>CAHIKZ030000276.1:702500-737500 GCA_903632075.3 Acanthosepion pharaonis
CTATCTACTGTCCTCCTGGTTACTCTTTTCTCTTTCTGCTCATTATTAATGTTTCTGTTTCTAATTCTTGCACATCTTGTAACCCGTTGCGTTTTAGAGTCTGTACTGATTTACTTCGGGGTGATACGGATTAAAAATAAATAAATAAGATTCCTAATTGAGAAAGGAAACAAGTTAATACTACACTATCTACATGCCCATTAGGACAACACTACATCCCGATTAGGATCACACTATCTACATGCCCATTAGGATCACACTATCTACATGTCCATTAGGATCACACTATCTACATGTCCAATAGGACCGCATTATCTACATGCCCATTAGGACACCACTACATCCCGATTAGGATCACACTATCTACATGCCCATTAGGATCACACTATCTACATGTCCATTAGGATCACACTATCTACATGTCCAATAGGACCGCATTATCTACATGCCCATTAGGACACCACTATCTACATGCCCATTAGGTCTCCACTATCTACATGCCCATTAGGTCTCCACTATCTACATGCCATTAGGACCACACGATCTACATGCCCATTAGGGCCACACTATCTTCATGCTATTAGGACCACATTATCTACATGTCCATTAGGACTCTATCTATATGCCCATTAAGATCACACTATCTACGTGCCCATTAGGACCAAAAATACTAACATTTCATGATGAAATTTAATAAACTTTATTCTAAAGTTTTGTACCAAAACCTAAAAGCAAATCAATGAATGAAAGGAATGGCCATTAATATCAGATAAGCAAGTCTCTTCCTTCCTCCATTTTGCTTAACCCCTCTCTATATATATGGTCCACCATTTTTTCCTTGCCATTGGCTAAAAATGGACACACTGTAAAATCTACGAACCGAGAACTTTACCGTCATTGTCTCAGCTTGCTAGGCCATGACAGATGGAATCCCAGGTGTAAAGGGTGGGGTTAGTTCAGTGCATACTGCTCCTCACCTAAAATCTCCACTACACAGGCCTGAGGGAGACGTTCGCGCCCTCCAAGCAATTCTAATCCCTGTAGCGATGGGGAAACGACAGGTGGAGGATGACACTGGAAGTCCCAATCCCGCATGTAGGCAGGTCAGAATATTGGTCCTCTTATGTTGAACTGGTGACGACAACATCGTTCGGCAGCACCCTCATTGACCAAGCAACATTTTCTAGGGACAGCATTGCTTGCTCCGTATGGAGAAAGGCCTAGAAAAGTTGGCCTAAACAAAGCTCGTCTCTTGACCGCGGTCAACGAGTCTCTTCTCATGAAGTCGAACATCAGTAAAGAAAAGGTTCACGCCTACCTGTATGTGTATCAAAGGACTGTATGTAGTATGCTGGGACATCAGAACCATGCGGGACACATCCGGCAGTGGACGATCAGAACGTCTGTGAAGTTCGTTTTCCAGAGGAAGGCAGCCTAAAAGAGCTCAGCGCCAGATACACCCTCTAATTCAGTAGTGGAGAGTTGTCTTTCAGTCGTAAGTTTCATTATCAGGGATTCCATTGTCGCCATGCTTGAAAACCTGACAGGAGATTATTCTGACTGCATCATCTCTATGAGCTTTCCACTGAGTAATCTTCAATATGCTGCACTAATTAATATGTAATCCGCAAATTTACAAGCAGATCCCGTGGAAAAAAGATAAATTTTACTCAGATCTGCACAGCCTACTACGAGACATCCATGCAGACAATAAGTTAATCCTTAGCGATTTCAAGATTTTGCGGTCCGGAATGGAGTGACTTGGTAACTGTAACGACAACGGGCCCTTGCTGCTAGAGTTCTGCACTGGACATCAGCTCGTCATCACAAAGACCATCTTTCAGCAGAAAAAACAGATTGAAAACAACCTGGATGCATCCTCTGTCTAAACATTGGCACCTCATTGAGTGTCATAGTGTGCCAGTGTGACCTGAAAGACATCATGCACACATAGAAGTGATGCACAATGCAGAATGTCATGTCAATGCCTATTCCGTTGCAAATTCAAGCTCTACTTTAAACTCCAACAAAGAAAAAGTGGGGCCCTATGAAAAAAGATAAATTTTACTCAAATCTGCTCAGCCTACTCCGAGACACCCCTGAAGATAATAAGGTTACAATTCTTGACGATTTCAACGCCAGAGTGGGCCAAGATTTAGCAGCCTGGAAGGGAGACCTTCAAAGACATGGTGTTGGTAACTGTAACAACAACAGGCGCTTGCTGCTAGAGTTCTGCCCAGTGCATTGGCTTTTCATCACGAACACCATCTTTAAACAGAAAAACAGATTGAAAACAACCTGGATGCATCCCCAGTCTAAACTTTGGCGCCCCATTGACTATAGTGCGCCGGTGTAACCTGAAATACATCATGCTCACAAAAGTGATGCCCAGTGCAGAATGTCATACCGATCATCATCTTGTTCGCGGCAAACTCAAGCTCCACTTAAACTAAGAAAAAGAGGGTCCCTCTCTAAAAAGTTCATGGTTGGCAGTTTTTAAATCAGATCAAGTGAAAGCTAACTTCCAAGCAGAACATGAGTCAAGGCTTGAAGATGCGAGCGTTCCCACAGATTCCTATCCTGAAACACTTTGGGAAAAAATCAAAACTGGCATTTTGCAGATATCTATAGAAGTCCTTGGATTCTCCTCAAGGAAGAACGAAGACTGGTTTGGTGATAACAACATGGAAATCCAAGAGCTGCTGGCGAGGAAGAGATCAACTCATCAAGCTCACTTAGCTCAGCTCGCTTGTCCAGTAAAGAAAGCTGAGTTCCATTTTGCATACCTCGACCTCCAGTGCTGGCTTCGAGAGATTAAGAACGAGTGGTGGATCAAACTCGATGAATAAATGTAAGCTTTAAAAACAGTTTACGGCCGTATGTATGAGGTCCCGAGTTGTGCAGTCAGACGCTCCTTATAAATAAGGCGTCCATTCTAAGGCTTTTCAGTGCTAATCGCTCGGTCCAAGAACCAGCAATTCTCCACATTCCCCAACAACCAGTAAAAATGGAACTAGATGAATTGCTCACCATTGAAGATACTATCAAATCCATAACACAGCTGAAGTGCGTCATGGAAGCACTATTTTTACCTTTACCATATTGCTCCTATAACGATTATAGGTGATCTCTCGGGATTACACCATCTGAATATTTTAACTCTACAAACTTCCACTATGGATAAATTATGTCCGGAATACTCTCTAAAATATATTCCATACCCTTCTTTACACTCGTTCACCTGTTTCTCAGGGGGAAAAAATTATTGACTTTGTTAAAAGATTACGATGGAAAAAGCATTTCTAGCTCAACCCTTCCGAAACCTACAATATAAACCCCACAAAAACTGCACCGTGCAACAAATTCCTAGATCCCCTTGAAAAAGACTTGTTTAACCTAGTTAAACAAAAATTATATTCAGAAAGCCATCCAACCAATTCCAAGAAAATTTAAACAAGGACATAAAAATATTAAGAGCTCTAAAGACATTTGGGTCAGAGCTGACAAATCAAGAAAAGAATTTATAAATGTAACCCCTCGCATTACCATAAAATTATTACTAAAAAAATAACAAACACGTATAAGATAGATATAACGGAACGATCTCCGAGATCTCCCATTAGACTGCCAATTTAGCAAATACTTTAAATATTGAAGATAGAGTGAGAAAATTCCATACCAAAGATGCATTCTTTTATTTAAGGATCACAAACCTAACTTCTCTAATAACCTACAGTCTAGATTAATAAATCCGACAAAAATTGAACTAGGTTTAACTAAAATATATATATATATATATATATATATATATATATGTGTGTGTGTGTGTTGTGGATTCCGAGATGAATTCGGTCTCCAGGGAATGACAAACACAATAATTAAATATAAGAAATAAAATGTATTTACACAATCATACAAAGAGTAATACTGTTAGTAAGTCCAGGAACGCGGTTAGTAGCAAGTACAGATAGATATATACAGTCTCGAAGTAGGACTTCCTTAGAGTCTACGTGCTTGTAACTGACTTCTACAAGAGGTTACCTCACACTATCTCCGTTCGTATATTCTCTCACTCTCTCTTTCCGACTACCCTTTCACTATCCGACTACCCTCACTGACTGTAACTCTGGGTATTTAACGGCAGCAGTTCAGGTACACTGGTAGAGTCCACTTATATGAAAAAGGGGTGGACCCCATAACAATATATAATAAAAAATAACCGATAAATTACTAGTTACACCCTGTACTAATCTCTGGAAGGATTAATCGGACACGATAAAACAGTTTATCAATATTGGAAATAAGGAAAGAGTTACTTTTGTCAAATTTGGTATTATAGATTTCTACTCATTTATCTCGTTTAATCTTTTAGTAAATTGCATTAACCTTGCAAAAAATAAAACTATGTGAAAATCATTGATAAGAAGACAACAGTCTAAGTGCTAGAAAATCACTTCTAACTCATAATAATTCCACTTAGACTAAATGCCATACTGACAATTTTGATATCTCTATGGGCGAATATGATTCAGCACAGGTTGCTGATTTAGTATGTATTTACATTTTAGATACCCTTAATAGAATAGTAGATTCCCCAAAATATCCCTATACAGAGATGACGGACTCATTGTTCATCACCAATAGAAATAGTCCACCCACCTCGAAGATCCAAAAGAAAATCTTTAGGGCCTTTAAATTACTAGGATTTAGAATTGAGATTTCCTCTAACCTTAAGATAGTTGGTTGTTTAGATATCACGTTTAGCTTCAATAATAAAACTTTGAAACCATGCCATAAATGCAATGAAACCCAAACCTATATTAATGTTAATTCTAACCACCCCAAAGCTATTGTGAAACAGATCTAAACTAACACTAGAATTTGTCGAGTATTATCTAACATAAATAAATTTAATGAAAATAAAAAAAATATATGAAAATACTTTCAAAACAAGTGGTTTTAAAAATAAATTCTCTTATCTAATCCCTATAAATAACACCGAGATATGTGAAATTAAACGTAAACACAAAGAAAGAAAGACAATATGGTTCAATCTCACCTTCTGCAAACTGTCAAATATTAACATCGGACTGTATTTTCTAAAGTTAATCAATAAGCACTTCTAAAAACATAACCCTCTAAGTAAGATTTTCAATAGTAAAACGATAAAGATCAGCTACCCTTGTACCAACAACATTTATAAAATTATTAACTCACACAACAACCTTATTTTAAGGAAATTCTATGAGAGCAACAATAAATATAGTATCGAACCCTCCTGTAGTTGTAAATTTAAAGATAATTGTCCACTAGAGGGCAAATGCAAATCCAGAAGCTACCATTTCCCCTAAAAAATATGGAAAATAAAAAAAAAAATTACATTGGAATTTCTGCGAGGGAGTAGTAACAAAGATTTTATAGCCATAAGCACTCATTCTCTAACCCTAAACTTAAACACCAAACAGTTCTTTCAAGAAAACGCACAGTTTGGAAAATGATGGGTTCTCACACAAAGTCCTACCAGTTTTAGTTATAAGTGCAATTTAGTCTTAGCAGAAAAAATTAAAATAATAAAATACAATAATGAAAGCCAACTATTGAATCTGAGGAGCGAATTAGTGTTTAAATGTCGACATAAAAACAAATTCAAATTTCCATAGTGTACTTTTGCATCATTTCGCAATCTTAAGTCATTCCCCATAATCTCATCTCCTCTAAAATCGTTTTATGCTATATTTATTATGATTTATAAACTCACCTCTACTTAAAATTTCCCATAATTCTTTTCCCGTTAATCTTTTACGTCCTCGTTACATTATATATTTTTGAAGATTATTTTAAAATTTGTTTTTAAATCCATTTTTAATTTTGAATTTGAATTTAATTTTTCCTATTTCTAATACCCCCAATTTGTCTTCATAGGTTAATATTCTCTGACATTATTTAATACACCTCCCCTTTAAGGTAGATAGTTACCGCCATCGCCGACCACTGTCTGCTGCCTATCGGCTGACTTAAGCATAGAAACGAGTGAACTCTGTATTATATGTTTCCAGCAAGTTAAATTTTAGGTTGACCCTTTGGCTTACAATAAAACTTCCTTACAATTAACTCCTACTTCTTACTTCCTCTGGGTCTACGGACGTGAATTTCCACATCAGGGTTGAAAAGACAGACGATTACTTTCATCGTCTGCCGAATTAGTCTGTTCCTCACATGAGTTAAAAAGTTTTTTTTTTATTATTCATCAATACACACACACACACACACACACACACACACACACACACACACACATATATATATATATATTGAAGATATATATATATATATATATATATATATATATATATATATATATCTGAGAATTAAGGTATTTATGTATAATCCGTCATTTGAAATACTAGAAACGAAATTATATTAGATATATCGGCCTGCATGTTTGAGGAATCTTAAAAAAATACTCTCCGACAGAGATCGAACCTGTGCTGCTTTGTAGGTGAACCTGCTATTTGATCTGGGGTAATTACCAATATATATATATATATATATATATATATATATATATATATATATATATAGATAGATAGATAGATAGATAGTGTATTGGGGCAGCAAATCATTATGTAAACATATGTTATTGAATATAACAAGGAATGAATGTCTATTATGTTTGATCATGAGCCGTTCTAATTATCAAATATTTGCTTTAATTTTTGGTGAAAATAAAGACAAAAGTTGTTCATCATTTGGATAGTTTTATTAAGTTGATCCTAACCTTCCGGCTCACATGAGCCATCCTCAGAGTAGTTATACAGACATTCACTGTCAAAGATGATATTTTGATATTTTGACATAGAAGATTGCGATGCGACGTTAAAGGTCGCGACATAGCAGACGCAGATCGTAAGTTCAAGATGCGGTTCTATGACGTCATAACACGCGATGTGCTGTAACTAATTTGAAATTCTGTTGCGTGTAACTTGATTTGTTTTAATGAAGATGGCCTCCAATATCTGAAGGTTCTTTTTAATGGGTTAATGAGTGCGCATTATTGTGTTATCAACTAATATTACGTACATGGCTATGATTTTCTAAGAAATGAAATTGACCTTATAGTCTCTAATAACCCTACAACCACATAACTAAATTCTGTACCAAAAACCAATGTAGTGTATCAATTTACATGCTCGTTCACTGATTGTATTTCTGATGCTAATAATAAACCCACTACATATATTGGTTTTACTACAACCACGCTCTCCCGTCGACTTACCTGTCACCTTCCTGATCTTAGTTCTATTAAGCAACATTTCTTTTTCACCTGTTGCATTTGATATATATATATATATATATATATATATATATATGAAAAAATATAGTCTTAAGATGTGCTATATTTATGGGATACATTGCTCAATATAAGAGGGAGAGCGTGTGTATATATAAAAGTGAACATAGAAATCAACACTTAGAGGCGACAGTTCGTTTCATGCTGGATGCAATCGTCAGGCCACGAAACAGACTGTCGCCTCTAAGTGTTGACTTCCATATTTATTTTATATATATATATATATATATATATATATATATATATTTATGAAAATTTTCTTCGAGTAAAAATAGGAGAGAAGACAATATTTATGAATAAAAATGACAATAGGAAAACTAGTAATTGCTGTAAGTCTACATTAGACGAAACGCATCAGCAATTACTAATTTTCCTATTGTCATTTTTATTCATTCATATATATATATATATATATATATATATATATATATATATATATATATATATGTATTTATATGTATATATGCCTCCTTCTACTGTTTAATTAAAAATAAATTTAAAAAATACTTTATTGAAAATACCCCGTGATTTCCTAAAGTTTCTTGTTTATTACTTTTGATAACTTCAGAGGCTCTTTAAATCAGAATTTATAATTTTATTTATAACCTTATTTTCAATCTTAAATGTGAATCTGGGCCCAAACTCAAATTCAAAATTGAACTACAAGCCATTTAAATATTTTAACAACAATAATAATCCACCCCAGTAATAAAGTACCTCGCGATAACCAGAAATATTTGAAAACGGTGTTAATCCAATATAAAAATGCCAGCACTTGAAAATTGTGTCGGTATGAAACTCAGAGTAGTGCAATCAATGTAAGGTATTATGTTTATTTCTTAATATATATTGTTATGGGACCTTAATGGACTGTTCCATACGTGATAAATACTACACCACAAAGCAGGCAGTCGAGTCAGAGGCAGTCCGAAACAGAGTCGCGTTCAGACAATTACTACTAAACCTGATTGTTCGTACTAACACTTTCTACTTCTCTGTATATATTCCTGTTTGTAATATATCTGTGTTATTCCATACCTGTGTTCGAGTTCTTCTTTATTGGTTCTACCTTGGACAATCGCCGTGGTACAAGGAACCGGACCATAACAGTGGCGACGAGGATTCGAACTCTCACGTGAAGAACAAACAACAAAATCATCTCTCGTCAACATAACAAGTGACGACGAAGAAACCCCTAAAAAGGAAATACGAACTCTATACACGGAGGACTTCTTTTTTTTTTTACTATACAACACACATAACAAGTGGCGATCTGGAAAACCCTTAGAGAAAAAATAAACTCCCTACTCGGAGGACATATTTTTTTTGCGATCCGTCGTACATAACAGTGGACGACGATTAAATTCTAAAAAAAAAAAAAAGAAAGAAAAAAGAAAAAATTTCTTTTCTTGATATCAAATTTCACTGACAACAAAGGAAATTTTTTTTTGCGAGCACAGGCTACAGAATATCAGGTTACACAAAAAATACGTTAACATGGAAGATCTTAAAAATATAAAATACTGTTACTTTAATCAAAATATATTTGCGAAACATTTACATTTAACAAGAAAATGTAGTTTATAAACAAACAAGTGAGCATTTTAGGCTTTTAATTGATTAATTCAAACATAAATTGAAGAAAGGATTTCTTGGGGTTGGTCACAAAGATAAGACCATGTGTGAAAAAAAACAAATTACTAGACTAAAATTTTAGAACTAATCAGTGTGCTCATAGCTTTAAGCGTGAAGACATCTACTTAGTTCATTTCTAGTATTAACATTCAGATTTTAAAATGGCTAAGGGTAAAATTTTAACAAAGTTCTAACAGGGAAGGATTGTTAAACTTCTTTTTGCAACGGGCCATTGCAAATAAAATTGGCTGTAGCAGAACTGTCATTACTAACTTCATTAAAAATCCGGATGTGTATGCTTCTAAAAAAATCAAGCGATTGCCCCGATAAAGTATCACCATCTCTAGACAGAGAGATTCAAGTCTAACATCAAATCCAATAAAAGCGAATACAGATGTTAAATGCAGCTATCGAACAATTTGACGGCACTTAAATGAGAAAGAGTTTAAGAACTTGAAACCGCTGCAGAGGCTTCGTCTTCTTCTTCGCCTCCTTCTTCGTCATAAAACCTCCGGTTTACAATTTGCTGCCGATTAGCAAACTTGGGATGTGGATAAATGGAAGAAAATATTGTTTTCAAACGAGAAAAAAATCCAATTTTGATGGCTCAAACGGTTTTCAGTATTACTAGCATGCAAAAGATGTCCCAAAAGAAATTTTCGCAACATGACACAGTGGAGTTTGATCAATTATGGTCTGGGGTTCATTTTCGTACAATGCATCTCTCGAATTACAGGAAGTAAAACGTCGTCAAACAACTGCTAGTTACATTTACATCGGTAATTCTTAAAGGCCCTAATCTATGTGGAGAAAACTGGATTTTCCAACAGGACAATGCTAAAATCCACAGCGCTCGCCAGATCGAAACCTTATCAAGAATGTTGAGGAATGGATGGCAAAGGATGTTTATAAACATGGATCGCAATTTAAAAATGTAGATGCTCTTCATGCTGCAGTTTATGCATCCTGGGCGAGCATTCCAAGCATCCTCATGCAGAAGTTAATAATGAGTATGGCAAAGCGAATTTTCGAACGAGAATATACTGAGAATTATATTGTCGTTGTGACTTATTTCTTCTGTATTTGTTATTTTTATTTACATGTTACTATCTTTACGACCAACCAAAAATCCTTTTTTCCATGTTTGTTTAAATTAATCAATTAAAAGCTTAAAATGTTCACTTACATTTTCTAATTAAATGTAAATGTTTCGCAAATATATTAAAAATATAAAAAGAATATTAAATATCAAGTTATATTTAAAAGTTGAGTAACCGTTTCATATAATATATATATATATATATATATATATATATATATATATATATATATATATATATATATACGAACTTGGATTAATGTCATCTTTGGAATTATCTCTGCCAATTAACAATGGGTATATATATATATATATATATATATATATATATATATATATATATATATCCTCCCTCTTGTGCAATGGGAGGGCGCGGGGCTCAGGCAGCTGTTTCCCAGGGCTGGGCACCTCTTCATTCATATATATATATATATATATATATATATATATATATATATATATATATATACATACATAGTAGAGCAAATTAATCCTTCTTATTCGTCTCACGTTTTTCACTTATAGGAAGTGGAATGGTTATATCGAATCAATTGCAAAGTTGATTTACTGTTTCGTGCTAGATCTCTTTTCTCACCAGAATCTGTCTTGTACGTTTTTATATCTAAAATTCGCCAGTGCATTGAATATTGTCACCTTATCTGGTTTAATACTCGGACTCCATATCTCGAGATTTTTGACAAAATACAAAGAAGGCTCTGTAATGATATCCCTCCCGATCGGGTATCTTGAATTCAGTCATTTTCTCGTTTCCCTGTGTCTTTTACATGAATATTTTCAGTTGTTCTACAGAGTGTTTCTATTTGCTACGTAGATAGTGTAAATTTAAAGATCAGGTCTGAAGATTAAGTTGAAGCATGTGTGTCTGTCTGTTATGGTCCGGTTCCTTGTAGCACGGTGATAGTCCAAGGTAGAACCAATAAAGAAGAACTCGAAGGCGGATATGGAATAACACAGATATATTACAAACAGGAATATATACAGAGAAGTAGAAAGTGTTAGTACGAACAATCAGGTTTAGTAGTAATTGTCTGAACGCGACTCTGTTTCGATCTGCCTCTGATTCGACTGACTGACTGACTCGCTTGCTCTGACTGACTGACAGACTCCTGGCGGACTTCACTCCAGACTTCAGACTGGACTCAGACTTCAGACGGAACTGTCTGCTTCCTCTTGAGGCGCAGTATTTATCACGTATGGAATAGTCCATTATGTTATTATGGATAAGGTCCCATAACACACCCTTCCGAAAATTTTGCGTAGCAGGGGTTTTTTAATATCTTTTTTTCTTTGGATTTATTTCCAAAGGTTCAGTAAATTTTCTTTTTCTAGACGATTTTCTTGGATCTGGCATTATTTGCGGTCTTGTTATATCGAATGTGTCGAAAATTGTGTCCAATATCTCTTCTTGAGGTGGACCGTTAGCACCCTGCAATGGTCTCTTCCTTATTTGTTTTACGTGTTTTCTGTGTGAGAATTCTTTTTCTTGAACTATGTACATCATATTGCCAATTCTTTTCTCAATTATCCCTTGTTCCCAGTAAGAGGTATTATTATTTTTGTATGCCTTAAAAAAACTTTTTTTCCCTTGGAGGAATTTTCTTTTTGGTGTGTAGGACTGTGTTACTTGTTTTGTTTTACTTAGTAGTAATTTATCGAACGCTGATCTGATTATCCTAGCAAACATGATATCTGCTGGTGATAATGTTGATGGTGTCGCATTATTTGGCGTTATTCTATATACCTGTAGGATTTGCTGTAATGCTTTCTCCGTAGGCACATCGTACGCTTTTCGTAATGCTCTTTTGAGAGTATCCACGAATCTCTCCGCTTGTCCATTTGTTCTTGGATGGTAAGGCGGAGATTTTGTATGTTTTACTTGATAAATTTCGCAAAACTCTAGGAGATCTGTTGACGTGGATTACTAAACAGTCCACTACGCCAAACCGAGCGAATAGCTCGTGGAGGGAATTTATGGTCGTTTCTGTAGTTGGATTTTTGCACCGAAACACCTCCGGCCATTTACTGTAGCTATCAACTATGATTAAATAGTAGAACCCGTCAATTGGTCCTGCATAATCTGCGTGTATTCTTGACCATGGCCGATCAGTTTCAGGCTAAGGATTATACATGATTGGCGGCGCTTTAGCTGCTAAATTACAACCCTTGCACATTTCCACCATTTGAGAAATATCCTGGTCCATATTCTTCCAATATACATAGCTTTGCATTAGCGACTTCATTCTATTTTTACCCGGGTGTCCTCTGGGGAAATCCTTTAGTATCCGTTTTAGTAAAGTTTTGGGGATTACAACCCTTTCGTTGTAAAGTAGCACATTATTGCGTAGAGAAAAGCTGTCCGAAATTTTCTCATTTTTTTCTGCTATTTTTGCTTTTGTTTCATTAATAAATTTGTCATTTTTGGCTTCATTTTTTATGTCTTGCAATGTGACTGGGAGGTTTCTGGCTGTACAACATAATACTTCTCCATTTCTATTACCGTATCTTCCAATGGTTCTGTCTTCGTTGGTATAAGTCTCGATAGACCATCCGCGTGCCCGATTCTTTTCGTTGGTAAATATTCCAATCTGAAATTATAGTTGAGAAGAATCGTTCCCCATCTAAGTAGCCTATTTGCCGTGTACACCGGTAGACTTTTTTTTTGAGCCAAAAATTTTTATTAACGGTTTACGATCCGTCTGCAGAGTAAAATGTCTACCATAGACGTACCTATGGAATCTTGTTACTGCGAAGATAATTACTAGAGCTTCCTTCTCAATTTGTGAATAGTTTTTCTCCGCTGGTAGTAGGGTTCGAGAAGCATGTGCGATAGGTTTTATTGTCCCATCTGGCATTTTATGTAATATACACGCTCCGACACCGTAGGCGCTCACATCACTTGCTACAATAATCTCTAGTTTAGGATCAGAGTGTGCCAAAAATAAATCCGATGTTAATGTCTTGCTTATTTTTTCAAATATTTCCTGGCATTGCTTTGTCCACTGCCAAAATTTTTCTTTCTTTAGCAGTTCGTTTATGCATTTGAGGTATGAATTCCTGGTAGTAATTCACTAATCCAAGAAAACTTTGTAGTTCTGTTATGTTCTTAGGAACTGGCATCTTTTTTTATTGCTGTAGACCTTTCAGGGTCTAGACGTCTACCTTCTTGGTCTATTATATGGCCAAGTTACTTAATTTCCTTCATGAAAAAATCACACTTATTTTCTTTCACTTTGAATCCGTAGCTTTGAATTCTCTTAAACACTTCTTGTACATGTTGCCAGTGTTGTTAAATGTATTCGCTATTAATCAATATGTCATCTAGATATGCTATTGTGTATTCTAGTCCTGTCAGCATCGTATCCATTGTCTTCTGGAAAATAGACGGCGCTATTTTAATTCCAAATGGTAGTATTTGGTATCTGTACAACCTCTTGTGTGTGTTTATGCATAGTAGTTTTGAACTTTCTTCATCGACTGGAATTTGCAGGTACGCCTCACTTAAATCAATTTTTGAAAAATATTTTCCGCCATTTAATTTAGTGAATACTTCTTCCGGACTGGGTAGAGGATAGTGGTAGTCCTTTATTGCTTCGTTCAAACCTGTAGAAAAATCAGCACAAACTCGAATTTCTCCTGATTTCTTTTTAACGTAGACCGTCGGTGCGGCCCATTTGCTGTACTTTACTTTTTCAATATGCCCGTATTTTCGAGTCTAGATAATTCTTGGTCAATTTTTTCTATTGACGCAAACGGTACACTCCTTTTTTTTCTTAAAAATAGGTTGAACGTTATCCTTTATTTTGATATTAGCTACTCTTTTCTTGCATCTTCCGAGATCTGCTGAAAATACTTCGGGGAAACTCGTTTTTAGTTTTCCTTTTAATTTGTCTGCCTCGCTTGATAAGCTTTTTACATTCTGGCAGTAGGTGCTAATAGGTAAATCCCACAATTCGAATTTTTGCATCCAGTCTGTCCCGAATAGGTTTTCGGTAATTCTTAAGACGTACATTTTTAGTTTTTTCGTCATTCCGTTAAATGTTACGTTTGTGATTATTTCACCCTCGAATTTTATCTTTCTCCCCGTAACTGATCTTGCAATTTTATCCGTTTTTAACATGACAGGTTTGTTCAGTTTTCTCCATGTTTGTAGATTTATGATAGTTAAGTCTGAGCCAGAATCCAGCTGTAACCTAACTTTTCTGTTTTGCATTTCAACTTGTACATATTTTCTTATATTAGTCTCATCTGTTTGGTCAGTCATCGTAATTCTTATTCTGCTTTCTTTTCTATACCAACAGTGAGAACTTTTGTGACCAATTTTTTTATATGATAGACAAGTTTTAACACGATATGTACAGTCTTTAACCCAATGCCAAGACCCACAACGATAGCATGGACTTGGTGGTAGTTTCTTTTTATGTTGATTATAATTAAAAAAAAATTGTTTTACCTGTTCTTGAGGCGGGAAAATCAGTTCGGTTTGTTTGTGAGGAGGGAAAATTTGTTTGTCTTCGTACTTTGCGTATGTATGCTATGCCAGCTTGTTCTATGTCTTTAGAGTCTTTTTTTACACTGACGTGTCTCTGGCAGTCTTCGGCTAGTTTTTGAAGTGTCAGATCTTGTTCTATTTCCAGTTTAGTAAGTGTTCTACATCTCATTTCTGCGTCTTTGGTTGAAACCAGACCTTGGACGTAAATTAAGCATTTGAAGTCGTCACAATATTTATTAACAATGGATGCGAAAGTTACATAATCTTCGCTATCCTTTTTTGTAAGGTTCATGCATTTCCATCTTTTATGGAATAGTGAAGTATTATGGCTGAAAAGTTCCGTTAGCAATTTTATAGATTCTTTGAACGTTAACTCGCTTGTTTTTCTGGGAAGGATATAATCAACTAACTTGGTATATTCGCCTGTGTCTAATTTTCTTAATAAAAGTCGTACTTTACTTGCGTCTGACCAATCTTTGCAGTCAAAATCATATAGATCTTCATACTTTCGGAAGTCATTTGCAAAATTTTTATCTTCGTCGGGTGCGTACTTGAAATCTTTGATATTACTTCAAATAGCGTCTTGTGAGAGAACTGATTCGTTCTTAGTGTTTTGCTCCTTATTTGCCATTGCACGTATCAATAATTCTTGAATTTCTAGATGTTTTTGTTCGTACCTTTGTTGTTGTTCAAACATTTCTAGATGTTTTTGTTCGTACCTTTGTTGCTCAAAATGGATTTTGATAAGTTCCATAATGGTTGACTTAAGATCTTCCATGTTAACGTATTTTTTTGTGTAACCTGATATTCTGTAGCCTATGCTCGCAAAAAAAAATTTCCTTTGTTGTCAGTGAAATTTGATATCAAGAAAAGAAAATTTTTCTTTTTTCTTTCTTTTTTTTTTTTTTTTAGAATTTAATCGTCGTCCACTGTTATGTACGACGGATCACAAAAAAATATGTCCTCCGAGTAGGGAGTTTATTTTTTCTCTAAGGGTTTTCCAGATCGCCACTTGTTATGTGTGTTGTATAGTAAAAAAAATAAGTCCTCCGTGTATAGAGTTCGTATTTCCTTTTTAGGGGTTTCTTCGTCGTCACTTGTTATGTTGACGAGAGATGATTTTGTTGTTTGTTCTTCACGTGAGAGTTCGAATCCTCGTCGCCACTGTTATGGTCCGGTTCCTTGTACCACGGCGATTGTCCAAGGTAGAACCAATAAAGAAGAACTCGAATGCGGATATGGAATAACACAGATATATTACAAACAGGAATATATACAGAGAAGTAGAAAGTGTTAGTACGAACAATCAGGTTTAATAGTAATTGTCTGAACGCGACTCTGTTTCGGACTGCCTCTGACTCGACTGCCTGCTTTGTGGTGTAGTATTTATCACGTATGGAACAGTCCATTAAGGTCCCATAACAATATATATTAAGAAATAAACATAATACCTTACATTGATTGCACTACTCTGAGTTTCATACCGACACAATTTTCAAGTGCTGGCATTTTTATATTGGATTAACACCGTTTTCAAATATTTCTGGTTATCGCGAGGTACTTTATTACTGGGGTGGATTATTATTGTTGTTAAAATATTTAAATGGCTTGTAGTTCAATTTTGAATTTGAGTTTGGGCCCAGATTCACATTTAAGATTGAAAATAAGGTTATAAATAAGAATTATAAATTCTGATTTAAAGAGCCTCTGAAGTTATCAAAAGTAATAAACAAGAAACTTTAGGAAATCACGGGGTATTTTCAATAAAGTATTTTTTTAAATTTATTTTTAATTAAACAGTAGAAGGAGGCATATATACACATATATATATATATATATATATATTATAAGAAAAGATTACTTTGAAATGTCAATTTTATTCCGACTTCGAAGTTTCTTGGTAAAATTTGCAGTCTTCAGGGGTTATAGTTTTAAACTGTATTCCCAATTTTTTTTTATTTTGTCCTTTTGTTACGCCTCTTTTTCAATCCGCTTTTTTACATCATTTTGTACACGTGTATATTCATGAATTTAATCTTCTACACGCGCATGTCCCTGAAATTTTGCCTTGGTATATGTCTTTCATTTTTTCAGCTGTAGATAATTTTCCAGTTGTAAATTTTTTCTTCGAGATTATTTTTTTCATGATTTATGGAGAAGTTGTTACATTACATTATATTATTAATTAAATTGTAATATTTGTTACTTCTTTTTATTAATTAAATTATAATATTTTAGTTTATATTTTTAATTAACATATTATGCTATATTATTAATAAAGTAACAATGTAAATATTTGTTAATATGTTGGCATCAGCCCATTATTTCATCCTTCTTATTTAATAATTTAATTTGATTATTAAAAGTTAATATTGATAATTTTTCTTCTAAACCGTCTACAGTTTCTAGTGGTAAAATTATATTACTTTTTTTTTATTATTTCCCATTTAACTACAGTATATAAACTTAAAATGTCTTTCTCTATATATATAGAGGAATTTTTAGTTTATTATACATTTCATTTCTTTAATTGTATTCATCGCAATATGTTTATATGAAGACGTATTATAGACGTAGGTCTCTCTCTCGATATCCATATACCTACACAGACTGCTTTTTATATACGGTTCTTGCCTGACTGTCAGTTCGTTTACTTAATTTCACGCACTTATTTCTGCTATTCATCAAACTGTATTTTCTCTTTCTTGTATATAATTACATAAGTCTAGACATAACACAACTTGATTGCTCAACATTTTCCCTTCTTAAATATTATTTCTGAAAATATTGTTTTTATAATTATAAACACCCGTCCTGAAAATTGTTATAGAATGAAAAGGAAACACCAAATTCTTAATCCAGAATTGAAGATGTCTAGTTTTGTCAAACACGATGAAAAAAAAAAGAAAAGAAAAAAGAATGTCCCTTCATAAGGAAACCCTAGAGTGAAATTATAAGCCAAATTATGAAAAATATGTGAACCTTGCAAAAGAACCGTGACAAACAATTGCAAATCTGAACCTATCAATACCTGTAATAATGAAGAACTTTGAAAGCAGATCGAAATAAACAAAGAATGGCAATCAGCAAGAAGACAGCATTACTCGGCCAACCCGAATAAAGGATTAATAAAAGAAGAATGACAAGAGGAAAAACTTATTTTCGTAACGCGTTTACTTCTTTTAGAAACAAAATCTAGACAAATTTAAAAATCTATAGAGAAAAAAAACGTATTTATACACACGGAAAAAAGTTATCGTTGAGGAAATAAGGTGAAGCGTTCCACTTTAAAGTTCTGAACATTCTAAAATATATTCTAAAATATCTTGAGGCCACAAAACCAGACCACCGTTGTTAAAAAAAGAAAAAAGAAAAGAAAATACAAAATGTCTTCTCATCGCATGTTGTTTTTTCCGGGTGACCATAATATCTAGATAAAAAAAAAAAAAAAATATTGAAAAACTAAAGTAATACATTGATCTTTGGATTCAAGTTGCCTGAATATGGGGCGTTTAGTTCAGCATCGTCCCAGTTATAATAGGGACGTTGCTGCCTATACCACTGAAATTAAAATCCTACATTAAGAAAAAGTCCGAAGAAAGTCTAGTATCACGCCGCTTCAGAAGTCTACGTTATTTGGCAGGGGTCGTTCTACTTGAGGGAGATTACGCATACAATTCGACTGAAAATGAAAAACCACACGGAATGAGTTAAAATAATAATAATAATAATAATAATAATAATAATAATAATAATAATGAAATGTGGCACATGAGAACATCAACAATCCCTGTTGTAGTTGGAGCCCTCGGATTGGTTGGAAAAGATTCCAGTAGACTCATTGAAGGGATTCCTGGAAGTCCATGCCTTAAAGAAATACAAAAAATTGTTCTCACGAGTACAGTCAACACGTTACGAAGGGCTTTATCTATGTAAAATATGTGTGTGTGTGTTTTTTTTTAATTGTTCAGTGGAAAATGTCATGATGCCATTTTTGATCCTAGGTCTCTGGGCGGGACCTAGAAAGAAATGAGTACACACCAGATATCAAACGAAATAAAATAATAATTTTATTTCAGGACAAAAAAAATTCACCTGCTGTTGATGGTGATGGCGTATGAAAAGCAGCAGACAAATATAGGGAATAAATTCCAGCTACCTCTAAAATAGGTGAATTGTTACAGATGAGACGCATAGACATTTTCATACCTTTCAGATCTCCTTCCATACAGTGGTCAGAATTTCATTCTCTCTACCTTATCGCATGGTAATTCTGTTTGCATCTTCTGCTAAAAAAAAAAACAAACTTTGTATAACCCCTTCGTGTTGGCGGGTAGTCTTAGTTGACAGTCTTGAGGCGACGGTCTTGAGACGATCATAATAAAGTTGTCTTCTCTCTTTTTACTCTCGACCGAGTTATCGCCAGTCGTTCTTTTAGTTCGGAGATAAAATTAGAACTTCACGAAAAGGGATTTTAAAACTTATCTATTTTATAACACGTCGATGTGTACATTTTTAACTAGCCAGTGGGGCCGCTCTCTCAACCCCACGGGGGAGTAAGTTCCCCGAGACAAGAAGTAACCACGTCTGATCTCTTCGACGTGTAAAAAATTACTAACTGAAATAAATTTCTATCTCTCTAACCTTCCCGCACTAGTTTTAACCAATCAAAAAGGACTTCCGTTGTTTTGTCTACCATCTGATCTTAAGTCAAAATAATGAAGTGAGTGGAAAATGCATTTCTTTAAAAAGTAATAGTCTGCCAGGTTGTTATTTAACAAGTACTATTCGTAATACGTCAAGCAAAAGGAAAACCAAGTAATAATAATAATAATAATAATGATAATAATAATAATAATAAATCCCATGATCCTGCAGCAAGCATAGTTCGCGTGGCTTCAGATCTAAATTAATTGGAGGCGTTAAATTTATATACGTATTATCTTCGTGCATTAAGATGTGCAACACTAAATATCCCTTTCAGTAATACGGATTTGATTCTCAGTTGCCTGACCATAATCATTGGGCTATGTCCCCTCAAGGACAGCGCATTGCGCATTTCTGTTCATGAGCGGGAATAGAGGGTAAATGTTCATGCCAAATGTCGGTAGAGTTGTTGTTGCTGTCTTTTTTCTTTTTTTTTTTATTAATCTGAGGTATGATGGAGAAAAACTCGACTGAAGAAACAAAAGTCGCTGCCTGATCCGTAGCGATTGTATCCAGATATATTTGTTGAAAAAGGTCGATGGGAGGGTAGAAATTATTAGGTTAATGCAAAAGTCTCGTGCTTCCCTCGTTTGCAGAATACTAGAGAAATGACGACAATTTACCCATCGCACCCTGTGCATGTCAAAACAATGACTGGCACTGCTTCATATATTTAAATTGTCTTCATGTTGACTATTGCCCTCATTGTTACCGCTATCACAACGTTTCTGCCACTGTGCTCTAGCCATCATCAAGTACTTGTCGATCTGAGTAAATTCGAACTGATCACTTCATTTAATCTATAAACAACTGAGGAAGACCTGTGTGGGGTACAAGAACCGTAACACTGTGATAATATCAGCATAGATGAGGACAAAATTCTGCGTGTAAATACTTTAAATAATGAAAATTCGTCACCGCAAAAATTCCGACAGAAATACTTCACATCGTATTAATAAAAAAACGAGATAACATTATTACTAATAGCATAATAACAAAAGGACATGAAATTCAAATAACAGGAATAATATTTAAAATTAATAAGGGTTGACAATATGTTTTTAATCTTATTTCCATTGTTTTCATTCTTATTCATCCTAGAATGATTCCCGCTGTTTTGCAAAAGTTATTCGAAAAATATATTTTTTAATTCATATCTATATATTCCATTCTTTTCTTTTCATCTCAGTGTTTACTTTCAACATGAAAAAATTATCGGGACAAAAATCCCTTATAAATACGATAAAACATTAAAGATGATAATTAATAGACGGTGTGGAATAATACATTTTAATAAATTATAAATCCATATATGGCTTAATTTTCCAACATGGCGACTGTCCGTCTTATCTCAATTTAAATTATTGGTTGAACAATCCTCGAATTCAGTATCCTGTCTGGCCTCATGCTGACAAAGCAAACAATTTGCAATATCTGATACAGATTCATTTTATGGCATCCACTTCACTTTTAGATTTACGTCGGATTATGAAGGACACAAGAAAAAAATGAAGAATCGAAAGTGATTTTGTTTCCATTTTTGGAAACGGTAAGGATTCTTTAGCACCGCATATTTTTCGCGCCAGAATACCAAAGAAATATTGGCTGACATAGCATGAAATATGTTATCCGAATGAAGAAATTACTTTCTAAAAGTAGGTTCCTGTGAAGTCATTTTTGGAATGAAATTTATAACAGTAAAATCTTTTTATATAGAAAGTAAATATTTGTTTAACAAAACACAAATAGAACGAGTCCATAATTATATATACATATGGGAAATATATACCGTATATATTCGCGTGTCATGCGACTTTGGAAGACCTAATTTTGAAGCTAATTTTAAGGAGGTCGCATAATACACGAGATATAAAATTAGCGTATGTACTGTTGGCCCTGTCTACGCCGTTGGCTAAAATACATATCCATTTACTGTAGTCAAAAAGTATAGCAGTATTTAAAATAAACATCGCGCGTTTGACGAGTACATACGGCAAGACAATTTGGAAAACATTCATCTTAACATGTTTCACCGATCAATCAACGTCAACGGAAAAACGGATCTTATTTTCCGATGAAGTTGATTGATCGGATATCATGACAAAATGAAATTTTCAAAGAACTTTTATATATTTATCATTCCGTTGGATTCTTATCTTGATTTAAATCATATACAAGGTGCGATGGATGAATTATCGTCTAAATTAAACAAAAATGAAAGTAACACGGACATCTCATTTTAACCATGAGATGTCAGTGTTATTTTCATTTTACCAAAATTACACAAAAATATCTTGAAATACTAAAGAGTAAATGTGTTCAATAAAATCGCCACTGGCTTCAGCCACAGCTTTCAGACGACTTCGGAATCTCCTGCATCTTTTGGGGACGATCTCCTTGTTTAAGTTGGTGAATGCTGCCATAATTCTTTCCTTCTTGTCATCTTTACAAGATAGTGTTTACAAGAAGTTTTGTTGGTCTCTCGCTCAACTGCACCTCACACATAATAATGAAGGGTATTGTAGTCTAGAGAGTTAAGTGTCCAGATGTAAAGGATGATATGGTTACAGAAACAGTCTGCCAGACATGACTGGGTTCTCCTGCTTGTGTGGTATGGTGCTGAGTCCTGTTGCCATACATAAGTTCTTTCAGAAGCCATCCTTTTGATCCAGGGCAGAACTACATTTTCACGACGCTTTCCCTGTTGCGTCTATGGTCCGCTGGTAAGATGATCGACGCATACCGCCGCCATCAGTAAGGATCACTCCAAACACTATAATCACCATTAGACTCATCTAATTCTTTCCTAATCCTCTGCACTGTCCTCAGTTTGCACCCAGACATTCGGAAATTTGGGTATTGGAGATTCCGGTGCGAATGCCAAGTGTGTTGTTTCCAAATTTTGGTCTAATTGAATTGCGTCCTGATGCTTTTTTTTCTCTCACGGACGGTGCGAAACCGACCTTACTATGATCTGCAGTCGATAAAACCAAAAAACAAACAACGCGCATGTGCGAAAATAAAAATATAAAATGGCGACAATTTACCTATCGCATCAGCTATATATATATATATATATATATATATATATATATATATACAAATAATATATATATACATGTATGTATATATATATATATATACACATATAATATATATATATATATATATATATATATATATATATATATATTTTACGGAAAAAAACGAACAAAAAAATTACCTCAACATCGGAATCGACTATTTCAAACCGCCCCTTGACACCTTTCGTCAGCCACTAAGTACGTGTCTTCGGAGAGCTTATTCATGTATTTTTCAGAGCCAGTCTCTGGTAGGCACCTTGTAAATGTGTGTGGGTTTATGTTAGCGATTGGTGGGGGCGTAAGGTATTTTATCTCGTGAGAAGCAGTCTGGGTTAGAAGTTTTTGGAGTTTTGTTAGTTTAATATCAGTTCCTACTATATGGTGTCAGAAGATGTCGGTTGACATTATATAGGATTATTTAAAGGTTATAGCTATCAGGGAAGCAAGTGAGAGGAAGGGAGTTCTACACACAGGAAGTGCGAGACATGAAGCTACTGGAGTAGAAGTGATGGTTACGTTTAACCGTTTCGACAGTGATAGGTTGGGACTGAGATGCCAAACTAGTAACACGCTTAAATTCATGCAGTTTGGGAACCAGAGAAAAACACATACATACATACATACATATATATATATATATATATATATATATATATATATATATATATATAGGGGAGGTGTTTTATGCAGCACGTGTATTTTTGTATTTCTCTCTCTTTTAAGCATTTCACCCCAAGCAAGGCGGGAGTGCCACTAGCACGTAAGGGGTTACAGAGGATTGGGAGCAAGAGTAAAGAGGCGTGATAGAGGAAAGGATGAAGAGAAGCACGGGGATCAAGATCAAGGCATCTGAAACTGTCGATTGACATTGCATTTGAATAATTGAAGATTATTGATATCAGGGAAACAAGTAAGAGGAACGGCGTTCCACAGGCGAGAGGTGCGAGACATGAAGCTATTGGAGTAGAAGAGACGGCTACATTCAACAATTTCGATAGTTAAAGCATAGTACTAAGATTCCAACCTAGTAGCACGCTTAAATTCATGAAGTTTGGGAACCAGTAAAAGTAGCTTGTCGGAACAGTTACCGTGAAAGTATTTGTGTTGCTGTTAGAATTATCTCTTTTGCACTGACGACACCTAGTGGCAGTGTCTTTAATTTTAAAACGACGGACAATTCAACGATGTTCACAAAGCGGCAAGAAAGAGACAAACATTATTAAATGAAAAAAATGATTTGAAGAAATTTATGTGAAGACCTTGTAATAAAGGCAAGAAGATTCTCTCTTGCTCGAAATAAAGAATAAACTCTACATATTTTTTTCCATATCGTTTTGTCCCAGGCGGTGGTAGATGACGGTGTTCATTCCGCAATTTCGCAATGCAATTTTCTTTCACTTCCTCGAAACAAAAAAACAAATATCCAGTTCATGTAACCCGTCATTGTATTTTATAGATCTATGTTTTTTTGGGGTTTTTTTTTGTTTTTTTTCTGGCATTATTGCTTATTACGACAAACGTTATATTTCATGGTTAGAGGTGTTCGAATAGATATCTTTGGTTTTCTCACTCAAATATTTATATGCACAGATCAGGAGTCTAAACTTCTATTATTAAAGATAAACTTCCCGCATCTATCTATCTATCTATCTATCTATCTATCTATCTATCTATCTATCTATCTATCTCCCTAGCTAACTAGGTCTGCATCTCTTTCCCTCTATTTGTGTGCGTGCAGTAGCAGTCAAAGCAGGAGGGACAAGACTCTAGGTTCGGGAACTTAAAAGGCAAACAGAATTTTTTTCATCAAAGTTGAAAATTGATAGAAAATTACATTATTTGAGGTGTAATTTCGTGTGATTGAGCGATAATATTTCCCTTGATTTTGGGCAGCATCTAAAATACATACATGCATACATACAAATATATATATATATATATATATATATATATTTATGTTATAATTTTTAGAAAATGTAATTATATATATATATATATTTATGTTATAATATTTTTTTAGAAAATGTAATTTATATATATATATATATTTATGTTATATATATATATATTTATGTTATAATTTTTTTAGAAAATGTAATTATATATATATATATTTATGTTATAATTTTTTTTAGAAAATGTAATTATATATATATATATATATTTATGTTATAATTTTTTTAGAAAATGTATTATATATATATATATATATATATATATATATATATATATATATATATTTATTTATTTAAAAATATGATTCCAAATCGCTACATAAGAGGTCTCATGTTTCAAAACTAGAGCCGAAAACTTCAATATAATCCTTTAAATTAAATTGAGTTGAAAGTAAAATGGGCTCCGTTCCATCCTCAAGCGAAATTTTTGTTGGAATAACGTATATCTGAAATTTACTAGTTTTAAAATTGAAATCAAAATCCCCATGGTAACAGCTATGGTGAATTGTCTAAATTGGGTAGACGAGTGTAGGGTGTTTATAATAAGTAGCGGTATAGAGATACTTTCAAGGTGTCAAGTTGGGGAAAGGTTTCTATTCTTCGATTTAATTATTTATCCATTTATTGTGAAAATTCGTATTTTTTTGTTTTACCTTCTGTATTTGCTTACTTATTTGCAACTGTCTTCTTTAACTGTCATTTTTTTGTCATTCATCTTAATTATGCCTTGTCTTAATTCTGTAAAAATATGGTTGATTAATTTACACTATGTTATTTGATAAATATTAATTAATATTATTAATTAAGTAATTAATAACTAAAAGTTCCTTGAAGCCTTTATATAAGAGAGTTAAAACCCAAAATAAATCAAGTGAACTATGAGTATAGCAACAAAGTCCTTAAATGCTTATGAAAAAGAAAAAAATATATACCTATGAACAAAAAAAAAGATACTCCCTTTACGTTGAAAAAAGCCCAACTTTGAAATCTAGAACGCTGCATAAGCAATAAAAACGAACAGCTGAAATGTTTTAAATTCACAGAAACATATATACAGTAGCGTCCAAAACTAAGGGACAAAATTTTAAAACCTAATATTTGTTAGAAATAACAACTGTGAAAAGCTGAAATTTTGACAACTGGTAGTCGTTATCATCCATAATAACATACTAAAATTTGAATAATTTGCAAAGGATAGAAAAAGAATTATAACAATTATTTATTTATTTTCAAATTTGGAACGTCCAAAAGTAAGGGACAAAATTGAGAAAACAATGTAAATGGCAAAAAAAAAAAAACAAAAAAACAATAAAAATACATGTACAATCAATATTTAGTAAATGAGCCCTTGCTCTCAATGACAGCTCCACATCTTCGACTACAAGAACGAATCAGTTCTTGACAATCCTAGATACTAATTTTAGACCATTCTTCTTGAAGCTTCACCCACAAATCCTCCGTGTTAGTGGCATTTCTTTCCATAACTTTCACTCCTAAGGTTTTCCAAAGATTTTCTATTGGATTTAAGTCAGGACTTTGCGGTGGCCAATCCATAATTTCCAAATCTTGCTCGCTAAGTTAACTCATTACCACCTTTGCCTTGTGACATGGGGCATTATCTTGCAGAAAGGTAACCCTATCGAAACCTGAATTCTGTATGATTGGCACAACATGATCTTGAACAATGTTTTTATAGATCTGCGCGTTTACACGAGTTTGTAACCAGACAAGAGGCGTTGTACCTTGGCTAGAAAACATTCCAAATACCATGACGCTTCCGCCCCCAAACTTGACAGTTTTCTTAGTACACTTTGCACTTAATCTTTCACCAATACGTCTCTTTACATTGTTTTTTCCATCATTTCCAAATAAATTAAACTTGCTTTCATCACTGAAAAATACTTTTGCCCAATTTTCATATGTCCAAATTACATACCTGTTTGCAAACTCTAATCTCTTCTTCTTATTCTTCAAACTAACAAGTGGTTTCATCCCTGGGGTTCGATTAAACAGCCCTATTTCTTGCAGTCGTCTACAAACAGTCTGTCTTGACACATTTACACATGAGGTACTATTCATAACCCTTTTAATTTCTGTGCAAGACTTAAAAGGGTCCTTTAATGACATACGCTGCATTATTCGATCTTATCTTGCCGAAGTTTTGCGGGGTCTGCCGGGTTTAAAAGCACTAAATATTTTGTCAGTATCATTGTAGGATTTAACAACCCTGCCTACAACACTCTTGGAACGTTTCACTTTCTCTGAAATCTCTCTAATGGTGTGCTTTTCCTTGTGTAGCTTCACAATAGCTTGTCTCACAGAGTAATCAATTTTTTGGCATTTCGCCATGGTGCCGGCTGATGCATCGTTTACAAATGACTAAGTAAGACTTATTCTTTAGAGGAAATCAAAAAATTTGAATATAGCATACTGTTTACATTGTTTTTCTCAATTTTGTCCCTTACTTTTGGACGATCCTATTTTGAAAATAAATAAATAATTGTTATAATTCTTTTTCTATCCTTTGCAAATGATTCAAATTTTAGTATGTTATTATGGATGATAACGACTACCAGTTGTCAAAATTTCAGCTTTTCACAGTTGTTATTTCTAACAAATATTAGGTTTTAAAATTTTGTCCCTTAGTTTTGGACGCTACTGTACATACTCAGAGTCAACTTAACTTCCTGAAGATGGTCTCAAATGAGATTGAAAGTACTTGGGGAAATAAAAAAAGATTCGAAAGAAAATTTTAGTATTTTTCTTACTCAATTTTCTAAATCTAGGAAACTTGAAAGGATCAACGAAAACCAATCGACATGATATGTCTAAATTATTTAACTAAACCTATTTGAAATATTAATTTATAAATACTGATTCCAATGTGTAACACAATTTTTGTAGTAACTGTTTATTTTTTTATGCTTACACCTAGAAAGTATGAATAATGGCTAATATTCCCTTCAGCCTTTGCTTTTACCACCAGGATAACACTGGCGACGCTAACAAATTTTAATGCGTGCATCTCGACCTCAAAATCTCGGCATTAGACTTTGTGAGACCAAGATCTTTGATCAGGTCGTTGAGGCCTTTTGGGTTGGGTTAATATGTGATTCTCTCCGCAGCTGTGTCCCTGTAATCTTGATCAATCTCTTCTGATTTGCTGTTTGCTTCTCAAGACGGCTGCTCTCTCTTTGGAGGAGTGGGCACGGGGAGCTCAGGGAAGTGTGGCACTGGGGCGACAGAAGTTTCGATATATGGTAGAAAGCTCGGTGTGTGAAAGGGTCAGCCATGTAGAAGAGTGGCTAGATGGTCTCCTCCAAATTAGTGGGATTTCGAATTTCATGGTTCCGTTTTCCCCACAGTACCATCCGGTAAAATAACAAAATAAAAATATGAGTATAAACATACAAATATATTTTACCCAGGTTAATGAAAAATTCTGAAAAAAATTAAGTGTTTGATGTTTTCAATTTTTAAAACTTCGTAAGCTAGATAATGTAAAAATCTGACTTTGGACATTAATTAATATAGCAAATGCACAGAAAAAAATGCAATCTTGAATACTGAACATTCTTTATATTCCGCATTTTTAAGGCTCTTGCCAGTGATTCAGTATGGCATACATAGTACTGTGGGCACTAATACAAGTTTGTTGAAATATATATATATATATATATATATATTGGAAGTGCTATCTGATGATCCGGCGTCCTTTAAAAGAGCTCTGGTAAAATAAACTATTATAATGGTACCTTAAAGTGGTCGGTCGTTTTTAATGAAACATGCATATATATATATATATATATATATATATATATATATATATATATATATATATATATATATATATATATATATACTAGTTTTAGAAAAGAAATAAAGGTAAAAAGAATTTAATTAAAATAATTTCTTTTTACATTTAAAAATTCCAGTATCCAAACAAAGTCGTTTTAATGAGATCACATGGCGAATGTGGTGTCCAGTGTTTGTCTTGATCCCCGACAGGCATGTCGAAATACGCCTTGTCGGGGTCGCATATTTTAACAGATGTTGATACAGAGTAATTTCATGCTCTTGTCTTAATAATTCTCCACAGACATAACAAAATGCGTCTCCATTTCTTGATACATTCTCCGTAGAATGCGTCTCCATCATGCTTACGCTCTCTTGATGCCACATTTGACGAATACATATATGTTAACGACAAATTGTCAGCACTTGAACAGCTAGAAATTAACAAATAATTATTTTTGTAAATACACAAAGTATGTGGCACAAGGCCAAATGTGGGGATGGCGAAGGTTGGTTATCATCTAGCTTATCTTAAACTTAGTTAGCCACAATCGCTGACCCAGATCCCAGCTTCTCTCACGAGAAACTCGCACCCGGTCGCTTCAGCCGCTTCTAGGCGTGGAAAGTCGGCCAAATAGGCTCCGAACTGAGCAGGGATCAGACCGGGATCCCTGGTAAACAGACCATGAATGTAGTGTTGAATTGTCTCCACAATTATTTTTCATCATTCCTTGGGGTAATTGTTTCAGAACTTTTAAAAAAATCGCAGGGTGATCGGTGACTCATCTGGTCTCCCCACCAGGCTTGCCTGATTGGCTGGGTGGCTTGACATCCAACAGCATGAAAAATAAAACCTCTGAAAGCTCAGCTGAAGCATCGAGCTGGATCAACCTGTACACACACTTATACATATGTTTATAGTGTTCTACCGTATATATACTGGTCTGAAAAAAGGTTTGAACCAACTACATGAAATAAATAGGTAGCATTATTTTGTTAAGGGTTTAAGATTGTTTAGCAGTATTTATTTATCTCTAGTGTCTGTGGACTTTAATTGGAAAATATGTTCTTACGTTTTCGTAGGTGCCGTGTAACAGAAGATACATCTCTTTTAGTTGAGAAAAAAAAGGTAATGTAAAATTATTGGGCCAAAGAAATATCCGAAGTGACTAAGGAATGATAATATGCACAATTCTTATTAACAATGATTGTAAGGTGCCTTAACATGTCATTGTAGCTGAGAATTAGCTTGCTTTTTACACTAAAATCATGGTTAAAATCTCTTTTCAATCAAAAGATAAAGCCTGTGACTTGGAATGGGAAGAGGCCTCAATGACATATAGCCAGGTAACTGGGAACAATCTAAAAGACGTTGGAGTGTTTTAGGTGCAAGACAAATTAAAGGCCGCAAAAGTTACCCACGAGAGGTGGAAAAGATTGTGAGAATCTCAGTAGGCAATCCAAAATCACGGGGCATGTTGCAGCAATAGCACATCCTTAAATAACTCAAATAATCCATCTTTAAATAACAATGGAATAAAGATCAAAAGGGCATCTAACATGTGATGCTGTTAAGTGCCAAAAAGCAATTTTAAGGATGGTACCAAAATATTGTTACGTTCTAATGCAAATAAAATAAGTATGAAGACCAGTGTAACGAGGTAAGAATAGAAGATTCATCACAAAGATGAAAATTGGTAAAAGTTAATGGAAACCAAAACAACGAGAACTATATTAGTTTATTACGGTCTAATTTTCTGCGAGACTACGATGATGAAGAAATCATGCAACATGGCGGTGCTCCTTCCCATACATCACGTGCGACAAATAAAAAAGGTTTCTTGTGGTGAAGATGTTCAACTTTTGGAAGATGAGTCAGAACAATGACTTGATTTCAATATAATTGAAGCATTGTTGTGGAATGAAAACAAGTACTACAAGCAAATCTATGGAATCTCCCAAAGATTTGAGAGTATGGTCAGGAAGAATGGGACAGATTCTGAATGAGAGAAATCTGCTATTTGTTACATTTAATGCTACATCGAATTCAGACAATTCTTTGAGCCAAAGGCAGCAACACTAATTACTAACTCTATACTTGGGCGTTGTGTACAGTCTGTAATAATAAAGATGTCTTTTTTTTTTGCGAAAAAAATTTCAATTGTTTTACTTAAGAAAATAGCCTAAAATGATATTTTCACGTGGGGTGCAGTATTTTTTCATGGTCCTTTCTTCAGCATCACTGTGTTTAAGATGAACTACCATCCACCATACAGCATTAATAAAAATGCTGGAGCTTGTTATTTGTCTCTCAAAGTTCATGAAATTTACTGAGGAAAACATACAGTTATCGCCTTGGACCTACAAGTTAAGAAAAGTAACTAATTTTTCAGGGTAGTCCAAAAGTTTTACCCGCCAGTGTAGATGGATGAGGATCTATAATATGGAATGCTTGGTAGCTAGACGCGCTGTGAGCCTACTGACATTGCCAGACATCTGGTCTTCGTTACCAAATCTCTTTTTGGAGAAGGGAAACGCTGATATAATAGCTGCTACATCTTTTATATCCAATGATGTCGTCTAGTTTCTTTTTTGGCGGGGACAAAGATATTCAGATTTCAGAAATCGGAATTGGCTCTGTGCAAAAGCCTTTCCTCACATAAAGCACAGGTAATGCTTGATTTGTTTTAACATTTTGGAGACTTACAAGAACTTGGATTCCACGGTGACCATATCTGAGGATGGATCAAGCGATAGCGTTGTTTGGAATCAAAGTCACAGACATTGTGTAATAGACAAAAGCTCTCGGAAAAAAGAAATGTCTTGTTCGCACTCAAGCAAAAAAAAAAAAAAACAAACAAACCCCAAAACAATAATTACATAAAAAAATACCTTCTAAATCATTTTGATGAAACATATATTAGAGAGGGAATGCTGCGCAAATACACACATACATACATATATATATATATATAATAAGAGAGAGAAGAGTGAACGTAAGTAAAACAAGCTAATTTAAAACCTCAGATTCTATAATTTCAGGTAAATTTAAAATTAAGGGAGAATATCTACTTTTTAAATGAATTACATCGGGTTAAAACTCGGACATCAGCGTCACAACGACATTGTCTTCCGAAAAGAAAAATGCGATACACGTTTTACATTGTGATGAAAGAAAATTCAGATGGTCTAATTAAATAATGTGTTTAAAATATCTTAAGAGATGCACATCGAATGTTTCTCTCATGCTGTTCGTTGTCTCCGAGGCCAGCAATTTAATTTGATACTGTGTTATTTAAAACGGCAGTCCTCGACGATGTCAACTTACCCTGCAGATATAATATAAATGCGAGTGAACTTGCTTGCTTAAAAGCGAGATGAGTGCTTGTCAAAGGTTTCCAAGTTCAATTTAAGTCCTGATTTTCAAAGCAATAGGCACGTTTAAACTCTCCACTTTGAAAATTGAAGATACATCACTTACTTAATTGTCTTTGTTCTTCTGCAGGCTTATGCAAAGCAAAATAAACACACAAACATATACGTATGTACGTAAAAGTACAATACTTGTTACGTTCAACCGACATTGGCCACATAGACACAACACTATCCCGAAAGTTAACAAGCAATGTACATATTGATCATTAAATCACAAAGAAACAAAATAGATCTATTATATGAAAGAAACCAGCCATTTTAAATATATTTCGCTACAAGATATTATATCTCAAAGTGTGTATAAAATATCTGATATGCGTATATAATAATAATAATAATAATAATAATAATAATAATAATAATAATATGGTATGAACACCACCCAGACCCGGTTACGGAGATAGGACCTGTTACAATTCTATGGGACTACACAATACACACTGACAGAACAATCAAAGCCAACCGCCCAGATATTGTTATTAAAGACCACAAACAAAAAAGTGCCTGCTTATCGATATGGCAGTTCCTGCTGACTGCAATGCATCCTTGAAGATATTCAAAAAGTTGTCAAAATACAAAGACCTTGAAATAGAAATCTCGAAAATGTGGCATATGGGAACATCAACAATCCGTGTTGTTGGGGCCCTAGGACGGGTTGGAAAAGATTATCGTAGACTAATTGAAGGGATTCCTGGAAATCCATGCCTCAAAGAGATACAAAAAATTGTTCTGACAAGTACAGCCCACATATTACGAAGGGCTTTATCTATGTAATTTTTTTTTTTTTGTCAGTGGAAAGTGTCATGATGCCATTTCTAACCTTAGGTCCCTGGGCTGGACCCAGAAAGAAATGTGTAAACGCCAGAAATCAAAGATAATAATAATAATAAAACGAATAAATTCTTATTACATTCTTTTCCAGTGCAGTCTAGCTACATCTGATTATTATAGGGTGATGCAACTTGGACTAATTCAAATTCTAACGTACATAAAATGCAAGCAAAGATTTTTAAGTACAACAATGACAACATCGAAATCTTACTAATGTCTGAGGCAATCGATTGTACTTAAACCAAAACAGAATAAAGCATTACCTTTCGGTATTTTATCCGTTACTTTGATCCAGTTGTACATCTTATTTGAAAAGTGGAAAATGCAATGAAATTTTAATGAGACAGACATTCTCGATTTAATTTAACAAAGCTTGCTTGAACGAATACACACACAGACACTACTTAAGTAAGCCAAAAGCTTAGATTATATTAAAAACATATGGATCAATATTGTGAATTTCTTTCTTCGTTTAATGATAATGTTATCAAACTTATCAGATGTTACGAACAAATTTTACATAAAATAAATAGACAACACTTGTCTATATTATTTAATGAAACGTGTATATATATATATATATATATATATATATATATATATTAGCAAAGTACAAAAATTACCTCAACATAGAGGATAGTCTATTTGAAGTCGTTAAATACGTGGCTTTCATCAGCCCCTAGGTCTATGCACAGAACGGCCTCAAAAAGAGTATCCTTCTTGACGTAATTTTTGTTTTTTTGTTTGCTGTAAACAATACATTTACTCTGTTATAAGAAATACATCGAACTCTCTGTGGATCAGTTTTAATAACTAATATTACTAGAATCTACCCGGATTATATACGAACGGATCCATTACCTGTACTATATATAGATATATATATTTATGCAGTAAGTATTCATTCAAACAAGGCTATTAAAAAGAACCGGCGAGGTCTGTCTGTTTAATTTTTTATTGTAGTTTCTACAATTTTCGGATAAGGTGTTGAGCACTGTACCCGAAATTATGTATAAACGTTCCAAGGTGCATATTTTGTTATTTTCGTTCAAGCACTTTCGACAGTTGGTAGTCATTAGCAAGAATCGATGTGTTGTCTGTGTGGTAGTTAGAATTCCTCTATCTGCCTCTTGGTATTATTTCGGTAGCTGGATGTTTGAAATGGTTTAGCTTGACGTTCTGTTTCAAGTAAAATAAAACAAATGGGATAAATATACAGATAAATAAATCGCTTTATTCTTGTACGGCATCGTTCCCAGTAGCGGCTAGATATGACATCATATGTGTATATATACTCATATATATATATATATATATATATATATATATATATATACAAACATATATATATATATATCTTAAACTCATTATCATCAATTATGCTTCGTATATTATTATACATCTTAGAAACACACACACACTTATATTATATATATATATATATATATATATATATATATAAATATATATATATATAAATATATGTAAGCAAATATATGGATATAGATCCGACAGTATGAAGAAAATATACAGAAAAATCAAACAAAAATCTTAATATGCAATTATACTGTATTAATGTTAATATAAAGTCGACGTCGGACGTTTCGGTCTATTTAAGACCATCTTCATGGACATTTTCATTTAAACATAATTAACATTAGAACATATAAAAATTTAACACAAAAGACGATGGACATAAGAGCACAACTAATCCAAACAGATAACTGAAATTTTTTATAAGATCTGTGTTCCGTTTAAATATGATCACGTCGTCGTCACGTGGGCGATGTTGTGAAAACGTATTCGAAGATGATTTCCAAATATTAAATTTTTAATGGCATGGGGTGCGTTTTGTAGGTCCCCCCTTGTGAGGATGTGGTATTATGGTGTAAGGAGGATTGATTGGTGATGGATGAGTTCTTGTGGTGAATGGGCAAATTGTAATGAGTGAATGGGTCGTGAATCGGATTAGCTAGGTATAGGATAGTCAGTGAAGACCAGCCTCAACCCCTCCCCTCTTCAGGCCTTGTGCCACAATTGTATTTTTCGATACAATAAATATATAAAATAGTTCAATCGACTTTTTTAATATTTTAATATTTGTTTGTAAGTTAGTATCTATCTATCTATCTATCTATCTATCTATCTATCTATCTATCTGTGGTTGTATCTCCGCACACATGTGTGTGAGCAATATATTTCCTGATATAGCCCACCGCTTATATACGCTTCATGCGCGCCGTACCAATCGTCAGACGGCCGATATTGTTGACTCTTATGTCGTTTCTGTATTCCCACCACAGTGTACACAAAGCGTAAAATCCAGGGTAGTCGATATATTGAGCAAACTGACCATGGAAGGTAAAGAAAATATCTGATCTCAAGCATTTTCCTGCCAACAGGAAAAGGATTTACAATTGAAGACCCCAAAAGAAAGATAAGGAATCCAATGAATCACTAAGCAGAAACTAATATAGGGCATATATAAAAATTTATAGATTTACCTTCTATAGGGTAAAAATCAAACACAGAAGAGAAAAATGTGATCGACATCTAATGACAGTACGGGAATATTCGATATATCTCTTCTGACAGGCCA
>CAHIKZ030000276.1:740000-782500 GCA_903632075.3 Acanthosepion pharaonis
CGCACCGCATCTCATGACGTCACACATGACCACGCGAGAGTGAATTCAAGATGTATTAAATATGGGAAGCCGTTGGTATAAACCAATGGCTTCTGTTACCAATTATAGACATTTAAGACATTTAGACATTTAAATCATCCATCTTGTCCGTGTATTGCCTATTTATTTTCTATTTTTCAGCAGTTGTTAGATCCTTCCTTTTATCCACGTTTCAACATATATTATGGACACAAAGGAAAAAAAAGGTTTTATTAAGCTAACATAAATTTTAATCTACATACTAACTTCAGTCAGTTCATATTTGTAAGTTCCAAATATCTCAAAAACTAACCAAATATAATGACAGAAAATTTAGTTAAATATCTTACTAGGTATTTACTCTGTCTCCCCACTAAGACGATTTCTGACACAAGGTCTTTTTTAAGGTGGGCACCCGAGCGCTTACACCCGGGCAAGGAACAAAAAACATCGTTTGCGCTGGCCTCGATGCGAGCACCGATCCCTCTCTCTGGTGCAATGAGAGAGCGCGGCCTCGGGTAGCCGTTCCCCAGTGGAACCTCGCGGTATAATTTTTATCAGTTGCGACTCTGTCTTTTGATGGAGTCGCCACTGAATACACTCTGCCCAAAGACAGAGATGCAACTGAGAGTTGATGAATAGATGCGTTACACACCTGGTCATTTTCTAAGCGTAGTTTAGATGTGGCACAAGGCCGAAAGTAGCGGGAATATAGTGAGGATCGAACTCACTACTCTATTGTAATTGTTCTAGCGAGACAAGCTTTCTAACCATTACACCGCCTCTTGGTGCCCATATTTAAATATCTTATTCAGAGTGGAAATGAAGGAGTTTAAATTTGACAAATATTGGTTCAGAACTTTTTTCAGTTATTGAGGCTTATTTGATTTGCATAATAGCTTCAGACAGGCTGTATATTAAAATTCAGATGAGCTGATGTAATACTCATGCGTAAATGCTATGTTATATAGGAATAAAGTGTCTCTGCCAATACTTGGATTTGAACATAGATCGCCAGTGAGCAAACACAGGCGATCCAGTTATTGAATTACGTAGACCACGTGACCATGGGAAAAACTCGTAAGTAGGATGTCATGTGACGTTTAATTGTTCGCTATTTCTACTCTATCCTTCATTAGTATTCGGATCGCTATTCTCTATACTATTCACTACTATTTCTCTATTCGGATCACTATACGAATAACTGTTCCAGCGAGTATTATCGAACAAGTATTATTAGTGCGCATGTTATTCGAAGGCGTTTGACACCAGTATTGTTCAACGGCCTATTATATTTGTATCTGCGATTACAAAGTCTCTGCTACAACGAGCATTACGAAAGTGACATCGAGTATTCGTTGACATTACACAAGTGGCAACAAGTCTTCGTTGATATCACAAAAGGCGAGTGGATCGAAAATGAAGAATAGAAGTTCTTGTGTCAGTCTTTAAACCAAGACAGTCTGCATTGAATTTTTTTTTTAAATTATAAAAAAGTCGCTACACAAATTAGATGTTTAGACATGTGTGAGTGTTGGGCGGTGTCCCCGTTTGGTCGTCCCCCGGGCCAAACACGCTGCGTCGTCCCGCATAGTGATGTCCGAATAAGTGACTACGACCAAGTTCATGTCTTGCTAACATCACAAAATATTCATTTTGGGACCGATAATGCATCGAGAAGTCAATGTCAGACGTGTGTGTGTCGGTGTGTTACAAACTCGCTCAGGGGATTTTGTAAGACGATGATGGTGTCTGTATTTGTAAATTTTCTAAAGTTTATATCCGACTAGCACCATATCCTCTATTCTATCCTTCATTAGTATTCGGATCGCTATTCTCTATACTATTTCTCTATTCGAATCACTATACGGATTACTATTCGAGCGAGTATTATCGAGCAAGTACTATTAGTGCGAGTGATATTCGAAGGCGCCTGATACCAGTATTGTTCAATGGTGTACTCTACTACAGCGAGCATTACGAAAGTGACAACAAGTATTCGTTGATATCACAAAATTATACCCATAAAAATCATTCTCCGAAAGATGAAAAAGGATGAAATAAAAATTGTAGTGTGCTTGGATTTCCTTTGCCACGCTTAGATAGATAACTAATTCCGGGATTTTCAAACGAGAAAATATTTATTGGCTAATATATCATCCGAATAAACCATATATCAAGGTTCATTAAAAATTCTCCATAGTAATTATCCATGCGAAAGTTCCAGACATTAAGTAAAAGAAAAATATGCTAACCGTCCCTGAAAATCCTCATCCCCAGGTTGAAGCTTATTTTGCTATGGCAATTATATTTTTACATTGGATAAATTCACAATTATCATCCTGGGTATTCTGAATTATTTGTCTACAATGACGATACATATTTCACTGACATTAATACATGACAAAAGTACGCAGGTGTAAGCTTGAAGAAAGCTTTATTCAACTGAGAATACAAGATTCGCGTATAGTGTTCTTTTATAGTCCCAGTAAACAGAAATATCTCTCTGAAACAGGAGAGTAACAAAACAAGGGGAGACCACTCTTGATTCTTTTTATAACACACTACAGATTGCAGAATTCTACAATCTACATTCAACATCATAACTTGATAAGACACCAGAGGTGTTGGAGGTGTTGAAACAAAATGGCTATTATCGTAGTGATTTTATAACATATTTATGTTACAATTTTTTAATAAATAAATAATTATATATATATATATATATATATATATATATATATATATAGTGATTATTTACTCAAACATTTGGCTACTGATCGCATTATTACTTCAGTTAAAAGAAATGTCCATTACGCAAAATGTAGAATATTTTTGTAACCAATATAACAACGTATGCATTCAGTATTTCAAGAAACATTTGCCATTTGTCTCTGAATCTGCGATTTATAAACAGAAATATTACGCATAGAAGCCAATTTTATAGCAATCATTATTTGGCTTTTTAGTCCTATTTTTATCTAATTACGCATATCACTCTGAATTGATATATATATATATATATATATATATATATGTGTGTGTGTGTGTGTGTGTGTGTGTGTGTGTGTGTGTGTGTGTGTCCAAATGAGAGAAAGAACAGATGGGGTAAAATTACACTGTTCGAAGCATTTACTTTTTAAAAAGTGCTCAATACAAAGTAGAGCAATATATTATTATTTTTATTATAAGAGATAAATGAATGAATTTCCAAAACTTAAATTATATACATTACATCCAGTGAAGATGTCTTTTACACGCATAGCAAATTTTATAACACCGCCTTAAAAATAGTGGCTGATAGTGCCTTGACACCAAATATATAAAACATAAAAATAGAAAGAGAAATATCATTTGGTACACACCTCCATTTGACCAAATGGTTATTGCTACTTTAGTGAAGAAGTTTCTCCATTTAATTGAGAAACACTTCCCCAGAAATAATCCACTTAGTAAGATTTTTAACTGAAATACACTAAATCTAAGCTATAGCTGTACCGATAATCTTGAAAAAATTATTACAAAACATAATAATAAATTTTAAATCAATACAAAACCTGAGTAATAATTGCTATTCCAAAGCAACAAACGCAGCCAATACCAAGAAGTGTAACTGTAGAAATTCCAACGAATGTCCATTGCAAACCCGATGTCAAACAGACTTTCTTGTTTATCTAAGCACAATTTTTACTGTAGAAAATCCAACAGTTAAAATTCTTATATCGGGAGTACCAAGACTTCCTTTAAAACTAGGTAGTACCAACATATATTATCTTTCTCCAATAACACGAACACGAATAGAGTGTCCTTTTAAATATTCTTGGAATTTAAAAGAAGTTAAATGGTAATACGGTAAAAAGAAAAATACTAAAACAAACTAGAATTTTCAAATCTTTAAATGAACCATGCTTCTTATATTTATATGAAAAATTAGAAATTATCAAAATTGCAGACAAAAATTCCCATTAAACCAAAGGAGAGAAATTAACTGTAAATTGCCGGCACTGTTTGTTTTTACCTTAAAATATAGTTAAATTGTAAAAATTACGTATTACTATTTCTTATCGCCAAAATATATTAGTATATAATGGTCCACCCCTACGGGTAGTTACCTTATTTTGTTTATTCAGCCTTAATATTGCTATGTATTGCGGTCCAGTTAGTATTATTAATATATTATATAGATGTTCCGCATTTTTAATTTTATCTACAGGCTACTTTTAGAAGTTCCCTAATTTAAAACAAATTAAGAAAGCATTATTCTGTTAACTTTACGTCTGATTAACCTACCCCTCCCTTCAAAGTCCTTTCAAAAAATTGAACATATCATATTTGTCTACAATCACGATACATTTTTCGCTGACTTATTTGCCGCAATTTTCAGTGATTGCCTGTCTATATTCCGATTTATCATGACATGATAAAATAAATCTCCCACTTCCACCTTCTGAGCATATATTTTTTATTATTTAGCGTAGAGCTGACATTTAATTGGTTAATCAAGACATACCCACAAGTCTATTTTAATTATGACCTTATGTTTCCCCTTTTTAACTTCCGGAAAAGAGGTTACACTTCGTTTTTAAATTTTCTTAAAAATCACTTAATCACCAGTTACTTATTATTGCCTGAAGAAATACAATCATAGTATTGAAACATGAAAGCTTTTTGTGTAGCGATTTCAACATGTTTTATTGTAAAATTATATAATAAAAATAGTATATATATATATATATATAAGACATTTTTATGTTTAGCATTCTTTTTATAGATACAAGTATTTAAGTAAATGCTCTGTTTATAATAAACAGTTTTGAATAACATTACCGGCCTGAATGTCCGAGAAATTTTCATAGAAAATATTCGTCCTTTGACAGGATTCGAACCTGCATCCTATACGGAACGGTCATTTACGCAGACGTGCCTTAACCGACTCGAATGTTAAACATAAAAAATGTCTTTAATAAATTGTCGGACTTTGTCAATTCTTTATATATATATATATATATATATATATATATATATATATATATATATATATATATATATATATATATATATATATATATATATATATATATATATATATATATATATAAATTTTTTACAGCATATAAAAGAAATATTCATAAAGCATATAAAATACATAGTTATACAGCATATAAAATAAATATTTATACAGCATATAAAATAAATATCTATACGGCATATAAAATAAATATTTATGCAGTATATAAAATAAATATTTATACAGCCTATAAAATAAATATTTGTACAGTATATAAAATAGATATTTATACAGTTTATAAAATAAATATTTATACACTATATTTCTATTCATTTATACAGTTGGTATCACAAATATTTGTATAAACGGATATTTTCTTTTTGGTCTGGTTGTTTTTACCATCCTTCCCACTCACCGTTCTGCCATCCATTCACATAAACCAGACCCTCTAGCCTTCAATATGCTCGTTGTGTGTGTCAAATTATCCACACCCCCTTTCTTCATCATACGTGAAAGAAATGTCAGCTTTCTCTAACTGGTTGGGAGTAAAAAAATTTGTTTGCATTTTTCCTTTCAGTTTCTACCATTCTCAACAGCCTTATGTAGAACCACATCTTTGTTGCTGCTAGACGTCTCTTTATCTATGAGGGAATTGTCCAGCACTCACTGTCATACGCCAATTGATATTATATACCACTTTAGCAATCTTTTCATTGCTTCTTACTAAATTTCCTTCTTTTTACTACTTCCCATACCTTTCTGAATACACATTTTGCTATCTGTTGTGACCAAGTAAATGGTTAAGTAATAACATAAACCAGGTTTGCAGATATATCGTTTATTAAACACTAAGTACACCAGAAGAGTATTACACGACTAGTGAGAGTTTATCGAATGTACTAGCGCTCAATCTATTCATAGTTCTTTTTTACCCGAACCTTCTCTCCTACTAAACTAAAATGTCATATTTTTCATCCACTGAGACATCGCAACCCGAGAAGTGCTATCACAGAGAACACCATACAAAGTCCCATCTTGCAACAACTTTTACGTGGTTCAACGCTTTTATTTTACTAAATCAATCATGTTCTCCGCGTTCTTGTGGTTTTTTTTATCAATATTAAAGAGTTACAAGGATATTTTTAAGTATTTTATTAAACTAATATTTAGTAACATTTCATTCACGTATGGATATTATTCCGTTCGCCTAAGCAGTTAGCTGGATTTTTTTTTTTAAATAAGTAATTAATTATTAAGACAATATCGGCAAAGAAGGTTTTAATTTCCTATATATAAAACGCTTGAAGTTCTTTGAGGGATTAAACTCATTGACTTCTAATCACAGTTTTCAAAGTGAGTTTTTGAATCTCAGCAAATAGCTTAAAATACTTGCTTAAGGAAAAAGTGAAAATTAATAAATGTCTATCTTACAAATTATCTATTAATTATTTAGAAATAAATAAAATTAATATTATATAAAATCAGCATTATAATATAAAGAATATATTTAAAAAAAAAACTGTCAGGATTTTAAAGAACGTAAATAATAAAAATAAAAATTATCTATTTTCATATTTCAATTAGTTTCCTTTCAAAAAATCTTTTCAAATATTTCGGCAGAATATGTAGGCTAGACCCTACTAAACCTGTTTGAATTTGGTCTGAAACGACAAGAACTATGAGAGAGTGGGGACAAGAACCCCGTGGGCATAGAAGTGTGACAGTGATTGATCAAATGACAAACGCGTGCAAACGGGGAGTACGGTTGCGACAGGATAGAAGGCAAGAACTTAGATACTCGTTTCGGCCTTCCTCACCTAGATTACTTTGCGATATCCAGGGATTATTGAACGGGGATCGCGGCTTGATGATGGTTCGCAGGAGCATTGACGTGTCGCACGTGAGAAGGATAGTAGCCAGCTGATGTTGTGACCCGTGCCTTTACCCCAACGCCATTTAGACAGGCGTGGAGCCTCGCTTCAGAATTGTAGAAAAATGCTAATAGATCCATATACTAAAAATTCATTACACAGAAAGTAACTCAACTTTTGTATTTTTTTCAGCTCCGTTTATTTGAGTCTTTTCATTCACATACATCAACAAGTCCAACTAGTCACGCGGTATTCTCTGAATCGGCAGACGATAAAAATATCTTAGAATAAAAATTTAGAGGATCAACTTCAAAATATATCAAAAATATTTATTCTTCCTTAAAAGGAATATTTATATCAGCAAAATTATTTATTAGCCAATAAGCTCTTGATTAAAAAAAAAGAACAAAAAAAAAACAACTAAATTTTTGTTCGTTTGGTGCCTCTTTTATTCACAAGATTTTTTATTAATATCAAAACCTTTCGATTATAAAATTAGTCTTTCAGTTAACTTGACCAGGGATTTGTTCGATCATTTCTCTCACAAACGGAACTGAAATTTTCACCATTAATTACTCAGATATTTCGCTTATTTCCAGTATTATTGCGTTTAGTGACGATATTTCACTAACTTCTTTACATGCTACAACAGTAGGCATTAGCTTTTTTCGCACATTCTACAACTAGACAACGTATACTTGTGACATATACATTCGCACACATGCAACAGTAGTGTCTCTAGTTTTTCTCGGCTTCTTCTACAACTAGAATTATTACACACTAGACCTGTCTCATAAACACATACATCTATACACACACAAACGTATCAATCGTTTAAGCTATACTAACGCAATTAATTCAGTTGTGCTGTTAAAAAAGGACACACGAAACATTTCGTGAAAAGTTGTTCACAAAGTATTTTTGTAATTTCATTTCTTTCAATTTGAAAGGAAAATAATGCTCCTAAATAAATATTATTTAAATTTGTCGATCCGTGTTGAAATTTAATTTAATTCTTTGCTTTTACACTTATATTCTGCTACAAAGGTAAGACACGTAGATAATATCAATGAAAGTAGGTTTCTTTTTCTTCATTAATTTTATTATACGAGAGGCGAATACGTGCTAGCATCGATTCAAGGTGAAAGCAGGAGAAAGATTTTCAAGGGAACGCATACCCACTCGTTGACGTATCCTCTCGACACGTGCAACCATAGCCTGTCTGTCGAATCTGGGTATAGAAAGCGTATCGATGTTTTCAAATTCCTGTGGCCTTCCCAGACATCCCTCCGTTTTGGACATGCGTCCTGGGTAAGACGTTAAACTACATCCGCGTCCTGGGTAAGACGTTAAACTACATCCAGCAGCAAGGCTTCTGATCAGGAAGTTTTGAGGAGTGTGGAACCACCTCTTAATTGCTGGTGTTCCAAGGTCCACTCTGACCCAGGGTGGTAGCACCTGTTAGGATCCCAGCTAAGGGAAAATAGTTAACTATTACCAGCAATACTTTTTTGAAAAAAAATATTATCATCAATACAATTTTGAAGGAAATATATTACCAGATTTTTGACAAAACAAAATATTACCAGCAATAAAAAAATGTTGTCGACATTAAATAACCCATTGAGGTTGATATGCCGTAAAACAAAATAAACCAAACCAAACAGTTTTGGACATATCAAAAATTTAAGCAATGGCAATCAATCACCAATCGCTGGCTATTTTGGCGCACCTTTTGCATTCTGTAACGCTGAACTTGCATTCGTTCTTTTTCTCTGTCTGTCTGTCTGTCTATCTGCTTCTCTCTCTCTCTCTCTCTCTCTCTCTCTCTTTCACGAGCATGCTTCTTCCAGGAAACTTGAATTGGCTAAAACCAACGAAAAACCTGACAAACCAGAAGACATGTGTTAATAAATACTGTAATGTTTGCACGTATTGGCCTCCATATAGAATAAAAAGCAAACGCAACGTATACAGAAATGTAAACTACTTATAACTACATTTTTATGAATTTGCTATACATTTATCTCTACAGAATAATGTAACCATAAGAAAAGAAAGAAAGTTAGAAAGAAAGAAAGAAAGAAAGAAAGAAAGAAAGAAAGAAAAAAGAAAGAAAGAAAGAAAGAAAAAAAAAAGCCAATTTAAAAGTATTTAATTGTACAGAAACTTTTGACTTACTTGACCATGGGAAAACGCGCAGACAGCCACAATTTACCTGCACATTTTCTGCTTCAAGCAACAATCCTCTGATCGAAGGGGGAACAATTATTTGTCTTTGTTTCAAGGAGGCACATTTTATGTGGATATGTGGGGAACATAACGGTTAGTCTTAGACTTGACCAAGTTAAGCTCGTACTAATCAAAGAAGGATCATCTTAGTAGTCAGTTCCTCAAAGTATTACTTCATGGGAAGAATCTTTTGAGTCGAATTTACATTTCACCAGTGGAATACGAAGAGAATGAGAGTGGTACCGTACAATATACCCGACATGGAGGTCTTAGCCGTTAAGATGAAAACTGGTGGAACTGAAGAATGTAATTCGTTTGAACATTATCCGTAGACACAGCGATAGAGCAGCACTGTAGCTCGAATGACTCTTGCGTCTTTATAGAGTGAAAAGGATTTTAAACAAAAAGTTTTATACTTAAATTAGAAGCAGATAAGGGCATGGGAGATATAGTTTTACCTTTATCTTACCCGTCGATGTAACTTTTAAATCCTAAATCCTAACTTTTTGCATTTAAGCCCAAATTGCTGCAGCCTGACGTAAGGAAAAACGTCCATTTCCAAATATTCAACTTATAATATTTAAAACTCTGATTCTTTTCATCGTACGACTTTCAAATTATTGAATCCACGCGCGTCATTCTGTTAAGAGTTTAGTTCTCATTGAGTATGCGCCTGTGTGTCTAATCAGAGCACGTTAGATATTTTTTATTACCAATGAGCTTTCGAATCTGACACCGTCCTAAGAATTGGTGGACAGATCACAATATATCCTCAATTATCTGAGGCTGCTTTTATTCTTCGGTAAATTCTGATTACAATGTCCTCTCATTACCATTATATCTAAATCCTTACACAGTTGTTTTTGGTTATTTTTGTTTAGCGGCATATCAACACCTCTATGGATTATTTAATGCCTAAGACTAAATATTTTGTAAGCAATTTTATGACTGTGAACAACAGATATTGCGGACCTAATTTTATATATTCAGGGCAAACGTATATTTTTTTTAAATATATAGTTTATATCTGTCTATATTTCTGAGATGAGGTATTGTAATTATTTACATTATTTACATCGTTTAGATAGTTGTCCTTACCGTTATTGTCATATTCATGACGTTTCGGCCATTGTACGCTTCGGCCTCCTTCAGGATTTGTCTATATTTCTGAGATGAGGTATTGTAATTATTTACATCGTTTAAATAGTTGTGCTTACCGTTATTGTCATATTCATGACGTTTCGGCCGTTGTACGCTCCGGCCTTCTTCTGGATCTATCTATATTTCTGAGATGAGGTATTGTAATTATTTACACTATTTACATCGTTCGGACAGTTGTGCTTATCTTTATTGTCATATTCACGACGTTTCCGCTATTCTATGATCCGGCCTACTCCTGTATCTCTCTCTATTATTGAGATGAGTTATTGTAACTATTTATATTATTCGGGCTGTTGTGATTATCTTTATTTTCATATTCACAACGTTTTGGCCGTTTTACGCTCGGGCCTTTTTCTGGATCTGTCCATATTACTGAGACTATTTACTATTGTAACTATTTACACTCTTCACATTGTCCCGACTGTTGTCGATATCTTTATTGTCATCGGCCGTTCTACGCTCCGGCCTTCTTCGGGCGATAGAAGAATCTACTCCCATGTACTAAATAAAGAGTTCAGTTCGCTCCGAAATTCCAACGTATATCACCTGAAGAAGGCCGGAGTGTACAACGACCGAAATGTGGTGAATATAATTGTATAGATGAGGACAACAGTCCAAACAATGTAAATAGTGTACATGTATAGGTTGTAGGTGATAAAATGTAATTTTTGTTTTTACTTTAGTGCCGTAATGATAGTTATTTTGCTATAAAAATGTACTACTACACTTTCTTAGAGAACCCCCAAACAAATATCGCTATTTTCCTATAAATGGGACCCTAACAAATGTTGCGACTCTGAGTCGTGGTCGACATAAGAACAATAGCAATTAAGAGGTAGTTCCATGCTCCTCAAAATCTCCACTCTCTCGATCAGAGGCCTTGCTGCCGGATGTAGTTTATCATCACATGCAGGACTGAAAATACTTCAAAGTGGCATGCCAATACAAACAGTGGCAATTAAAATGTGGTTCCACCCTCCTCAAAGCCTTCAGTCTCTTGATCTTGCCTTGTTGCTAGATGTAGCTTATCATCATAACCAGGATTCTTTACACAGTCTAGAATTTAATAAAAGAAACCATTGTTGTTTTTATGTGGGTAGCATTTGATGTTGAGAAGTTATTGTGCATTGACCAATAAAATTTACCTGGCTGAAAAAACAAACAAACAAAAATTGGAAAATATATATATATATATATATATAGAATTTTCATTCTATCCGGAACTTTTATTGTAGAGGGACCTAAAGGATAATTCATGAAAGGATAAGTAAATTGAAAGAAATTTTTGTATAACCGTCTCTTTAAAAAATAAATTCTTTAATCATTTTATCCCAAACAAGTCAATAAAAGCCACGCAAGTAATTACTGAGCATGAAATACTGCGAGGAAAATAAAAATAAAACATTATTAAGAAGAGAAAATGGTAAAAAAAGGAATTAAGAAGACAGAAGACAATAATTGACATTGCATTTAAATCTTTTGTAGATCAGAGTTGACTGTAAATCAAGAAAAAGAAAGAATGTTGCACAAGAGAGAAGTGCAGGAATGAACATGGTTGATTTAATCTGTTGTTGTGTGAAGGAGTGAGAGAGTGTATAGTCTATGTCATGCATGTTTCCTGGGTGCGATGAGATACGAGCCCTGCTTCGTCCGTGGTGGTGTTTAAAAGAGGGCTTGTCTCTTGAAATTTAATGATGTATAACCGTACAAAGTTCAAGAGCCACTCGTGGTAGAAACATTACACCAAGCAATGCGTTAATATCACTAAGACGCAATGGGGCTACCAGAAATGAAAGAGAAGTGAAAGACTCTAGAGGGAATCTGTTGAGTTGTTGAGAGTGTTCCCCGCTTGTGTGTATTCGAATAAAGACACAGTTGTAGGGATAAATACTGGTATATTTGTAAGAGGTAATTAACAACAGGGTGATTAGTAATAAGGAACGCCGGTTAGTAAGTACAATAGCAAAAGTCTGCAGTCCAATGGTATGTAATGGTAACCTGATCCTTCACATTACACCTTCCCACTACACAGTTTCAGCCGGAGTTGTGAGATGGATAAAGTTGAAGTAGACTATAGAAGGTACCGGAAACCCAATCCTAAACAGAAAACAAGGGATAACCCTCTACTCCTGTTCAAATGACTGGAGAGTAGTGTGAACTGGGCAATATGCGATCGGACCTACTCATACTGAGGAACCAATATAAATAAAAAGATTCATTAATGAAGTGCGATACGTTAGCGCTGGCAGCTGCGGTTTATAGAATTCGCCTATCTCTCAACAGTGCTCAACTGAAAGATTTTCGAGAGCATTATAATGTTATTCGTATACAGGTTTGTTTCGCGGTATCACACCTCATATCTTTTTTCTCTATATATAGTTTCCTGTGAGATAACCTATTAAATAGATAAATATCTGGTCCTTACCCACCTTCCTCACTATTAAGTATTGTATTAAAAATAAATTTAAAATCATTCATATATCTACCTTTCTTCTCTAATTTCGACCATCTCTGTCACACTCGCTCTCCCCACTCTCTATATCACCTCACAACAACTTAAAACTACCCCTCAAAAGTGTATAAAAACTATATATAAATTTAAATTCATTTTTCACCCTTGGGAATGTGGTCTGATGAGCTAGTGAAAAAGAAATTCCCTGGGGAAATAAATTATAAGAAATGAACCCTTAAAGTTGTCTGTTTTCATTGAATTAATCACTCTGATTTAACGTTGAGCTCTCTGGTTTTCATCCTCCTTGGGATTATCAATACGGATTACCAAGATTTTCATTACATATACAGTACGGGGGGGGGAATAAATATTCGTACACTTGAAAAATTGTATTTTTTATAAATATAAAAGCCTTAAATAAAACAAATCTCGGCACATTTTATTTATAAAGATACATACTATTAAGAAATAATAATATACTTAATTAATTCTTATTCTAACAGAAATTAATGCATGTTTTTAATTCTAACTGGTGAAAAAAGTATTCGTACAAATCAATTATTAGAATAAAATTATCCATTAATTATAAAAAAAAGTACATTCTAAAATGTTCTAGTAATGTTATCAGTAATTATAGTTAACGCTATTAGCCATTATCAGAGCATTCTGCAATTTCTCGTCTTACGAGAAGGTTCTAATAATGCCTAAAGGTAAAGAATTGACTATTTCACAAAAACGACACATTTTGTCTCTTTGGAAAGATGGGAACAGTTACAGAACGATTTCTAACAAACTGAATAATCCTTTTAACTACAATTACTTCGTTCATTGCAATGTTTAAAACTCGTAACAGCGTCGAAAACCAAAGACGAACAGGTGCTCCGAGGAAGATTTCTCTAAGATCAGCAAGGATATTAGGACGCCAGATCCAACAAAATCCACAGGTTACCCGAGAAGAGCTGCAGGAACATCTGCGTGCATTAGGGATTAAAGTAACCAAGCGTACAATAAGTAATGAACTACACAAAAACAATCTGAAATCACGCATCCCAAGGAAGACTCCACTCCTCTTGAAACGACACAGAGCTGCTAGGCTAAAATTCGCATAAGGATAAAAAAATATTCATTTTGGGAAAAATACAGACGAAACTAAAATAGAATTGTTTGGTCAAAATGATCGAAATCATGTGTGGAGGATGGACTGTGAAGCCTACTTACCAAAGAACACGTTGCCAACTGTAAAGTTTGGTGGTGGCAGTATCATGATCTGGGGAGGGGGTCTGCAAAAGGTGTTGGCAGAATATCAATAATAGATGTCAAGATGAATGCCGAAAGATTCCAGAAAATCCTGCAAGACAATTTAATGCGTTCTGTTGAGAGACTTCGGCTACCTCCTGATTGGATTTTCCAACTGGATAATGATCCTAAGCATACCGCTAGATCTACAAGGAAATGGTTAACTGAAAGTAACGTTGATGTCTTTCAATGGCCAAGTCAGTCCCCAGACTTGAACCCAATCGAGAATTTATGGCGATATTTGAAAATTCAAATTGGGGAAAGAGCACCAACAAATATCATAAATTTGAAGACAATATGCCAAGAAGAATGGGACAAAATACCACTCAATGTGTGCAAATCATTAGTTGAGACGTACAGGAAAAGGCCGGTAGCTGTTGAAGTCAATAGAGGATATTCCACAAAGTATTAAATAAAGTTTATATGCTTTTTTTTGTTTTGTACGAATACTTTTTCATCAGTTAAAATGAAAAAAAAATACATTAATTACTGTTAGAATAAGAATTAATAAAGTTCATTACTATTTTTTAATAAAATTTATCTTTACACATAAAATGTATCAAAATTTGTTTTATTTAAAGGCTTTTACATTTATAAAATACAATTTTTTCAAGTGTACGAATATTTATTTCCCCCACTGTATATATATATATATATATATATATATATATATATAATATAAATATATAATAGAGGATTTGATAATTATAATTATATATAATTCATCGAGTTTATATATATATATATATATATATATATATATATATATAGCCGATATTCTTTACAGAAACGTAGCAAATATTTTTATGCAAAAATGGGGCCGTTAAATATGAAAGCTCTTAAACGTTACCAGTGATTATCCATGTTTATATATATAAACCCGGCCAACATTTGTATGCAAAATTCTTGCAGATATTTGTGCCAAATAAACGCTGTCGATATTTGTATGCCAAAAGAAAAAAAAATGGAAAAATTTAGAATGCCAAAACTCTTCGTTATTTGTATAAGAAAGAATCTGCCGATGTATGTATTAAGAAACATTGCCGATATTTATATTGTTTTTAATCATCTCACACCAATGAATGAAACATTCTGGGTAAGACGATAAACTACGTCCAACAGCGAGGCCTCTGATCAGGAGGTTGTGAGGAGCGTGGAACCACCTCTTAATTACTGGGGTTCCCAGGTCTACCCTGACCTGGGGTGGTAGCACCTGTTAGGATCCCAGCTATGGGCAAATAGTTTATCCCGAAACTGAAGTAAAAAGCATTATGAAAGTGTGAAAATAGGTTTTAATACCAGAGATTCTTTGTAAAAAATTATTTCCAGAAATAAATTTTTAAAGAAAAAACTATTACCAGCAAAACGTTTTTGAAGACAAAATATTAACAGCAATACGTTTTTGAAGACAAAATATTACCAGAAATACGTTTTTGAAGACAAAATATTACCAGAAATACGTTTTTCAGGACAAAATATTACCAGCAATACGTTTTTGAAGATAAAATATTACCAGAAATACGTTTTTGAAGACAGAATATTACCAGCAATACGTTTTTGAAGATAAAATATTACCAGAAATACGTTTTTGAAGACAGAATATTACCAGCAATACGTTTTTGAAGATAAAATATTACCAGAAATACGTTTTTGAAGACAAAATATTACCAGCAAAACGTTTTTCAGGACAAAATATTACCAGCAATAAGTTTTTGAAGACAAAATATTACCAGAATTAGATTTTTGACAAAACAAAAATATTAGCAAGAATCAAAAAGTTGTCGGAATTTAATGACCGATTGAGGTTGATGTGCCGTAAAACAAAACAAACCAATTCAAACCAAAGAAAGAAATAGAGTCTCTAATAAGAAAGGTGATCGGGGGTTACTAGGCAAGAATGAATATGAGGCAAAGAAAAACATTATTAGAAAAAGAGAACGATAAAAGAACAGGAATGAAGAAAACAGAAGATAACGACTGACATTGCATTTAAAGTCTTGAAGATCAAAGTTGATTGGGAAGCAAGAAGCCGGAAGAGAGTTCCACAACCGAGAAATGATATGGAAGAAGCTATTAGGACATCCGGTTACATCTAACAACTTCTATTGTAAATTGATAAAATCTAGTTGCCAATCTAGTACTGCACTTAAATTCGTAAAGTTGAAGCACCAAAGAGGAAAGTTCATTAGAACAATTACTACGAAAACACTAGGTCTAATCTAAAATTATTGGATCTGGCGCTAACTAAACGTCTCTGGAGTAGTACTTATAAAAACTACAACACATATCAATTCGTCATTTAATCTCCTTTGAAGTAGTCACTTTCTGAAATCACACATTTCGTCCAGAGTTGTTTCGATCGATGGAAACATTCTTGGAAATCCTGTTACTGAGAATGTAGTTAAAACAATAGAGGTTTCAATGGAAAATCCGTCCTTTTGAGAAAACCGTTTTTTCTTCAAACACGTAGGCTACAGATGGTTACGAAAAACTATCGATATTTCTATCCAAAAAAATGGTGTTGATATTTTCATACAAGCAACACTGCGACATTTTCATACAAGCAACACCGCGACATTTTAATCCAAGGAACGCCCCGACATTTTCACCCAACGAACGCCCCGATGATTTCATACAAGCCACGCCCAAAAATTTGTATACAAAAACGTCACCGATGTTTGTGCACAAAAGAACTGACTTTATTTCGATACAAAAAATTGAGTAGATATTTTCATTGAAAAACAAACGTCCAGATATTTGTACACAAAAATACTGACAAGAAAAGTAATTTAGCAGAAACAGTTTGGAGCAGTTACTTCTCTTGTCATTAATAAAGTTGGACAAAAACTAAAATAAGCTGTGTTAAAGCCTATATATTATTTTTAGAAAAAATATCTATTCCCATGGGCCTGCTGATAGGTTTCCTCTCCATTCAGATATCTTTTGGTTTTGCTATCATTCTATCACTTTTCGAATCGTTGTCTGTTTCTCAGCCGTGCTATCTATGTCGTGTAAATATTTAATAATTTTCCTCATCTATCACGCTTATTTTCCCCGGCCGAGCTATCCCATGACAATCTATATAAATTTTCCTCTAATTGATGGCTTCCATTTCCTTCTATAGATAACCGACGCCAACAAAAGAATCGTTCTCGATATAAATTTATTTTCCATTTTTTTAAGGGGTAGGCAATTCGTTGCTTTCTTCCCTGACACTTATTGCTGCTTTAATGTTCACTTGCCGATTTTACACCCTGTGCAAATCTAGAATTTTTTCGTATCGTGATATAAGACTACATGAAAGAAAAGCTTTCTGGCTTTAAACTCTTGATGACTTATATATGTATGATATTTTTTTTTATAATATAAGCTATTTAATAACTAGAAATGATACATAACATTACCCGGACAAAGTCCTTTTCTTTTTTTTCTCGTTATATTGTCGTCCCCATTTTCTTGAGAAATTTCCGCATGTAACGAAATGGTTATTACAGACATTATAGTAATTAAAGCAATTTAATACGGTCGATTAATGGATAGCGTCTCGGATTGAAGAATCGGACCGCCGAGTTCGTGATTCCAGTTGGATCCATTACATTCACTTACGCACTATAACCCTTGGAAAAGATATGAACCCTCTTCTTCTTCCCCCATCTATGGGTAAATAGCGGAACGGATTGGGTTCTATTGACTTGGGTGGCAATTGATCTAGGAGAAAGTAACTCTGAATTCAAAACTGTGTCTAGCCCTGGTGTAGCACATACTATACCGCTAAAGGAAAGGATCGTTTGCATTCGCTCGATGATCCCGACTGCGGTTGACAAATGATGAGGTTTTAAAAATATTATCTGCTTTTATAGCATAAAATGTTTGCAGAGAACTAATGAATATGATATACTAACCCAATTTTTGAGGACTCCTTTAGAACAATATTTTTTCCTTTAATCAAATATTAATACCTTGTCATATACGATTGATATCACAATGGTTCAGCAGGTAAACCTCTCTCTCTCTCTCTCTCTCTCTCTCTAGGAATACACATTCTGATACGTACCGGTCACAGAGATCCGTTCCTGCGCTGGTAGTATCACAGCAATGACTAGCTTGGACCGGCTCTGGCCAGCTTGGACCAGCTTAGATCAGCTCTGACCAGCTTGGACAAGATATGACCAGCGGCCCAAGTAAAGACACACGGGTCACCACGTTAAAAACCGACCTTGTGTCACAACCTCAGTGGGTGGGGGTTGTTATGGTGAAACACACCTATTCTATAGTTAATAGACTCTCCCACCTAATATAAGTAGGAGTAGTAAGAGAAACGAGGGTCAGTCGATGTCGGACGACCGGCTGGACGTTTGAACTCTCAGCCTTCGGACAGGGAGGAACCCGAACGAGGTTACGTCGAAGGGCGGAGTCTCGTTCGGGGAGGTAAACCGACCCTGAACCCGTTTATACGGGTTCAAAGGATATATTTTTGACCGAGCCCACGGGCTAGGAGATCCCACGTTAAAACGGCCTTGTGCCATATGATACCCTCGTTTGGGGGGGGGTGACTAAATACTAGTCGATGTCGGACGACAGTAGTCGACAGTTAGTCGAATACGAAAGTAATTAGCGACCACAACAAGATTACTCTGCGTAATACCTATCATATCAAATTCCTAACGTTTTGTACGTCGAACCTATTTTAGGACCGATTTAGTACAAATACAAGCCTCTACTGCGAACATAACTCCACAACAGGGTGTCAACACAATAGTTCAGCAGTTCTCAGTATGACGATAAACTACATCCGGCAGCAAGGCATCTAATGGAACAGGCCCAGCTATGGGCAAATAGTGAACCCCCAGACAAAAAACCAAACACTATAAAATTATATTTTTATAATGAAATGACCAGCAATACAATTTTATATCAGAATGACTAACAATACATTTTATAGCACAATCAACAACCATACATTTAATCTGTAGTTGAAGGCATACAATTACGTTCAAATATTTAGTTGAAGCCATAAAATTGTGTTCAAAATATTTAAATTTCAGCATTAAATAACCCACAGAGGTGTCGTTATGCCGATAAACAACATCAACCAACCAATAATATTTGAGAACTCTTTTCTTTCTTTCTAAGGAAATGTTCCTGTTTTTTAAGCGGGGCTTACGGCCACAGCACGCTGAAAGATCGATTCCCGTAGAACCACGAGCAACACCGAACCTGTTCAGTAACTAGATGAGTGACCGCTTGGAATACCAGGAATTGTAAGCTTGGATGTGCGGTTGGTGTAAAGGATAATGGCTTGGAATTGTTAACCGGTGATTAAGTTAACGCAACGTCGGGCCTGGTGGGTGTACCTACTTGGATGTGCGGTTGATGGGATAATGGCTTGCAATTGACCCTTGAAATACCTGGGCACTGTAAGCTTGGATGTGCGGTTGGTGTAAAGGATAATGGCTTGCAATTGTTAACCGGTGATTAAGTTAAGCAACGTCGGGCCTGGTCAGTACCTAGATGGGTGACCACTTGAAATACCGGGCACTGTAAGCTTGGATGTGCGGTTGGTGTAAAGGATAATGGCTTGCAATTGTTAACCGGTGATTAAGTTAAGCAACGTCGGGCCTGGTCAGTACCTAGATGGGTGACCACTTGAAATATCGGGCACTGTAAGCTTGGATGTGCTGTTGGTGTAATGGATAATGGCTTGGAATTGTTAATCAGTGATTAAGTTAAGCAACGCCGGGCCTGATCAGTACCTAGATGGGTGACCACTTGAAATACCAGGCACTGTAAGCTTGGATGTGCGGCTGGTGTAATGGATAATGTCTCGGAATTCTTAATCGGTGATTAAGATAAGCAACATCGGGCCTGGTCAGTACCTAGATGGGTGAACGCTTGGAAATACCAGACACAGTAAGCTTGGATGTGCTGTTGGTGTAATGGATCATGGCTCAGAATTGTAAATCAGAGAGCCTAGTTCCAAATACCGTTAGGTTATTTATAATCACTTACACGCAAATAACCTTACTAAAGGTATTAAACCACCACTTCTGATCCCACAACTATTTGGCTAATTAGTAAGACTAGTATCACTAAACCATTATTATCTCCAAAAAATATTTTCTGACATTAAATTACCTGCAAAGGGTTGATAAGCCGTAGAAAAGGAATCAATGCTTATTGGCTTCACAGGCGTGTCTTGTAAATTTATTTACATTCTCTGGGATAGAAATGTATAGAAACTACAATGGACACAAAGTGAGGGATCAGTTCATACAGTGATTGTAATATAGAATTTATCCCCCAATTTATATCCACATTATATATCAATTTCTGATTAGCTGTGAACCCACCTCTTCTCCCTCCTAGCTATGGGTTAAGCAGTAATACTTGTATCACTAAATTATTACTATCGCCCAAATATGAATTCCTACATTTTTAATTTTTTTTTGGTTTTAAATAACCTGCAAAGGGTTGATAATCCGTAAAAAACGACCCACTAATTATTGGCTTCACAAGCAGGTCTTAGATTTATTTACATTCTCTGGAATATAAATGTGTAGAAACTTTCGTGCCCAAAAATTAAGGGATCAGTTTATATATTCATTGTAATATAAAATTGATCCCCCACTTTATATCCACATGATATCAAATTCTGATTAGGTATGAATCCACCTCTTCTCCCTCCTCGCTATGGGTTAATAAGTAAGATTTTTATCATTAAGTCATTATTATTAAATAAGAATTGCCACATTCTAAAAAAAATATTTTATGGTTTTAAATAGCCTGCAAATAGTTGATAAGCCGTGGAACACAAAAGAGTCAATAAATGTTTCTGATTATTTTGCTTAATTTTTGGAAAGCATCTTTGGTTACTCCAATGCGCTTCCGGAATTCGATTTCACGCATTCTGCGCTCTGTTAAAACACGTCAGAGATATTTCAACTTTAGCATTTGTTTGATTTTGACATCTCCAGTTCGTAGTTTGCCTGTTGATGTTTTTCTCTTGATGACAACCTTATATCTTGACTTCATACAATTGATCGTTTCCCTTCCCACACGCGTCCCTTTACCACGTCCTCTGAAGCTGGGGTCCTGTTGCTTTCCCTCTGTGTCTGCTTTCAACGCAGTATGATCTACAGAAGCTTTTCAATACATGCTGTAAAATAGCCATTAACTCTTAGCTTCTAATTTTATTCTTTTCCTTCTTTTCAGATTACTTAATATCAGAATAGGTAAATTATGTATCGATTTTAACCATTTTAAAAGACCTTTACTTCAGGCACATACTAATGATGAAATATATGTTCTCTGATTTTATCTTCAATGAAATCTAAAATGGTTAGCACCCACTGAAAAAGGAGAATCCATCTCCAAATCACTGGTCAGTTTTGGTTGAATATGGAGAGAATCGTCAATCATAAAGTGTTAAACTAAAAGGAAACAGTTAACAAGGGTCAGTATTGTCATTTGGAAGCGTTACACACAAAAAAAAGTCTTAGACAAAAAACGCCCATCATTGGTTAATCGTAAATCCATGTTGATGTTACATGATAATGCAAGACCAAATTTTGCTTTATCCTCCTAACGCTCTAGACTGTGCTCCATCTGACTGTCGTCATTTCAAATCATTACATTTCGGTGTGATAATTTGCATCAAAACCTGCAGAATATTACGCTGGAATGATCAATGATATGTCAGTTAAATAGGATTATCTGTTCGATAATATATGAAAATATAATATTGATTAAATTTATCAGTTAAGACCCAAGAAACATTTGTTTCAATTCTTTCCTTAAAGAAAACTGGATATTTTTCTCAAACTCATAAATAATCGGTTATTTTCACGTAATTATATTTTGAAACTGAATATTGAAATTATTTTGTAGGATTCAGTTACTTATGTGCCATGCGTGATACACGCTTAGGCGATAATGGTTCTTTCGATACATGACTGACGAGGCAGATTTTTTCCCGCAAAAGTTGCCATTTATTTCTGCGGCAGACAAGTTTCTATTGAAGGCTATAGAATCCGGTTTGTCCTGCTATTTACCCATACCTGGGGGTGGGGGGAGAAGAAGAGAATTCATACCTTTCCCAACTTTCACTTAAATGAATGTAATCGATTCGACTGGAATTCGAACTCAGCTCTCCGATTCCTCAATCCGAGCCAATATCCATTACTTCAGCGTGCCTGCTCGTCGGATTACAATTATTAATATGTTCAGCTCCAGGGTAATATATCGTCGGATAACACCGTTTTCACGAGAAAGCTCTACGTTTAATTCCTGGAACCGTTGTATTCCTTAAAGAAGAAATGACAAGAAGCTTGTTCAATTTTTATTCTTAGTGTGAAATTCACACTTTAAAGACGGCCATTTGTTATCTCCAGTTCGAGTAGTCGTTTGTTTATATGACAGATTTCATTTCTTCGATATTAGAGATTGATTTGATCAGAGTCCACAAATACATATTAAGGGTGCGGCAAAAATGATGTGACACATTTGTAGTTTTAATAAAAGCAAAATACAGTAAAGAACGAAAAATGTGTTCTTATATTCGCAATGTATGTATGATGCCATTTTGCTTGATTTCGTTTTCAGTTGACAACATGAATTGGATGGGTGAACACCGCGCTTTTGTTGTGAGGGAAATGTCCCCCGGTCATTTGATCTCATTGCGTGGTGACATCGGTTGACCCTTTTGATCATCTGATCTGAACCCAAGCGATTTTTTCTTTTTTCGTTCTTTACTCTATTTCCAATTGGTACTACAAAGAAACAAACCTGAAAGAAATATTCCTCCAAGTAAAACCTTCAAAAATACTTGAATATATAAGAGAAACTGGTCTCTATAACAAAATCTAAAAGAGATTGGGATAAACACAAATATATCAAGATATATACCTCCATGAAACTGCTTACTTCAAGATACCTACTCAAAGAAAGATACACATTTAACTTAAGATTCTTTAAAGTCACTCAAACCCATTTTCGGCATAAAATGACCACTAAGGTTGAGACGCCGTTAAACAAAACAATCAATCAATCAAACTCTATTTCGCTTTTATTAAACCGACAAATATGTCAGATCATTTTGCCGCACCATATATATATATATATATATATATATATATATATATATATATATATATATATATATATATATGTATGTGTGTGTGTGTGTGTGTGTGTGTGTGTGTGTGTTAGGATATTAGAACACATATATATATATATATATATACAGACACACAGGCAAAAAAAACACACAAACATATATATATATATATATATATATATATAGTTTATGAAAAACTAGGTAATCTGTATGGGTAAACCTAAAAAAAGCGTCTGTTTCTAGCCAATAAAGATTAGTGACACTTTCTCTCTTAACTTCCTTATCTCTTTTTCTCTATATCGTTTTTTCTCCTTTACCCCTTCGATATCAATATATAACTTCCGTTAAGTTAACCGTTTAAATGTGTCAACATCTGGTAACTCATGTCTTCTCTCTCCCGCCTCACTTTCTCACTTCGTTAATTTACATATGTTTAATACGGCCCGTCAAAAATGTGTAAATTTTCTTTTCATTTTTTTGTTTGGAAGTAAAGTCTGATGATCCATAATCCTTTAAAAGGGCTGTGGTGAAATAATTTATTACATGGAACCTTAAAAGTGGTCTGTTTTTATTTATATATATATATATATATATATATATATATATATATATATATATATATATATATACCGAAAATCGTTCATTTCTATCTCTATCAAATTTTTTTATATATACAGGTGGGGAAAAATACTTGTAGTTATAATAAAACCAAAATACAGTAAAGAACGAAAAATGTGTTCTTATATTTGTAATGTATGTATAATGCCATTTTGCTTCATTTTGTTTTCAGTTGCCAACATAAAATGGATGAACGAACATCGCGCTTTTATTGTGAGGGAAATGTCCCCCGGTCATTTGATCTCATTGCGCGGTGATATCGGTTGACCCTCCTGATCATCTGATTTGAACCCAAGCGATTTTTTTCTTTGCCGATACCTAAAATCAAAGCTATACACTCATCGGCCTCGATCTGTTGAACAATTAAAAGATGCCATTCGTCAAGGAATTGCCGTCATTCGACAGTGTGTGTGGAAAGTAACGGCACCCACTTGACTAATTTCATTTTTAAAACGAAAGGAAACAAAATGGCTTTATATGCACATTTCGAAAATAAAAACTCATTTTTTGTTCTTTACTTTATTTCGCTTTTATTAAACCGACAAATGCATCAGATCATTTTGACGCACCCTGTATGTCTTTCATTGTCGTTCGGAGTTTCCAGTAGACACAAATTCTGAGTTTTATATATTAGATTATATTTAAGCCGGAAAATGTAATGGATGTAAATGTTACTGAAAGAAATAGTTTCTCTTTCTTTAGGGCGGGGTGGGGGTGTCACTGCGTTCAAAAAAATGACCAACCAGATTTTTAGGAAAAGTGTTTACGTGTAAGTAAGAGTAACCCGTAAGGGCCTGACATATTCAAATAAAACCGAACATATTTCTGGCGCATGACTAATCGATATATTTCTGTGTACAATAATAGTTTAGTTAGTTCAGAAACCTTCAAGAAAGGTCACCGTAAGTTACCCGGCATAGACTAAAAATGTATAATCCTTACAGCTGAAGGGAAAAGTAATAGACTCGATCTGAGGTAAGGGAAGGTTACGGGCTGGGTTCGGAATACGATTAGGCTACTTAGTTGGTGATAATGGCAATGGTTATATTACCCGTTTCTTTATAAGGAAACAGTCGGCATTCATTGACTTCGATTGAAATTCATAAATTTTTTTTTCACCTACTACCGCTGTTTCTAGTATTAATGGGTGTTTCCTTCTTAATCTTTTGTTCATATTCATGTGGAATGTCATCATTTAATTATACCACTTTTTTTTCTCTTCGATTTACATGTGATATCCTTTGTAGCTGTTGCCATCATTGAAAGTTCTCAAGTGATGCAATTTCTGTTCTCTGGAACAGTTCTTTGATTGTGTGGCGCCAATCCACGAGGTTCGAAGAAGAATGGCTGTTCCACATAACATCCATATCGGTTGTAGCCATTTTTAATCATTGATCTCACAGTTTAGATATTTTATAACGAATTTAGCCCAACATTTGAAATCCATATGAAAGTATTATTCTGATGAGGCCATTTAAGGCCAAAGTCACCTTAGCTCTTAGGCAAGAAGAATGTTTCAAAATCGATTTCTTTTAGTGTGATTCTAGAACGGTGAGATACAATGAATTAAATGAATGAAATGAAAGCGGTGGGAAAGAGGAAATATTTTACTTATGACAGTTGTCAACAGTATCGTATTAAGACAAATGGAAGACTCTGGCTAGAAAACATAGAAGGCAATGTCCAAAAGCTTTATAGAGAATAAAGTATAAGTGAAGAGCTGGAAGCAAGGTTACTCTCATTTATATTTCCCCCAATTATAAGCATAATTATATTGACATTGGAGGGCCTGGGCTAGAATATATTGGAGGTTTTGGACTAGACAACTTTGGCGACCATGGGATAGAAGAACATTGATGTCCTAAGCTAAAAGGCATTGGAGGACCTGCGGTAGAAGAAATTAGAAGCCTTAGGTTAAAGGACATTGGAGGTCTTGGGATAGAATACATTGGAGGCCGCGAGCTAGAAGGCACTTCAAGCACTGGGCTAAAAGACCTTGGAGACCTTGGGCTAAAGGATATTGGAGGCCAGGCGCTAGAATTCTTTGGAGGCCATGGGCTAGACTACATTGGAAGTTTTTGGCTAGACTATTTATCGACCTGGGGGATAAAATACATTTGAGGCCCTAAGCTAGAAGACATTGGAGGCATTCAGCTAGAAGTCATTGGAGGTACTCAGCTAGAAAACATTGGAGGTACTCAGCTAGAAGACTTTGGAAGTGTCGGTCTAGAAGACATTGGAGGCAACTCAGCTAGAAGACATTGGAGGTACTCAGCTAGAAGACATTGGAGGTACTCAGCTAGAAGACATTGGAGGCACTCAGCTAGAAGACTTTGGAAGTATCGGTCTAGAAGACATTGGAGACCCTGGTCTATCATCTTTTGGAGGCCCTGCATCTTTAGCAATATTTACGCTATTGTTCATTATTTGACAACCTTTTGAAGTTTACAAATTGAAGAAACGAATAAAGACGACCACGCACAATATTTATACATATGTTTAGACCTCACACCATATGTCAAAACAGAGTTTTTAACAGTTTTTGGGCGGAAATTTATCCCTTTAGAAAACCTTTCAAGAAATGACTCCAATTTTGTCTTTTGACGTAAAATTAATTTTTGTTTTGCAAGGAGACAAGACTCCCTTGATCATAGAATATTTAGCCTCAACCCGACCTTATGGAAACTCACGATTTCATACGGGTAGATACATTTTTTTAAATAGTTGTCCCCACCACAGGCGGAGATATAAATACTTATTCGGTTAAAGATTTCTTCAAACGGCGCTAATTTGATGTATGACGGTGTTACGGATCATTCAGCGTTCCAGGAATTTTCTGAAAATAGGATTGAGATGACATCGCAAAAATATTGTGAACCCTTCCGAGCACATAATCAACCCATGAAAATGAATTTTGATAAAGAATTACTTTGCTTTGACTAAAAACGCATTGTCTTCAAAAGAATGCAAATGGTACGAATCTTGGACCTTCAACTTATTGCGCACACAGTGACATGTCGGCGTGATATAATGATTTTCAAGCGTGTCTAGCTAGATTAGTTACAACTGAAAAGTGACCGCGATCCTCACTAGGTGCCCCATACTTTCGGCCTTGTGCCACAACTAAGCTACGCTTAGAAAATAATAGGGGCAACTCAAGGCAGTGTAATGGTTAGCAAGCTTGTCTCGCTAGATCAGTTACGACCGAAAAGTGTGTTCGATCCTCACTAAATGCTCCATACTTTCGAACTTTTGCCACATCTAAGCTACGCTATGACAAAAATAGGAGCACCTCAAAGCAGTGTAATGACTAGAAAGCTTGTCTCGCTAGATCAGTTGCGACCGAAAAGTGTGTTCGATCCTCACTAGGTGCCTCATACTTTCGGCCTTGTGCCACATCTAAGCTACGCTTAGAAAATAACCTTATTGCACACACAGATTTGGCTCTATCAAGGCTTCTGTTTCTTCGCGAGAATATGCGTTGATCGGTTGAAATTCTATACCGAAAAGGGAAGTTATTTGCAGTTGGAGCGAATGGTAATCAGAAATTCTCTTCTTAGACTGGACGAAAAATCTTTGAGAGACATTTAGCAACAAATGGTGTCAACCTTTGAAAAACAAACTAAATAAAAGCGGTTCCTAGTACACATATATTTACTGAAGGATATGATATAGGCCTGAGATGAACTGTGTATTTATACGAAGCAGCATCCTATCATTCAAATTCCTGTTCAACCCACTAGACATAAAAACTGGTGAAGCCTACAAGTAAAGCAACAGGTCATGCACTTTGGTCAAACGTTAACTATAATTGACGTACCAGATTCCTTCACATTCTAAATTCCAGTGAAAGAACCAACTCTTCAAGACTTCGAAATAGATCGTTTACAAGAAATGTTAAATTGGATGGACAAATTCGGAGTAACAAAATAAATGGGGAAATGAAACTGAATAGATTAGATACGTTGAATTTTGTCCTCACACTGATATGGTAAGTGTATATCCACTATCTTGTATCTGAATATCCATTATCATAAAAAAAGGTTTATTTACAATGTTCGGACTGTTGTCCTCGTCGTTGATGACACATTCACGACGTTTCGGCCATTGTACGCTCCGGTCTTCTTCAGGTGATTGTAATTTCGAACCGAATCCATTATTTCTGCTCCAATGATGTGAATATTGCAAGAAAGATTAGGATAACCGTCCGAACATTGTAAATAATGTAAATAATTACAATACTTCATCTCCGAAATATAGACAGATCCCAAAGAAGGCCAGAGCGTATAACGGCCAAAACTTCGGGAATATGGTAACAGACATGACGGCAAAAGTCCGAACAATGTAAATAGTTTAAATAATTACAATACCTAATCTCAGAAATAAGACAGATTCTGAAGAAGGTCGGAGTGTACAATGGTAAGAAAGATGAAGACAATAGTCCGAACATTGTAAATAATTACACTACCGCATATCGGTAATTTACGCATATATATATATATATATATATATATATATATATATATATATATATATATATATTAAGAAATGGACAAAGTCCGACAATTTATTAAAGACATTTTTATGTTTAACATTCTTTTTATAGATACAAGTATTTAAGTAAATGATCTGTTTATAATAAACAGTATTAAATAACATTTACCGGCCTGAATGTCCGAGAAATTTTCATAGAAAATATTAGTCCTTTGACAGGATTCGAACATGCATCCTATACGGAACCGTCATTTACGCTGACGTGCCTAACCTTAAGATCTACAAAGGATCGTTCGGTTGGCAAGGTCGAATTTACTGCTTACAAACTTCAATCTTCCATGAATCTCGTACATTCATATCTGCTCATGGCGTATCAAATGTAAACAAATGACGTCATATATTAAGAAATGGACAAAGTCCGACAATTTATTTATTAAAGACATTTTTATGTTTAACGTTCTTTTTATAGATACAAGTATTTAAGTAAATGATCTGTTTATAATAAACAGTATTAAATAACATTTACCGGCCTGAATCCTGTCAAAGAACGAATATTTTCTATGAAAATTTCTCGGACATTCAAGCCGGTAAATGTTATTTAATACTGTTTATTATAAACAGAGCATTTACTTAAATACTTGTATCTATAAAAAGAATGTTAAACATAAAAATGTCTTTTATATATATATATATATATATATATATATATATATTGTTATTTAACCGATTGTAATCATACCCCTCCCCAACCGCAATAGATAGGACTTATTTTCGCTTTAGTTAACCCAGTTTTTTTTTTTTACCGCGCCTCGTTTAATTCTTTAAATTTCTAATTTTTTACCTCGGGTTTTATAATTCCTCGTCTTTCCGAAAGTTAAGACTGTCTATTCTATATTTTGCTTACCTCTTTTCATTCTGCCCCTGTCATCCTTTAAGTCCTCAGATACTTAAACGTTAAATATGTCTTTCACCTTTCTTTTACTTCAAAGGTTTTCTTCTTTCTTACTATGTCAGTTTTTTTTTTACTCTCTCTTCACTTCTTATTTTGCATCTCTTTTTTCATTCTTGCTCTCTCTCTCTCTCTCTTTCTCTCGTACAAACACATACACTCAGACTTTCTCTCTTATTCCATAAACGTAGGACGGCCACGCATAAGATACAAAGAGAAGGTGAAAAGCAATCTTGACGCTGCCTAGGGACTGCATAAAACATGTGAGTAGATTGCCCTGAACGGAACAGAATGCCACACCCTCTTTAAAGAATTTGAATATAGACCATTCAAACCTCTAAAGGGATCAAGTGCAAGGCCTAAAAATCTACATTAAGACGAGCAACATTTTCTCACAATTCACATTCATGTACCCAATATGGTCAGTCTATAAATCTGTACTGAAGTCAGTCTATAAGTAAAGACTGGAATCTCAAAATCGACACAAATATCTATCGACTACTCAATAAGAAGCTGGACACTTATACATCAAAAGGGACGAGAGTGTTCATTATATAAATGTTATATACCGTACCTATGAACACTGAAGAGTATGTCCTAATCCTCATAAATACGTTGGACACGATTGTAAGTGGGGATGATATGCTGTCTAAGTAATCTAATATTACGAATAATGGCGAATTAAGCATGAAATATGAATTAACAATAATATTTCCTTGTCTTTCTAAAATTTGTTTATTCTGTCTTTTAATATCTACATATTTCTTGCGATAAAATGTCTGTTTTCGCGTCGCTTTCCTTTTTTGTGTGTGTTTTCCCGTTGGACTTTCTTCATTTCTTATCTTCTCTTATTGGCATTTGCCTTTGTTTGTTTGTTTGTTCGTTTGTTTATTTGTTTCTTTGTTTCTTTCTTTCTTTCATTCTTTCTTTCTTTCTTTCTTTTATCGCTTTCATAACGTTCTTTAAGAGTCAGCATTCTATTCGTCCTTCTTTCTACCATTCGCTTAAATTCTCACTCTTTCTCTTTCTAAATTGTCATTTTTGGTTCTCTTATATTCATTTTCTCTCTCTCTCTCTTTTTTTTCTTTCTTTCTTTCTTTCTTTCTTTCTTTCTTTCTTTCTTTCTTTCTCATCTCTTCGCGTTTTCTCTCTGCGCATTCTCGATCCGATCATAAATACAAATAAATAACATTTTAAACGTTAAACTTATCGATACTTGTTTCTGTTTGTCGAAATCACCGACACCTATTAGAAGGGAACTAATTCGTTAATCATTGGCCCCGGGGGGAATTTTCAGCGGGCAGCACATGCAGTGATATAGTACAAACATAAACAGGGTCTGATACATTGCGTTTCATTGGACAGATCGTCTCGTTAACGTCTCGCGTTACTGTGTCTCCGATCTCGTTCCGTGCGCCGCTTCTAGAATGGTGATATATGTCTTTTCTCTATCTGTATAGATCGACACTTTAGCCTGGAAAAGAAACGCGAGAAAACCTCGAGATTTCCTTTTCTTTTTCATTTCCCATGAGCGTTTTCATATCCTTCCGATTTTAAGCAACCAATCGTTTTCCGACTTAAACATTTGAATAATCCCTGCACCGTAAATAGAAAAGTTACCTTATCTATATTGCCGTTTCCACACTTTGCTCTTCTTTAAATAAACGCTAATCTAGAAAAATATGTAAGGTGGCATTATTAATTAGTCATAGTCAGTATTAATAAAAGCAAAACAATTTCCCCAAATTGTGGCAAATTTCAAAATTTATTTAAATTGTTTAAAAAAATTGTCTGTGAGCGTGAGTAAAATTTCAGCTATAACTATCTAAGAAAATATCAATAATAAAAATCAAAGGAAAAGATATCTTAGCCGACACATTTCATCTTCTGATGGACTTTTCAAGGGAAATATTTGGATTTCATTTTGCAACAAGTATTTATGAACAAAAGTAAGAATCTCGTCAGTTTTTAAATTTGACAGGAAATGAATAAAACACCAAAAGTAAAATGGAAAATTATAAACAAAACTAGAACTTGTAAAACTTGGAATGGCCCATGCCCTTTATGCCTACATGAAAAACTACACATTATTAAGTTTCTAAATAATAAAAATCTATTAAACAATTGACAGGAGTTAACGGTTTTTTGCTGACATCATTAAATTTTCGCATTAAATAATTAGCATAAAAACAAACAAACAATAAAATAATTTTTAAATTCCATAGTCTAAATAAATAATTTAAATGCCCTATAAAAAAAATAAAGATAACCCTTTATGAAGTCGTCAAAAAAAAAAAACAAATGTTAGCGACTTACGGCAGTTTTTTTATATACACAAAACCCTTTCAGAAAAATAAAAAATAAAATAAAAAAGCTAAATAAATTTCCATTGACACTTAACCAGACTAGACGATGTCATCTTCCGCTTTAAATTTAGACACCCCAACCTTACCCTGACTTGACGTCTGTGAATGTAACTGAGATATTGATACAAATTATTAACCATTACGGTCCCTTTTTCTTTAAACAATTGCTCTAGCCGTTACCATACTAATCTTAATTTCAATAATGAATATGCTTATAAAACGCGTAAATTTCAGGAATAAGTTATTCCAGTAAAAATTTTGCTCGAAGATGGAACAGAGCTTAGTACTTTAATTCAATTTAATTCAAATAATTATATTGAAGTTTTTGGCTCTTGTTTTGAAACATGAGAACTCTTATGTAGCGTTGGAATCATATTTTAAATAAATAATATATATATATATATATATATATATATATATATATATATATATATATGATTAGAAAGAACAGTCAGATTAATAATAATATTAGATTCAATAACAATGGTTATCGTAACCAAACATCCCTTTGTAAATATTTTGGTATTTAAAAGAAACAAATAAAACCCTCACAGTAAAATGGAAATTAATAAATAAAACGAGCATTTGTAAGTCATTAAATGACCTATGTCCTCCATGCATACATGAAAAGCTATATATTTTATCGTTACCATATCTAATGTATCATTGAATATAGTAAGTATTACATTTTAGATTATAATAATTAAATATATAATGAAATGATTTAATCATACTAGAGGCCCCTTTAAGACAGTCCTAAAGTATAAAAATAATTTATAAAAATAAAGTGCCAAAAATTACCCATTTTTCGACACATATACCTCTTTGTATTGTCGCAAGCTCAAATCTAATACACGAAGGTTCATCTAGACAAGCATGAATTACATACACACGCCAAAAATCTAGCCTACAAATTTTCACTTTTCTACTTTAACTTAGATCTGTCTTGGATTCGTCAAATAAGACAACACCCACAAAAATAATTTTGAAAATTTATTCAACCTCCTACTTAAACTCTTCAATATAATACTACTTCGCTATCAAAAGTAAACCAAAAATGGAACAATAATATCAATTCCAAAACATTGAAATGAACAAAATGTTTTTAAATAATAATATTATAATAATATATATTTATATTTCTTCTTCTTCTTCTTCTTCTTCTTCTTCTTCTTCTTCTTCTTCTTCTTCTTCTTCCTCCTCCTTTTCTTCTTCTTTCAACGCCGTGCGTTCGTTTATTTTAATTTTCAAAATAATTCAGCGTTTGTTTTTTTTTAAATAAAAGGATACCGTATATATATATATATATATATATATATATATATATATATATATATATATATATATATATATATATATATATATATATATATATATATATATGTATATAAATGGTGGTTATCTAACTAGATAGCTAACTACATAGATAGATAGATAAATAGATGGTTGCCTGATTAGAAAGCTAGTTATACCTATATAGATAAGCATATATATAAAGGATACCGCATGGTTGAAACCAAGTATATATATATATATATATATATATATATATATATATATATATATATATATATATATATATATGTGTGTGTGTGTGTGTGTGTGTGTGTGTTTTGTGTGTGTGTGTAAATAGTAGTTATCTAAGCAGATAGCTAACTACATAGATAGATAGATAAATATATGGTTACCTTACTAGAAAGCTAGCTATACCTATATAGATAAGCATATATATATATATATATATATATATATATATATATATATATATATATATATATATATATATATATATAGTAGCCTAACTAGCTAGAAATTCAGAAATAATATGAGAACTTTTTATACTTATAAAAATCAGGAAAATCTTATATAAGCCCGAATATATAATTACTAAGATGTATATAAATTCAAACAACCTTCAAGTAAATCGATTGAGACTGCATCTCCTTACATCGTGTCAGGGGTGATGCAATCTGGTAGGCACATGCATATACTCATAATCTAAAAGCTGCCAAGCGAAATGAGTAACATCTCCTTTAAACGCATCCGCGTATAAATCTTACAATATAAACATACAGTCAGAGTTATGACACGTAAAAGAAAATTGGTAAACGTTATCTGGCTTACGTAAGCATCACAATGTTAGCAGAGATAACCTAAATCAGTTTCGGTAAATAAAGAATTAAATAAAGGGTAAAGAGAAATATTTCACACGACCAGTCAACTTTTTACGTCTTATAAACGGAAAACAGAAAACTATATCTTTATTTTTGTACGCACGACAAAACAATTAAATTGACAAAACCAGGAAAGACAATACGTGCTGAATGCTCGAACAATAAACAGTTGGTGCCCGTTCAGATGCTTACATACATATGTTGGATGAAGTGTTAAATGCATGTGCACGAGGTTAGAAAGGGACAAAGGCACAAAGGCAGATATATGAGGGTCTAAGTTCTAAGCCTCACCCAGAAAGAAGAGGCTTAGCTAAAGTTTTTTTTTTGTTGTAGCAACACACTTCGCTTCTCATAAAACTAGAGAAACAAATTCAGATTTCTGTCTTAATCTTTGTGCAGGTGGGGCCTATATAAATGTGAGAGGTGTGCGTCGAATCTCAAAATGGACAAAACTGGGGCCCCAGCAAACACACAGTATCTGCAAAAGAAAGGTATAGGTGATTTAAGGACGACATTTAACTTTCTTGGTAGTTCTAATACTTACTTTTACAAAAAAAGAATTGGTGGAATTTTTTGTTTTCAAAAAATGTATTGCTGGTAATTTTACTATAAAAATCTATTTTTATACTTTCATTGTGTTTTGGCCCTGCAAACAACATCAATTAAGAGGTGGTTCGATGCTCATCAAAACCTCCCGAGCAGAGGCTTTGCTGCCGGTTGTAGTTTATCGTCATTCCCAACACGATTTTTTTTGTTACTCTTTTGTTACATAAAATTATATTTAGAAAATTTAAATAAAATTTGCTCCCATCTTTTTATATTAACTTGTTAAATAGAAAAACAGAAAATGCTTTTCTTCCAAAAGATATCAGCTCTAATAGACAGTTTAATCCAGAAATCGAATACAAATTTAACATCCATGGTGAAAATATTTAATTTCTCGTTAGTTCATTTGCAATATTCTCTTATATAAACACACGTTACGCCCGATTAACACGGAATTCAAACGTGATTGTCAATCAATTTGCTATTAAACTTTTAATTCATATTTGATATCTTTAAATCTTTTTTTATTTTCTTGTTATGTGCCGTGTCTCTTCAGGACGTAGGCGATCATGGCTCTCCAGTTCCCGCTATCTCTTGTAGCTCTCAATAACTTTTGTCCCTATGCCACCTCCCCCCAGATCATTTTCTGTCATCTACTTGCTTAAACCCGCCAGATATGCCATGCGTTGCTTTGCTTTGTCTCTCTTTCCCTCTATTCGACCTGTGAGTATCAGATTCTCTAGACCCCCTTTCTTATTATGTTCCAGAAATTTCAGTTTTCTCTTTCTGAATAACACACTTCAACATTAAGATATTTAAAAATAGTTTTCGATTGGTTGTGAATGTTATTGTTTGTGTTTCGATTTCGACATTTCGAGAACTGTATATTTATTTTATACTTTTTATTTTGTTTTACATTAACGGCTTCCGATCACTTTAGTCAGTAAAAAAAAATGTCGGCTAAAGTTTCTTGATTTTTGCTAATTTCCCTGTAACAAGATAAGTGATTCCTTATAATCGACAAATTTTCTTAAGTACCTGTCTTTATTTCTGAAATGAGGTATTATATACATTCTACCCCAGTGAGCGAAATAAAGGGTTCAGTTCGACATTCCAACCACCTGAAGAATGCCGGAGCGTACAACGACCGAAACGCTGTAATAAATATGGCGACAAAGATGAGGACAATAGTCCGAATAATGTAAATTTTCTTAAGTAATAACTTCCGTTTTATTTTGTTTATTTCTTTGTATTTTTCGTGTTTTTGACTTCCAACTATTTGCTTTCTTTTATAACACGATAAGCAAATGATTTTTGTTTTATCTGTACTATTTTATCAGCGATTAATTGATAATTTTAATGATAAATGAAAACATTGACAGCAACAAGGTTTTAGAAAAAACATGGACTCTCCCGTAGTTTTCGACGTATGAGAGTCCAGTAGTTCAGTTCTCAGAACGGAACAGCTAGACAATCCGCACTTATGATTTTACTATAATGTTGAAGATTTGTGCCCCACACATTTTAAAAGAACCAGACATCTAAAAGCGGTGATACTTATATCAATCCTTAGGGTGTATGAAAATAAATATATATTTTTTTTTATTTCGAGTAATATATATTGGCAGCATTTTTATTGATAACTTATTTAGTGTTCCGATGATTATGGGTATCACCTTCGAATGTACTTGATTTCCAGATGTCATAATTCTTTGTTTTCCGTCGTTAGCGCTACATTCCGCCATTACCTGTGATCAATAATATTGATTGCGGGAAAAGATAGACGAAACTACATGGTGCGATGGATAAATTGTCGCCTAAGTGACGTAAAAAATGAAAATGACACTTACATCTCATTTTCACAGATATATTTACCAAAATGGCACAAAGATAACTTGAAATACTAGAGAGTAAATTTATTCAGTAAAATCATCAGACGACATCGGGATACTCTGCATCTGTTCTACATATTCTCCTTGTTTACGTTGAAGAATGCTGTCATAATCCTTGCTTCCAGTTCAGATTTGTTGTTACAAGGAGTTTCGTTAATGTCTCGCTCAACTGCACCCTACATATAATAATAAGAGATTTGCAGTTTGGAGAGTTAGGTGAGCAGATGTTAAGGGGTGGTGTGGTGACTGGGTTCTCCTGCTTGTGTGGCATGGTACAGAGTCTTGTTGTCCTACATACAATCTTCCAGCCGCCATCTTCTTGACCCAGGGAAGCATTACCTCCTTGAGGCACACGATGTAGGACTCTTTGTTGAGTATGAGGCACTGTTGGAAGATGAATGTAAGCAAAACGTCGCCATCACTAGTGATCACTCCAAACCCCTTCGTAATCATCATTAAACTCATCCAACTCTCTCCGAATCCTCTACAATATCCTCAGATTGACACCCCAAAACTCTAAAATTTTCGTATTGAAACTTCAGGCGCGAATGCCAAGCAGTACAGAATGCCGTTCTTTTTCTCACAGACGGTGCCCGACTGACCCTGCTATACTATGTGGTAGTTAGAATAATAATAATAATAATAAAAACAAACAAACAATGCGCATGCGTAAAATTAAAACTATAAAATGGCGACAATTTATCCATCGCAACTTCTATATTAGAGACGCTGTTTGGTTTTCGGGAGAAAAATAAAGGAAACGAAAGAGTGAAACAATAAGTAAGAAAGAAAAAAAAAGAAAGGGAAACTAGAGTAGTCGATAAAGGTATCTTACATTTAATTCCTACTTCAGTGAAATGGAAATCCTTTGTTAATTTTAAATCTTTCCATTTGAAGCCTCTTATTTCTTTAAATAATGGCCTGCATTCATGCTTACAATTGTTATTACAATATTTAGTGATGGTTTCCAAGCTCAAATATTTAATGACAAAATAGGGGAATTTGCATGGCTATTAGATAGTTGTGAACTTGTAAAGAGTTTATTCAATTATTAATTTAAGAATTATAATTCATCAGGAAATTCGAAGAAGAAAACCGATAATTTTCACAGGTACCGATCGGATATAATTTCATTACACTTAAATTTTGCCATATTTATGTGAAAGAATGCACAGTAGCAAAGACAGAACAATTAAAATTTATAAACTACTGTTTATTACAATGTTGACACACTCTCTCTCTCTCTTACTATGAGAAAGAGAGAAAGACAGACAGACAGACAGATAGACAGAGAGAGAATGAGAGAGCATTAGACCCTTGTCCATATTGACACAAAACGAATAATTCCGTTATTATTTACTTTTTTCGATTTTTTTTCAATTTTTTTTCTCAGTGCAAATGTTACTACTTCGTATGTCCATTCCACGAAATTCTTGACGGGAGTTTAATCTATACTACTTGATTTGCTGACTGGTAAGGTTTGCCGGTGTGTTCGAGCAGTGTTAAAAATTTCGTACGCTTCCTTGGACTAACGTCCATCGGAAACAATGGCTGTAGGACAACTAATCGACAGTCGAGACAATAGTGGCTAGGCGTGATAAAATTCGGATGTAATCACGGACGACGCCCAAACAAATTTCATCATACACGCCGAAAAGAGATTCATATTATTGCACACCACTGCAAGTGACTTAATCTGAGGAAAAAATAGAAATCGATTACACCCTGTCATTCCTTGTGGGTCTAAAGATGACTGTATGGCGAAAAAAAAAAAAGGAAACTTCAGTTAATTTGCACAAGGGTCTACATCGAACCCAAACAACAATGTAAGTCACAAAAATAAATATGTTATATTAAAAACTAGCAGTAGAACCCGGCGTTGCCCGGGAATGTAACAGTAAGAGATAGATCAATATCGACCATCATAAAGACTGAAAAATAAAATTGACAAAGATTATTGTTTAAGGTTGGCGGACACGCATGACTTAATTAGTTTTTTTTTTTTTTTTTTTTTTACGAATTGGTCAAACCCAAATTGAAACAAAAACATTGTTTTCAATCATTATGAGTCTACGGTTTGAATAGAATTTTGTTATAAACAATTGTATTGTAAATGGAATTTTTTAGAGCATCCTGAATGTAAAAATAAAGAAAAAAGTGTGCAAGACAATAAGAAACACTACCTGCCAAAAAAAAGTGAAGTTTTGTTGAAATCGGTTGAAAAATGTAGAAAATCCCATCCCATATATAAACGAACACAGACACACACATACACACAAACAACCTGGGTTTTATAATAAGTATAACTCGATATGAGTTATCCCCCTTTCATTCTCGTGATGCCTCTTAATCGTGTTTTCAGATTGATTTCGTGCAAAAACAATTGTCTTTTTCCAATTTTGGGCGTGTCAGAACCACCGCAAGGTAATTTTGCGTAGTCCTGTGAAGTTTTGTTGAAATCGGTCGGAAAATGTAGGAAATCCGATCCAATATATAAACGAACAGACACACACACACAACCTGGGTTTTATAATAAGTATGATGTTAATTTTTTTTCTTAGTGGACAATTTCGTCTGCAACTTACTATGAATAAACTATATATTTGGTTTGGTTTGTTTTGTTGTACGGCATATCTACTTCAATGAGTGATTTAATGCCGACAGCATTTTTATTGCTGGTAATATTTTTCCTCAAGAATGTATTACTGGTAATAATTTTTCTTTCAAAAAATGTATTGAAACCTATTTTTACACTTTCATAGTGTTTTGACCCCAGCTTGGGGGTTAACTATTTGCCCATACCTGGGACCCCAACATGTGGTACCACCCCTGGTCGGGGTGGACCTGGGAACACCAACAATTAAATGGTGGTTCCATGCTCCTCAAAACCTCCTGATCATGGCTGTTGGATGTAGTTTATCGACCTACCCAGGGCGAATATACTAGGGGAAATTCTGGTTAAATTAACAGACGAAAAAGCTGATGAAACTCTCCAAATTGTGTGCTGGCATTTCGGACATATAATCTTCCTGAATGTTTACGAGTGCTAGTAATCACTGACCAGTATAGCATTAATAGAATGATGAAAACGATTTGTTAATAACGTATAATGAGAACAGAATCCCTCCAAAAATCAGAAAACGTAAAGACAAATGTTAACTTTTAAGCCAAAAAGTGCAGACATTACTAATCGCGCAAGGAAATATTCTATGCGTGTTAGCATATCTGCTTGTAAAAGTATTTCAATACAACATCCAAGACGCGCAAAATTAACTTTTACAGATCATTCATAGAGGAGACGACTAAACAAACGCAGTCAACCTCAAAGTGATGAGTCCTTTCACGAATAAATCGAAGTGCATTATTAATTAATAACTGCTCCAAAATGAATGATTGTCACAGCGCAAAATTAGAAGATTATTAACCCTTAATTAACATTCCATTACCTTTAATTAATTCATTTGACGTCATTGTTTTTCTTCAGTTGAACTATGTCTTTTTTATACTAAATTCATTTTCAAAAACGTCTGCTTCTTCTGATTAAAGATTTATACTAAATTTTGACTAAATACTTGGTAATTTAGTCGCATCGGACCAATCGTTAAAGAATACCGTCTGCTGTCTTTTAATAGAAATAATAATGGTTAATTTGATTTCTTTATCTTTGAATTTTTTTTTAATAAACTTTTTGGGACTGTTTTCTTGTGAAATTTTTGCGACAAATCAATGCTTGAAATTGAAAATAAAGATTATACGAAGAGAGAAGAGTAATAATTTTAAAGTATGGATGATATTAAATAAAGACAATTTTGAAACTGTATGTAAGATCTACTACGTAAAAAACTTAAATTAAATTATCGCCATTGGCCCTGACCTAAAGTATACTTATAGGATAAAAAGACAAAAAAAGATCGTAGAAGCGAATGTAAAATTTTACGCGTGTTAAATGGTAAGAACGAAAACAAAAAAATATTATATCGGCAATAAATTGAACATTATAAATGACACAGCGGTATAGAGAAAAGTAGGCAACTCAGTGTACTATGTACTCAAATACATAGAAGCAGGCATACATATATACATAAGTATTTATAATATGTCCTCTGGTACAAGTGGAACAGAAAAACATCTCGATAGAACAAGAAGCCCTTCAGAAAAAATATCTTTCATCATTTGGTCAAAGTTTTGGAAGTATGACCGGCGAAAACTTGGTTTATTTATATCTGCCAATTCAATATCTAGTATATACATATCTATCTATCTATCTATCTATCTATCTATCTATCTATCTATCTATCTATCTATCAACTTTACTCCGATAGGCATATCATACAATTCTGGACTCAAGACGACTTCGTAAGCAAATAACATTCCGGGCCAGATCTGGATATGTGATCGTGAAATTTTAAATTCGTTATTGGTTTCGGAGAATTTTTTTTACTTGATTATTTGCGACGAAATTTTTCTGCGATAACAATTTTTATAACTTGGAAATAAATTTGGAATAATCGAAATTAATTGCGAAATCCAGCGAAAGACAGAGATGAAATAAAAAGTACGGAAATGTAAGGTACTACATACATCTAATTTTCTTCAAATTAAATGGCGGCCTAGAATTATCGTTGAACTTATAAAAGGTAAACTTAAATATTAATGCTTTACTTAAATGAATCGATCAATTTTAAGTTCTGTATTGTTACCTATCGCACCTACTCCTCTTTATCTATTGTGATGAAGGCCCAGTCAAGTGTTCTCCGCTGAAGCTAGCTTAAATATCGCCCGATGGGTGGCCTTCAAGCTAGTATATATATATATATATATATATATATATATATATATAAAAGACATTTTATGTTTAACGTTCTTTTATAGATACAAGTATTTAAGTAAATGCTCTGTTTATAATAAACAGTATTAAATAACATTTACCGGCCTGAATGTCCGAGAAATTTTCATAGAAAATATTCAGGCCGGTAAATGTTATTTAATACTGTTTATTATAAACAGAGCATTTACTTAAATACTTGTATCTATAAAAAGAACGTTAAACATAAAAATGTCTTTAATAAATAAATTGTCGGACTTTGTCCATTTCTTAATATATGACATCATTTGTTTACATTTGATACGCCAGAGCAGTTATGAATGTACGAGATTCATGGAAGATTGAAGTTTATAAGCAGTAAATTCGATCTTGCCAACCGAACGATCCTTTGTGGCCGAGAGGTTAGGCACGTCAGCTTAAATGACGGTTCCGTATAGGATGCATGTTCGAATCCTGTCAAAGGACGAATATTTTCTATGAAAATTTCTCGGACGTTCAGGCCGGTAAATGTTATTTAATACTGTTTATTATAAACAGAGCATTTACTTAAATACTTGTATCGATAAAAAGAACGTTAAACATAAAAATGTCTTTAATAAATAAATTGTCGGATTTTGTCCATTTCTTAAAATACATATATATATATATAAATATATATGTCGGGCTCTTGAATGTGCATGTTTCAGTGCAACACTGCATAATATATATATATGAAGAAATATAGTCTTAAGGTGTGCTATATTTATGGGATAAAGTGCTCAATATCAGAGATAGAGCGTGTGTAAATATAAAAGTGAACATAGAAGTCAACGCTTAGAGGCGACAGTCTGTTTCATGCTATATGCAATCGTCAGGCCACGATTGCATATAGCATGAAACAAACTGTCGCCTCTGAGTGTTCACTTTATATATATATATATATATATATATATATCTATATCTTATACAGTGTTGCACTGAAACATGCACATATCGACTACAAAATTGTACATTTTTCTTTCAACGTCAAAAAAAATAAAGGAACAACCTTTTTTAGACGTCTCATCAGGTGGGGCATTATGCATAAGATAAATAAATATTTACGGCTCTATTTTATATATTGTGCACTATTTTTAATTAATGCTTTTGAACGCTGTAATTCTACTGTTCGTTCTCCTACACTTGATATATATATATATATATATATATATATATATATATATATATATATATATATATATATATATATATATAGTCATTTATACAAAATCTATTTCATTCTGTAAATGTTTATCTGTATAATATCTCTCTGTGTCTCTCCCTCTCTCACCACACACACACACACACACACACACACACACACACACACACACACACACACACACATATATATATATATATATATATATATATATAAGGCACACATATATATATATATATATATATATGCAAGGCACACTTCAATATAGTCATCTAATTATAAAATTTGCCAAATGTTTACGGT
>CAHIKZ030000276.1:787500-797500 GCA_903632075.3 Acanthosepion pharaonis
CTCTTATTTAATAGTTTTGTTTTGGTTTGGGAAGATAATAAAAGCTATTTATTCAATTTTGGGGTTGATTGTTGTAGTTTATTCTAACTATTATTTTGGCGGGAAGAGTTTTTAATTTGTTTATTACTTCATGTGTTTATTTGGATTGATTATCTTTGTTTGTTTTTCCTAACGGTTAGTTTATCGGGATCAGTTAGTTTATTTATTTGGATGAATTTAGGTCAATTTATTGTACTTGTTATTATTTATTTGTTATACTGTATATTTTCTCTTTTCCGTTTTCGAATATTAACTGACGTAATATTTTTTTATTCGTTATATAACAGTTATAGCTATTTTTTTTCGTCCGATTTTTGGTTTGATTTTTATAGTCTAAGTAATATTTTGGTCATAATGATTTGCTAATTTGTTTATTATTTACTTTATTTATTTGGGTTCATTGATTTTTTTTCTTATTTTTTTATTCTATTTCGTCTATTCTAACAGGTGTGATTTGGTAACTTTTTGGGGTTAATTTATTTTGCTTATTTTATTGTCATTTTGTTTATTTATTTTTATTTTATTTTATTTTTTCCGTTTTCGATTTTTAAGTAACGTAGTAAAAATTTCCCCCCCACAAAAAAAAAATAGTTGAAGAAGAGTTATTGGATATGATTAAGATAAAATTTAGTATAATATATATATAAAATTTAGTATAAAATTTATATAAAAATTAAAAATATTTTACAAAATTTATATAAAATATATAAATTTTAGTATAATATATAATTAATGTTTTTCACTGGGATCAGTGTGGAATATATTAGAACTTTTGTAATTAGTACTAATATATTATTGTATATAGTACTATATAATTGCGTATAGTTGGGCAGCAGTCCCTCTTTTATACATGTTTCGATAAAAATGAGAGACAAGGTACTGTGATTAAGTTTTTAATAAATTTTTCTTGTTCTTATGATTTCTTTCTTTTCTGGACATAATTTATCTAGAAATTGCCTGAATGCTGTGTATGTCCGAGCGGCGATTCTTTTAGCAATTATCAAGAATAAATTTTATTTGTAATTATAACTGAATGTATAAATTGTTTTATATATGTATCTAAAGTTATAGGAAAGTTTTATTTTCTAAACACGGTCAGCATATTTGAAATAAACCCCCTATATTTATTCTTTAACACAAGCGTGTTGCGTCCTATCGGCTTGTATATTCGAGAAATCGTAATAAAGAAAAGGTACCCTTCGACAGGATTCTAACATGCGTACGACTTATATTTTCTTTATTAGAATATTATTAGATATCTCGAATCCACAGATTAAAAATAAATACCTTAAACCGGCTTAACCAATAAAATCAAACACAAAATATAGTATTACGCACACACACACACACACACACACACACACACACATATATATATATATATATATATATATATATATATATATATATATATATATATATATATATATATATATATGTTGTCCTAGCTACATAGAGAGACAGAAAATGAATACACCGGGATAGATAGATACATACATACATATATACATACATGCATACATATATACATACATGCATACATACATACATACATAGATATTAGCAGATTGTAATACACACACACACACACACACACACACACACACACACATATATATATATATATATTGTCATAGCTACATCGAGAGACGGATATGAATACACCGAAATAGATAGATAGATGCATACATACATACATACATACATACATACATACATATATAACAGATTGTATATATATATATATATATATATATATATATATATATATATATATATTGTTCTAGCTAGATAGAGAGACAGATATGAATACACCGGGTAGATAGATAGATGCATACATACATACATACATACATACATGCATGCATACATACATACATAGATATTAACAGATTGTAATAGATATATATTAACAGATTGGGTTAGATAGATAGATTAAATAAAAATATACAGTTATGTCTGTGAAACTGTCGGTTGGTGAATATTTTTGAACGGTCACAGACAAATATCTCTTTCCGACATTATTATAAACCCACAAATGTATATCCGTTCACTTCTAATCTAAACACTTTTGATATCCGCGCTTGCCTAAATAAACAAAGCAAACGACTGGTTCTCTTTGGACGCATCCGCTCGAGAAAATAGATCCGAATGTTTGCTCCTCACCGCTCCAGTATCCAAATATTCAGTCGAAGAGGAAACCATTTCTTTCGCAATAGGTAGAGGAAGAATTTGGTATCGGGTTGGGAAAAGAATTTGAGTAAGGCATCCGCAAATTTACATCAGCTCATCCTTCAAATGGCAAAGGAGGGTTTAATGTCTTTATCCATGCAGACAGAATGACGACCCGGTCTTCATTCGTCTCGCTGTGTTGTGTAATGTACAGTTCTGGAGAGAACGGTATTTTAAAAACACGATATACATTAACGCCGAAGAGAAAACGTAAGAATGGATATTGGATAATGGATGATAACAGGGACATGTCGCAATATTCCACATTGTCTCAGTTAACGTTTCTGTGCGTTCCAAAGAAGAGACAGAAAACAAAGAATTATTCACTGTTTTTTTAGGAATTATTATTATTATTAGTAGTAGTAGTATTAGTAAATAGACACTGTGCAAAACATTGTCTGTGCCTTCACACAAATGGCAGAAACAGACTACAAACGGCGCCATGAAAAAGTATCTCTCTAGATACACTTGTAACAGGAACTTGAGTGCGTCCGGAAATTCTATAAGCATTCATTACCGTCAATAGCCTCGAATGAGCAAGTGAATGTCGTGCGGAAGACTAAAAATCTTGACTGACAAGCGCTTGAAGAGCTGTCGCCTTAATTTCAAACCTGCGCACAAGAGCAGCCATGAATTGATTCTGAAAGTCATTATTTCTATCACTATTTTTGCCACACAAGACATATTGGTGATACTTGACATCATTGGCCTGAGCATGTTGAAGTCAATTGGAACTATAGAAATAAAAACTCGAATCGAGATTGTTTAAGTTGGAAATCTGAGGAATCGATAAAATTGTGCATAACTCGTTTCAGATACTGGAGATTTCAGGAGACACGCTGTCACTTAATCCCCACCAGCTAGTTACCAACTACCTGCTGTTAACACGTAAATACGTAAAATATAATCCCAATTAATTCTCCTGATCTAGAAAGATGCAAGAAATGGACAATCTGAGGAAGATGGAAGAAGAAGATAATATACTTACCTGCAGAAAGTTCGAAGTGCAATATTAACCTAAGAATAAACATGATTAATCTCTGGAATACCCAGAGCTAGAGAAAGGATTCCAAAAGTTGATTAGATGAACTAGATATGGATTATACATCGATGAATACAAATTAGAAGTTAACTCAAGAAAAAAATAATCTCGCCGTGGCAGGGATAGACTGCAAAATGGTTTGCAACTTGGGATAATGTCGGAAGATACTAAATATTTGCTGAAAGTAACATGCTTCATAGCAAAGGCAATAGAATATTGGAAAATTCGAAGTGGTCAGTAACTAGATAACGCACACAAAAAAAAACAAAAACAAAAAAACAAAAAACAAAACAAAATGGTTATAACAATGGTTCTGGTTCTTCTGATGTGGTTCCTTTTGTTCTATTAATTCTGGTTCTTCTGATTCTTCTCCAGGTTTTTCTTATGGTTCTTTTAGTTCTGCTTGTAGTTCTTCTATTTCTTTTTTTTTAGGTGGGGGGTCTGGTTCTTCATTCGATTTTTCTGGTCCTGGTTTTTCTGTTTCTGATTCTTCTGACTTTTGTTCTGGTTCTTTTTCTGGTTCTGGTTATTCTGACACTTCTCGTTCTGGATCTTCTTCTGATTCTAGTTCTTCTGGTTCTTCTGCTGATTCTGATTCTTTTTCTGGTTCTTCTTTTTTTTCTGGTTCTTCTTCTGATTCTGGTCCTTCTGGTTCTGGTACTTTTTCTCTTTTCTTCAAGTTCTGCTTCTCATGGTTCTATTTTTTCTGGTTCTGTTTCTTCTGGTTCTGATTCTTCTTATGACTCTTCTTCTTCTTCTTCTTCTTCTTCATCTTATTATTATTATTATTATTTGTATTATAATTATTATTATGATTATTTTTGTACCCTGATTTCGTCTATCATTTCTCTGCAGAACGACCTCTTTTAGCTCGAAGCAATACATAAATCCTTACTATTCCTGCACTGTCATATATATTCACAAGTTTGTTAAATTGCTTAATCAATGCCTCCTTCTACAATGCCTCCTTTCAATATTTCCAGTGACTCTCAAATTTTTCTAAATATTTTATTGTCATTATGGGTCGCAGAGTTTTTGCTGTTTTTTTTTTCTTAAAAAAAACAAAAACAAGTATCCTTTTTTATACTATTCTATTTAAAACTTCATTATTCAAGTGTTCCGTCAATGGGATTCATATAACCATCATTAGAGTCAAATCTTTGTTACTTCAATTTTGATCTTCATTTGTGAGGAAAATTTCCAGCGTTCACTGCCATATTAGAAGATTGATTTTACGTAGCGTGTCACAGCACTTTTGTCTTTGTTTCCAACGAAATTGTTCTGAGTTTTTTGGTTTCATTTCGCTATTCTAATGTGTCTCCAGATGACTGATGAACTGCATATAAACAAAAATCCATTTAAACTACAGATTCATAAAATCATGCAGATGGAGGAACATAACATTTTTATCAAGTATGAAAAATGTAAACGTTAATATGATAAGGAACATGTAATTTAAAACTCTTGTAATACAAAATTGAACAACAGTATTAACCAACAATATGCTCCACAAAAAAACATGGCTATGAATACCAAGCAACTCTGGAAAAAGATGTTCCGAATCAAAAGGAGTGAAGTAAAATGACTGCAAATATACAACGTTGTGAGAGTGAAAGATGCATTCTAAAAGCCAAACATAGTATTAAGAAACAGGAAACTGTTGTTAGAAGCCACGAAAAGAGTGTTAAGCTGTTATTTAATATCAATCCTTCTATATGAGAGTGAACGCTGTATAACTTGCCGACACATGAAGAAAAGATAAAGAACTGGACAAGAACTGGAAAAAGAGGAGAAGGAATATTGATGAATATTCTCGATATGAGAAATTCTCTGTCTTTGTGTTAGTAATCCGAATAACACAAAAACAGAGAATGTCTCATATCGAGAATATTTAGCATTGAAAAACATAAGGAAAAAATTATTTATTTTTAATAATATGCGGAAATCTCAGCCTTTTACCTGAAGACGGTCACGAGACCAGAAATATGTATAGTAAAATTATGGAAAATAAAGCATAATATTTTAAAAAAAAAAATCTACACTACAACCAAAAACGTTTGCGGCACCTCTGCTCTTCTTTTTTATATATATATATATATATATATATATATATATATATATATATAATGTCCCATAATATCAACAACCAACAGTCACACACGAAAATACATAAAATAAATACAAAATACACCCGTGTGCGCGTGTTCCTATTCATTGAATTCAACACTAGCTAACAGCAGCGCTTAACAAAATTTATACATACATCGCCATAATAATGCGGGAAAATCAGATCTAATTTTTGCGCACCTTCAGTTTAATATCAGTTCCCCTATTCGTTCTCACGTCGGGTTTGTATTGTTATGATAATTTTTGTCTGCCTTTTTTTTTTCAGAGGAGAAATTGTCATTTGTTACGTATTGAGGAATTCAAACTATTATTCTCATCTTGTTTGCTGCAGATATTAACAGGACGACCGGCCTATGTATCCTCCAGCAAGGGGGTCTCACATTTTTTTTATTAATTGAGAAACATATATTGCTTGACATTATCTTGTGTTCACGTGTCTAATGCCAGGATAGGTGAGTGAAAACACTATCCTTTTGTTTAAAAGGAACGAGACTAATGCAGCATCACAAAAAAAAAAAAAAAAACACAATATGATAAACCCTAGCATAGAAAAATGTAACATTTAGAGATGGTGGGAGTGTGCAAGACGAAGTCATTGTGTTGATATTGATCTCTGTGTGTAAAATGTGTGTATATATATATATATATATATATATATATATATATATATATATATATATATATTTATGCAATTTTTATATATATTATTTATTTATCTATCTATATATATAAAATTGACTATGTGTGTGTGTGTGTGTGTGTGTGTGTCTGTTCACGAACTACTCGAGAACCATAAGGCATATTTCCACCAAATTTGGAACGTAGATTGTACTCGATACTGGGTGTGCCTGGACAAAAAATAGTCATTTTTCAGAAATCAATAACCGATAATCGATAAATATAATGTCTAAATGGGAATTTCCATTGGTTGGTTGTTTTTAAACTTTCAGACTTGAAGTCTAAACCCTGAGGCCGATTTCAATGAAACTTGATAAGTGTATGCAACTTAGTTTCACGCTTATTATACGCTATATTGATTTTCGTTTCTATCGACGACACTGGGACCCCCAGGGTGCCCCAAAGGGACCCCCAAAATTCAAATTGCTTCGATTTTGATGACATTTTGCATGTTTGTTACGCTCTTACAATGAGATAGAAATCGGTTGTCAGATTTTTAAAAGTGCATGAGGGGGGCCCCCAGGATGACGCTATAAACCCCTCAATTCTTCAATGAAACTTTCTCCTCTTATAAATGTTTTCACATTTCGTGTCATTATAATTTTTCGCCATATAGATAAGAGGCGCTAAAGAAAAATCTCCTTTATTTTAACTTGACAGATTGGATGAGGTTCGTGATCTTTTTTGTTTAAACCCCGGCAACACCGGGTAATGCTGCTAGCTTATTATATATGCGCGGTACTTATTGTAAAGCGCTCAATATCAGTGATAGAGATAATATATTTAGTTGGATTGATGTGAGCTTGTGATCATGGCTTTCACGCTATTCCAGATCGTCAGAAAAACTGATTAATTTTTAAATTTTGTATTTATATATGGTTGCGTATATCGGTGTTTTTGTGTTAGTATCGTGTTTCTTCAGAAATATCTAAGCTGATAGGTGTATACAATGGATTTCTAAGATCAATGCCTTTCTCAGAACGGTAGAAACGTCTTTGATCGAGAGAAGCATGTAGCTCTTGATGAAGAACATACTTTATCGTACTTTGTGGACTGGCGCTACACAATTACAAACAACTGTACAAAAACACCGAAACCACATTACTTGAAGACTTTTAACAGTAGAAACTGTAAAGATAGATATCACATGTAACTCAAAGAGAAAATAATGATATCAAAACGTTGATGATTCACACTCCTTCAAACAAAAGGTTAGGAAGGAAACTCCCATCAATACTGGAAAGAGCTATAACAGTTAGTGGATTTGAGAAACTTATTTTTATTACAAATTGATTTAATAAAAAATATTTTATAAATTTCTATCCTCAAAACCTAATGGAACATCTCATGGCTGAAATAACTCATGAAACAATATGATAACCCCTTGAATAGAAATCCGGTTCAAAAAACAGTTAACACCTAAAGATGATAGGAGAGTATAAAACGGAATCATTGTTTCAGAGATTTTATAGATTAAAGAAGACAGTAGTACTGGATGCTCGGTCAATGAATGAATGCTGAAGTTTTCCTCATGAGGAAACCACTAATATCCAGCTTTTCTCAAAGTAATCATTTGGTACAGAGACCCTGAGAATTGTTTAGTATGACTAACCAAACAGCCACCGAGACCTTTGATCTAAATCGTAACTTTGAGATTGCTGCCATGCGATCGTCAGAGGACGCAAGCCGATATATGTTATTAAGTTCCTCGGAATATATTGTCTAATCTCTATCTATAAAAGGCATGATGTGTGTGTGTGTGTGTTTGTGTGTGTGTGTTTGTGTGTGTGTAACGAATGCACGGCCGCAATTTTCGACGGATTTGCAACAAAATTTACATGCACATGCTCCAAGTTGGAGAAAAGGCCAAGACTGTTTTTGCATTTCTCAACTCCCATCGATAGTGGAAATAATCGATTTTTTCATGCATCTACGGCAGTTTTCATGTAGTTTGCGGCCATTTTCTACTGGTCAGAGTGAGAGCCTATAGCTTGCTACCACGAATAGGCAGGACGATTCTATTGGCCAGCGTGAGAATGTTAACTAGCATGCTAGCATGCAAAAAAAAAAAAAAAAAATCGATAGCTGCATTCGTCACAAGTGGGAAAAATTTAAATCTGCATTGACTCATTCGCTTGCTTAAACTCAACGTTGATTCTGATTCCGCAGAACTGGGTTGGGTATGAAAAAGTAATTGTTGTTAACATTCTTTTTTCATTCGGTTTTTCCAGTTACGAGTCCTTTTTTAAATCTGATCGTTTTGTGTTCATTTTGTTTAGTTCTTTTTTCGTAACAGATTTAATGTTTAGTATAGAGCTTAGAAAAAATTCGCAGTGTGAGATAGGCAAGAAGTAAGGCATGTAGCAACATCATCACGGCAAAGGGCACTCCTTTAAAGGCAAGGAAAGGCAAAAATATTTTAAGTCAAGTGATAGCGATTGCTGTATGAGTCGTACGATTTTTGAATCAAGCACGGGCAACGCCGGGCCATGCTGCTAGTTTTAGAATAAAGGTTTTGTGTTCAATTAGTACTATAATAGTTGCACAAAATTATATTATTAATTCCTTGTGATTAATTTCTACTCTTTGTTAATTTTATATGATTCTCTTTCAGAATTCAACTTATCTCTCATATTAAACATGAAAAAAAGAAGAGATGCGTTTACTTTTGCATCACAATCAAACTGCTGCCATTGGATGAATTATGGTGCAGGTTTCGGAAGTTCCACTGTTGAGATACATATCTCAAAGATTAAGATGACAGAGAAAGTTATATTTTGAATTAATCTAAATACATTTGTTAAAATATATCGACCGGGTCTGTTAATATTTTTTGTTTTATGTTTTCAATTTTCAAGTAACATATTGTACATCGGGTTAAAAAAAATTGAACTAGTTTGAATTTCAACGCTGAGAAATGCCAAGGCAAGAAAATCTTTACTACAAGACTGACACCATCCATTTCTTGATAATAACTCAAACTGCCCAAATACTTAAGCAAAAATAACGAATGAGACATGAACTTTGGACAGTTCACAACATGAAATCCTTAAATTGTGAAAATACAATAATTTAAAAGAGGAAACCCTTATCAGTGGACCCCACTGATAAGGGTTTCCTTATCAGTGGACACACACACACACACACACATATATATATATATATATATATATATATATATATATATATATATATATTATGAAATGGACAAGGTCGGAGAATTATTTTAAGACATTTTTATGTTTATACATTCTTTTTATAGATACAAATATTTAAGTAAATGCTCTGTTTTATAATAAACAGGTTGAATTTACTGTATTTAAACTTCAGTCTTCTATGAATCTGTCACGTACGTCATTTGATTACATTTGATACGCCATGAGCATCTGCTCACGGCGTATCAAATGTAAACAAATGACGTCACACATTATGAAATGGACAAAGTCCGACAATTATTTTAAGACATTTTAAATATAGACATTCTTTTTATAGATACAAATATTTTAGTAAATGCTCTGTTTTATAATAAACAGGTTGAATTTACTGTATTTAAACTTCAGTCTCCTATGAATCTGTCACGTACGTCATTTGATTACATTTGATACGCCATGAGCATCTGCTCACGGCGTATCAAATGTAAACAAATGACGTCACACATTATTAAATGGACAAAGTCCGACAATTATTTTAAGACATTTTAAATATAGACATTCTTTTTATAGATACAAATATTTAAGTAAATGCTCTGTTTATAATAAACAGTATTAAACAACATTTACCGGCCTGAATATTCATGGAAGATTAAAGTTTAAAGACAGTATAATCGACCTTGCTAATCTCTGTGGCCGAAACGGTGAAGGCACGTCAGGATATATGACGGTT
>CAHIKZ030000276.1:802500-937500 GCA_903632075.3 Acanthosepion pharaonis
GTTTCACGCTGTCTGCTGATTTGAGGTGAAACAAATACGTAGACTCAATAGCTTCATCTACTGCAAGGAAAGTTGGTTCACTGTGTCGGGCCAGAAGGTTTTTCTCGTCTGAGTCGATCCATCCAATCTATAAATCAACCCTCCGTCCTTGTATGGAATATTGCTGTCATATATGGTCTAGTGCCCCGTTGTAAGTCTCAAGTCCTCAACAAAGACGCATATGCAATGTGATAGGTCTTGATATGTATCTAGTTTACAGTCGCTTTCTCACAGACGGTACGTGGCTTACCTCTGTCTCTTCTATAAGGATTTTCATGGCAAATGTTCCGACGAGATGCTATCCCTGGTTCCCTGACTGCATGGTTGGCATCACGGTTTTACCATTTCAATGTCGAAACGGTTAAATGTAACCATCTATTTTATGCAAACAGCTTCTTCTCTAGCACTTCCCGAGAGTGAAACTCCCTTCCTCTTACTTGCTTCCCTGATAACTATAATCTACAAATATTCAAATGTAATGTCAATCGACATCTTCTGATACCTTGGTCATGTTCACCGTCCTTTATCCTCTTCACGCCACTTCACTGTTGTACTCTACCCTCTGTAACTCCTTGCGTGCTAGTGGGGTAAAATGCTTAAAAAAACTTAATATAACTAGCATACAAAGACATTTAGCCAAGGATATAACCTAACCTAATTTTTGGGGGTGCTGATTTCAGATAAGAAATCCGTTTTAATCCTAACTGAACTTTTATTTCACTCACTGGGGTAGACTGTTCTAGTTCCACGTGCCATGTCTAATGGATGTAAGTTATCAGTTATCTCCTGTTAATTCTCCTCTCCAAGTTCTCCTTACGATAAAGTTTCAAGATCAACAGGTGCTATAACACGAGGACAAGTGGAAAAATCAAGCGTGGCTGACCACATATGGAGAGAAAAGGGAGATCACCACCCTCTGTGGGATAAGTTTGAAATCATAGACAAAGAAAATTCGTAAACTTAATGAATGAGCACAGATGCTAGGCCACATAAATTTCCTGAACCGACCAAGCATAGAAAGGAATATAATATGGGAACCAGTAATAAGGAGTGCCAGAGAAAAGCAATAATAGCAACAAAAATTGCAATATGAGCTCTAGTAAAAACGCGACTTGATAACAGCAAATATTGCAATATGAGAACTAGTAAAAATGTTTGCTGAAGACATTAGTTTTATAGTACCTCGAAAACCACACAGAGATGGATAAAGACGTTAGTTAGATGTGTGAGTTCAATACCTGGTTAAGTGAGTGGATAACCTAGAGAGGGGATATAACAGGAGATAACAGATAACTGACATCTATTAGACATGGCACGTGGAACTAGAATAGTTTACCCCAGCGAGCGAAATAAAGGATTCAGTTCGACGTTCCAACCACCTGAAGATGGCCGGAGCGTAAAACGGCCGAAACATTGTGATAAATATGGCAACAAAGATGAGTACAATGTCCGAATAATGTAAATAGTGTAGATAATAGTTCACCTCGGAATATATATATATATATATATATATATATATATATATATCTTTAATAAACGATAAAATTTAAAATCATCTCATTAATAACTTATTTCGGCAGACGAAGATACATTTTTACTATATTTTTTTTTTAGCTTTGACAGTTACATTCTACATCCTGCCCCGCCTAACTGTATAGATACGAAATAAATCCACACTGGGGTTGATAAGACGGACGAATGATGTCTTCATCTGCCGAAATAGGATCTTTTCCATATGAGGTAATTTTGGATTTTATTGTCTATTAATTATATTGCTCTGTATTAAAAAAATACATTGAGCTCTTTCTGCGCATCATTTTTAATATTTGAAAGATATTACTAAGATCCACTTGGATTATATATGAATGGATGAATGAATAGAGCACTCTGGTTGTCCGGTGTTTGTTTACATTCGTAAAAACAATACACTGGAATTTGTCCTTCTCTCTGCCGAAGCGACGATGGCTTAGGGAGAGAAACTCCGACTGATGCTAAATCGGTTGGTTTTCGATCCTGGCTCATAGCATTCGGTTGTCTAGTCACACTGATGAGCTGTGAAACAGGCCTGTATGCGAATGATATATATATATATATATATATATATATATATATATATATATATATATATATATATACCGTCATCCACAGACAGACTGTTTCGCTGTTTCACAGCTCATCAGTGTGGCTAGACATCCGGTTGCCTCCAGCTATGGTCGAAACCCGACTGAACTGGTGTCAGTCGGAGATTCTAACCATTAAGCCATCGGTAGGGAAGAAAGTGGATTTTTAGCGTGTTTATCTTTATAAACACGCCCAGTGACCGGGTGTGACTCAATTCGCATTAGCGAAGAGTCTCGCTATATAGCTATAATAGTCACTGTTTACCAACCCACATCTCCTCCCCAGAGAGCTCAAATATATATATAGGTACTTTTTTTCGAAATTCTATGTAAAGTTCTCGGTCGGTATTCGAATTCACCATGCCGATCTCTTTTTTACCGAGCTTTTAACCATTAAACTTCTTTCACATTTACTAGACTCATATTCCAATCGCTATTTACATCATGTATTTATATAAACAGGATAATTTTAAGTAATATAAAATGAATTTTATAAATCTGTAATTTTCCAAATAATTTCTTTAATATCTTCTGACTTCGAATGCCATGCGCGTGTCTAATTTTAACAGCTTTGTTGCTCTGTCGCCCTAGAAAGCGACGTAAAATATCACATGAACACTTGAAAAGAATTGTAATCTGAAGCCCAGAGAGAGTTCTTTTTTTAAAAACTTTGGAACAAGGTTTGTCCTCTGAAAGTAAAGCTTCCTGCGAATGCTTCAGGTTGAAACAGACCGAACCAAGGAATCGACAAAACTTTTCTAATTTTCTATGGAATAAATGAGTGCCAATTACGAAGAAATCACTCCATCGCCGGAAATGATAAAAGTTCTTGACTAACGAAATGACCCCGAAACATTTATCGTTTTTTTCTTTCTCATTAGAGAATTTTCCGAAACTACTTGTACTTCCATCACTGTGTACGCGTGTATATACATTGATGAGACAAAAAAATATGACCATCGACATGTAGCAAGAATGACAACTACTGTCTCTTAACACCTATGCTTTCAGCTCAACATCGGGCTACTAAATTATTGATCCACACATCTATAATTTTTTTAAAACTTACATTTATTTGTCTATATTTCTGAGATGAGGTATTAAGTACATTATTTACATTATTCGGACCATTTTCCTCATCTTTGTCGCCATATTTATTACAACGTTTCTAAATAGAAAATATCGGCCTCAAGGACACATAGCCCAGTGGATAAAGGCGTTGGTTAGATCCAGTGACAAGACCCAAAGAGGGTGAGTTTAATACCCGGTGAAGGCAATGGAGAACTTTCAGAGGGAAAATTAACAGGAGATAACTGATAACTGACATCCATCAAACATGGCACGTGGAACTAGAACAGTCTACCCCAGTGAGCGAAATAAAGGGTTCAGTTTGACATTCCAACCACCTGAAGAAGGCCGAAACGTTGTAATAAATATGGCGACAAAGACGTGGACAATAGTCCGAATAATGTAAATAATTTACATTTATTTACAACTAGCAGTAGAGCCCGGCGTTGCCCGGGGATGTAACAGTAAGAGATAAAGACTGAAAAATAAAATTGACAAAGATTGTTGTTTAAGGTTGACGGACACGCATGTCTTAATTAGATTTTTTTTGTTTTGTTTTTTTACGAATTGGTCAAACTCAAACAAAAACATTGTTTTCAATTGTTATGAGTCTATCGATTGAATAGAATTTTATTATAAACAATTGTCACATAAATGGAATTTTTAAAGCATTCTGAATGTAAAAATAAAAAAAGTGTGCAAGACAATAAGAAACACTACCTGCCCCCAAAAAGTGAGGATTTGTTGAAATCGGTTGAAAAATGTAGGAAATCCGATCCCATATATAAATGAACACACACACACACACACACACACACACACACACACAACCTGGGTTTTATAAGTATAATTCGATATGAGTTGTCCCCCTTTCATTCTGCCGTCAGAATAGTGTTTTATCGTGTTTTCAAATTGATTTCATGCAAAAACAATTGTATTTTTCCAATTTTTGGCACTGTCAGAACCCCCACAAGGTAATTTTACGTAGTCCTGTGAAGTTTTGTTGAAATCGGTTGAAAAATGTAGGAAATCCGATCCAATATATAAACGTACAGACACACACACACACACACACACACACACAATCTGCGTTTTATAATAAGTAAGATAAGTTCAAGGGCCACTGGGCGTATAAAGATAAAGAGTAAGGGTTTTTAGGGTAAGATGACGTTTGACCCTTGGTTAAGATTATAGTGATCAGGCAAGCGTCGGTTGTAAAAAGTAGTGGTTTGTGGAAAGAATCCGTTCGTATGGAATTTACATCTAATCAATGGAATACGAAGATAATGTGGTTGGTTCGCAACAAAGGCCGTGGCATGGCAGCTGCGAGCCAGGAACTTAGGAGTTTAGTTCACATAAACATAGGAAAGGAGTTCTTGGGTAGAAAATAATTCATCATTCCAAAAGCCGTGTATGTGTGGGAAGACAGAGTATGGACTATATTTAGTATTTAGAAAGCTTGGGCATAGATTCCAACATTGTATTGTTTTAAGCAGTTTCCCGATTTAAGATGATCAACAACACACACACACACACACACACACACACACACACACACACACACACACACACACACACACACACACACACACACACACACACACACACATATATATATATATATATATATATATATATATATATATATATTGTGATGCTCGTTAACGCATTCTTAATGCTTGTTGTAGTAGAGACTTTGGAATCACAGTTACTAGTAGTAACAACTTCGAATAATAATCGCACTAGTAATACTTATTCAAACAGTAGCCCCAAAAGTGATCAGTATAAAGAAATAATATAGAGACTCGCGATCCCTTAGATGCCATGCTAATGTCTCATAATATACCTTTTCATTGCGATCACGTGGTCTACTTATTAAAAATCGAATCACCTGCGTTTGCTCACTGGTGATCTGTGTTCAGACTCCAGTTTCGGCAACGACACGTTCTAACTATACAACCAATATATATATATATATATATATATATATATATATATTCAAACATGTTTTATTAAATAATATAGGCGTACTATGTCTATTTAATTTTTAATGATCCTATTTTGTTCTCTATCTTCTTCATCAAGGTAAGGCGCGGGTAGTTTTTGTTAACCCAAGTACTTTCGATCTCCTCCGACACCATCCTCAAGGATGAATTGGTAAAACAAAATTAATGTAATTGTGATCATTGTGATTTTTTTTAAAACACGTGTGAACGCACTTATTTTAAATTTATCCGTTATTTTTGTAAACAAGCATCCACAATGTAAGGAAGATAACCATAGATGTTAAAAATGCAAAATGGCGTTAAATAGTGGTCAAATGCATTTTGAAACATTGCTACGGCACTTGTAATAAATTTTGTTTAGTGTTGGATGGTTGCTTTTCATATAGAGAATTTCAATTTTTTGTTTATTATTTTCATATCTCGGAGGATATCGACAATACTTGGTTTGACAAAAACTACAGCGCCTTACTTGATGAATGACGAGCTTGTAAAATCCTATATCCCAAAGAGTAACGTTCAATGACCACCGAGCAGACACCAACCTTCCAACATCTTCTCCCAAGTAAGCACCTAGTCTTTGTCCTGTGTTGGGACTCAAGATCTCCCCAGAACTCATATATCTGATCTATTCCTAATGATGATAGAAAAAATGGAAAAATCATTGTAGCGTTCCAGTAAGTATCTGACTTTCCCCTTTTATATTCTATTTTTACAAGAGCCAGATTCGGACCGAAAATGGAGTATTGCTATGATATCTGGTTCGGGAATGCCCAGTTCTCACTTGCGTATCATGATGGGGTTTAAAAGCATCTACACCGACTTGTGGGTAACGAATGATTTTTCTACCACGGTTACTTTCATACAAAAGAAACATGATGCTCCGCTCTCTGCTCTATAAGTATTTCCCTGATATGTGTTCTACATTCGTTAGTCCCACCAGTTCTAACCTTTACAAATCCGCCACAACGTGTTCCTTTCGTATTTCATTAGTAAGTAAATTCCACCCAGGCAGCTTCTTCCCAAAAACTGCCCCCGTTAATTTCTTTTTCCATTCACTACAAATTTGTACCTTAGAAGTACAGGGTTAACCGTTATCTTTCCTCTATAACCACGTGATGTTCATATATTTCCTTACGCTCATACAACACCACAAAGTAAGCATCTACCTTGAGTAACTCTTGGGCCTTGTATTGAGAGAACATTAATATATAAATATATAAAAAAAATATACGATATTGGAGCTAGATTTCAACAGCAGCAGAAGCCACTGTAGAAAGGAAGAACTTTGAGTGAATTCAATCGTATCAAGCAGATTGAAGAGGCATCCTCATCAGCGGTTAGGTTATGTTAAGTCTCTAAGTTCTCGACTCAGAATTGTCCCATGGGACGATAAAGCGTTGGTTCGTGAATCTGGAGATATAATAAATGTGAATTCAATCTTATTGGAAACGTAACAATCAAGGTGTACTAATAAGAACTAGATGAGATAACCCTAGATATTGTTAGCGGAATGGGAACAGCCTACAACCTTCGATAACACAATTTTCAATTCAAAATCCTCTGAAAGTTAACAAGATCATCAAGAAAATGATGTAGACCATAAGGTACAACGGCCGAAACATTGACCTAATAACAACAACAAAGATGAGGACAATACTTCGAATTTCGTCCCATAAATCCGGAAACAAATGTGAATTTTGTTCTTGGTCGGACACAAAAACTACATTTAATGTTCGGACCTTTTTTTAAGCGTTTCACCCCAAGCAAGGTGAGAGTGCTACTAGCACGCAAGGGTTTACAGAGAGTGATAGCAAGATTAAAGAGAGGTCTTTGAAGAAAGAATATAGAGAAAGTCGGAGATCAGGATCAAGACATCAGAAGATGTCGATCGACATTACATTTGAAAATTTGAAGATTATAATCATCAGGGAAGCAAGTAAGGGGAAGGGAGTTCCACTGTCGGGAAGTGCGAGAGAAGAGATTGTTGGAGTGGAACAAACGGTTACATTAACATTGAAATGGTGGGACCAGGATGCCAACCTAGTAGCACGCTTAAATTCATGCAGTTTTGGAACCAATAAAAGTAGTTCGTCAGAGAAGTTGTCATGAAAATATTTGTAGAAAAGACAGAGGGAAGCCACATCACGTCTGTGAGAAAATGACTGTAGACGAGATGCCAGATCAGGACCTATCACACTATATATCCGTCTCTGGATTTTGTCGAGGACTTCGAGATGAACAGCGAGGGTATCAGACCATATATGGCAACAGTATTTAATGCAAGGACGAATTGTAGATTTGTAGATTTGAAGTATGGACTCAAGCAAGAAAAACCTTCTGACGTGACACAGATAACCAACTTTCCTTGCGATAGATGCAGCTCTTGATTCAATGTAGTTGTTCCACCACAGGTCAGTGGAAAGCGTGAAACCAAGCAGGCGCAGAGAGACTCTCTCGCGGAGTTGGGCATCAGCTATTCTGATGAGGCAGGGAGGGTTCTATATGGTGATTAAAGGAGAGCAGTTTCGTTTTGGAGGTATTAAAGTTTACAAGCCATTTCCTGTCTCAATCATCCACAGCTTGGTGGTCATTATCTAGACTAGGGGCCAGGTTAGTTTTTGTCAGCAATGCCGGCTTTACGATTGAGGATGGCATCAATAGTAGTGTCGTCTGCATAGATGCCTACTTGGGAACTGATATAGAATGGTGTGATATAAAGTGATGGCTATACATAGAAACATGAAACCAGTCGTCATTTATTTTTGTATGACCCTAAAATAACGTAAAATATAGTTAACTGTGTTTTAATAAAGACCAAAGTAAGCTTTTCATTTCTTAACCGGGGGTAAATATATCTTTAATTGTTGAGAATATACACTGACTGGAAATAATGTTATAACAAACTTGACATGAGTTCGACAATAATAAAAAATAGAAACTTGTCGTTAGAATACATTATAGTTAATCTTTAAATTATAGTGAACCGTCTTTCAAAACCAGCATAAGCAGACAGAATGGAATTCTGCGATTTGCCAGCGATTTGCCAGCGATTGTGAAATGAGCAAAAAATAATGCAAAATACACACTTCCATATTTGATTTAAATTGTACAACATGGGTGTTAAAATAATAGGCAAAATTTCAAAACAGACAATATTCTACAGATGTTATAAATTACTATGCATGATATTTTTTCAAAATATATCGTTTCCACGATTTACCGCAATAGTTCTGGCAACCTTTGCGTTTTAACTACACGTATGCTAGTAAATTTTCGCTTTGAGAAAGTTCACATCGTTATTGTGGGTCCGTTACCACCAGTAGTGTTTTCGAAGAGCACAGATTTTTCTTGAGCGAGAACATTCAGCATTAATGAACATACAATAAAAAAAGAAGGCTCAAGAGCCAATCAAGGTAGAGGATTAATGAATAACGTCGTTGTAATGGTTTACAAGGAGGGATCAAGATGTGTATGTTTTGAGGGTATCAAGAATAAATAACAGTTAACCGTCGATATGAAAATTGTTAAAGTGGTATTGGCCGCGGGATCATCCACACGGAAGTCTATTCCACATTGCAACATTTCTGGATGGGGGGAGTTATCTGAGTGGAATTTTCTCCTTACCGATAAAATATGAAAGGAACGCGGACAAGACGACCCAGTGTATGTGGGTCTTACGGGTCCGTGCATTAAATCTATGAAAAGAGGAAATAATGACTGTAGCATATCTGAATCTCTGCCATGAAAATAGCGTCAGATGTTTATCGGGAAAGGTTCAGACGATCAGTGGTCTATACAATAGCAAGACAATATTCAGAAGCAGCTCACTCTACAGAAAAAAAAAATCTCTGCCGAGTCAATTTTAACACGGGCGCGAACGTGATCAAGAACTGTGTGTACTTAATTTAATTCAGTTGTGGTTAAAGAATGTAAAGATGAAAGAAGCAACTCCCTAAAAGTAAGGCAGGAGGAACATCGAAAATCAGATTGAGTGGAGAAAAAATGAAATCAGATATAGCTGATCATGTATAGAGGGGAAAGGGTAATCATCACTCCCCGTGACAGGAAGTGAAAATTTTGAACATGAAAAAACATTGAAGAATTGGATGTCTGAAAGAATAAGTGCATATGATGTTATGGGGACCCCTTAATAGGCCTAGCATAGAAATAAATGCGATATGGGTATCCTTAATAAAGAAAGGTTAATGACAACAGGACTTCAACAGCAGTAGCAGCAACAGCAGCAGGAGAAGATGTAACAATAGAAGCTACAGTGAAGATAGTCAAGTGTAACTAGCAGCAGCCACAAGTATGTTAGGATTAAGACTCCATACAGAATTATCCTACAAAACAGTAGCTTCAATTTGATGAAACAGAGATTGAGAGTTCTATCCCTGGAACGGGCAGTGTAATTGGAATCAGGGGAAAAGACAAGGAAAACAACTGAGCAGTGGTAAAATAAGAAATAGACGATAAATTCCTTAAAAATGGGCAGTGGAACGAGAACAATTTACCGACTTAGATTAAATAAAGACCCCCGTTGGCAATGTCCTGCTGGTTACACGGTTCAACATACAGCTAACGAAGGCCGGGGATACAACGTCCACAATGTTTTGACAACAAAAAAGATGAGAATAATAGTCCTCATGTAAGTGGTGCAAATAATAGCGGTAGATTGATGTCAGTGATTATGTGCGCTATTCTGTAAAACAAACAATTTTTTTTCTTTTCCCATGACAATTTAAAAATTAAACTAGTTTTGAAAATATTTTCGTCAAAATTTTATATATATATATATATATATAACCAATTAACTGACTGGAATTGTTGCTGCCGCTTGTATAATTATTTGCGATTTAATTGACTTTTCTTTAATGACTATTGCGTGACAATCAATAAATTTCACAATGTTCAGGGTTTATTATGAAACATTTTCTCCAAAAAAAGCTATATATATATATATATATATATATATATATATATATATATATATATATATATATATTTCATTAAAAATGACAAAGAAGAGGTACTACGATTAAGTTTTTTATTTAATTTCTCTTGTGTTCGAACAAATGTTTTCTTTACTGGACACAATGTGTAGAAACTGTCCAAATGTTCGATAACATTTAGCCATTATCAAGGATGATTTTATTTTTTCAATTTAATTCAGTGTGTGCGTTCTCTCTATATTTTTAGAGATACAGAGATATTTTATTTTCCGAACACAGCACATTGTGGCCGCCGTAAGTAATAATATTAAGCGTTGGCTTTTTTTCTTTTTCTTCTTATATATTGGACAGGGAAAACAGTTGTGTATTGTGTACAGCACTTTCACACCATAAGCTATCGCCAGAGTTTATTCTCTTTTTAAAGGTTCTACATATAGTGCACGGAAGGATTATAGGAAATGGGGGATAATCATTATCGTTAAACAAAAAATGTTTATCCTGAACTATTCCTAAGATCCTAGTTACTACTATAAAGAGGCTGCACAAAGACGAGAAACGCCATCTTTTCTTCATATATATATATATATATATATATATATATATATATATATATAGTGGGGGAAATAAATATCCGTACACCATAAATTTTTTTAAATTAACATAGATATAACTTATAAAGTAACTGAAAATCTATACAATATTTACACACTATTGCTGCAATATTCAAAAAACAATTAGAAAACATTGTTATAAATGAAACTATGTGTCATTTATAAAATTTCGGGGCGAAAAAATTATTCGTACAAAATATGTCTTTAATATAAAAATTAGCTTTATTTAAATAATTCTTTGTAAGATTTTCTTCCAATTATCTTATTACCGGAACAATCTAGAACATTTCGCAATTCATTTCTTATGTAAGGTTATCTCCGCACACAAATCATACACAATAATTATCGTCATGGGGAAAGTCAAGGAACTATCAAATCCATAAAAAGAACTGATCATGAAACATTGGAAGGAAGGCAAAAGCTATAGGAAAATAGCAGATATCTTGAATATACCATTTACTACTATTAGTTCCGTTATTGTTAAGTATAAAAAGGTAAAAACTGTTAAGAACAAATCGAGGTCTGGTACACCACGCAAGATTTTTCCTGGAGCAATGAGAAGAATTCAGCGCAAAATTCAAGAAAATCAAATGACTACACAGAGAGAAATACAGGAAGATTTAAAAAGCATCAGGTATTATTGTTACGAAGCAAAGAGTAAGCAATGAAATTCATAGAAGTTCTTTAAGAAAAACTCCACTACTATTGAAGAAACATAGACATTCCTGGCTAAAATTTATTCGTGAGCATGAGAGTAAACCTGAATCATTTTAGGAAAGTGTTTCATGGACAGATGAAGTCAAAATTGAACTGTTTGGGCGTAATTCAGGGATTCACGTTTGAAGAAAAGACCGTGCACCGAAGAACACAATCCCAATGGCGAAATTTGGTGGTGGCAATATCATGGTTTGGGAGATTTTTTTTTAATAATGGTACAGGTTATTTAGAGATAATAGAAGAATTCAGCGCAAAATTCAAGAAAATCCAATGACTACCCAGAGAGAAATACAGGAAAAATTAAAAAGCATTAGGTGTTATTGTTACGAAGCGAACAATAAACAATGAACTTCATAGAAGTCAACTAAGATCGAGTGCTTCAAGAAAAAATCTCCACTACTATTGAAGAAACATAAGGATATCCGGTTAAATTTTGTTCGTAAGCATGAGAATAAACCTGAATCATTTTGGAAAAGCGTTTTATGAACAGATGAAGCAAAAATTGATCTATTTGGATGTAATTCAAGGACTCACGTTTGAGAAAATAACGAAGAACACAATCCCAACGGTAACATTTAGTAGTTGTAATATTATGGTTTGTGGATGTTTTTTCTGCTAATGGTGTGGGTAATTTAGAGGTAATAATTGATGGTAGAATTAATTCAAAACTATACCAAGATATTTTGGACTCGACTTTTTTTTAGGGGTCATTAGTAAAGCTTGCACTCCCAAATGAATGGGTTTTGCAACAAGATAATAAGATATGTTCTTAATTTCTTTTTCTTTCCTGGACTTAAATTATATAAAAATTGACCTCTCGTTCTCCAACAGAAATTACCGCAACAGCACCACCTTCTCCACATACATATGGCAACTATAAGACAGACACGTCACACCAAAAAAAAGCTGGGAAATAATGAAAACCACAGAAGAACATATTGAATAGATGTCTACTTTGTCTACACAAAAGAGTGGCAATAATCTCCCACACACTCAACAAAAGGAATCACTAAACCAAAAATCGGAAATAATTTCAAAATGCTGACATGAAAATAAATATCTCAGTTTATACCGAAGAGATAATGCTTACAGCAAAACTGAACACAAACATGAATGAAACTGTCGAAAAAATGTAGAATACTAAAACGCAAACCATCAAAACAGAACTACCAATAACTATTATTAAGACTACTTGCACTGTTACTAACACTACCATCACACCCACAAACACAATCACAACTATAGCAATTAACATAGATTGATAGAACTTACCAGCACTGTTACCTAAACTACCATCCCGCCTGCGGCCACGGCCACCACCATGGCAGTCGGTGCAGCGATCAGAGTTGAAAGAACCACAAACACTTCAATATCATTTTACAACGACTACTACTACATTTTTTTACCACTTTTTTGTTACCTACCAAAAATAACTACTTCTATTAACTTAACTATCAGTACTGGTATTACCACTTTAGAAACAACCACTTCATAATATTCTCTAACACAATTAGTACTGCTTTTTGCCATTCTCATTGTCTATTATTATTATTATAAGCACATCTAATTATAATAATTACCACTGTGACTTTTTACTATTACAGTTTCGTTTCCATCATCATTAGGGTTATATTTACCGTGAACACATCAATAACTATTATTAACAATATTATATCAATTACTAGCACTATCAAAATAGTCACAATCATCAATAATGCACAAGCAGCCAGCGTTGAAAATACAAAACATCATCATAACCATGTCCACAAACAGAACCTACTTAACCAATGTGGTGATGAAAGGCTCATACCAATAGGAGTGTATGTGCGCGTCTACATGTGTGTATGTGTGTGTGAGGAAGTGTAAGGTTGTCCGGAGGCCGAACTGAAAATAGTCAAGGAAACGCCAACCTGACCCTTGTTGAAAGCAGTCCGCTACATACAGCCTCGACACCTAAATAGAATTCAAATTCCTTATGTATGTATATTTGAAAGCATGGATGTGTATCTGCGCCTAATCTCAGATTGCTTATATGGGTGTGTTTGTGGGAACTAAAATGCGTACACCTGTATGGATGTGTGTCTCTTTGTGTGAGAGTGCCTTCCCGAACTAACAGCGTGAATTTTCCGCTCTGAACACCAAACATAATCGAACACAAACAACTATAAATAGATTAAATGTTTAAAAAATAAACCAGTTAGTCACTTGATCGCAAAAGGTCAGACGCAGGGTCAAAACTCCTGAATATGTCAGCTCTATCACTGATATTGAGCGTTTTCCACTAAGCAATGCGCGTACACACACACACACACACACCTACCTACACACACACACATATATATATATATATATATATATATATATATATATATATATATATATATATATAAAATAAAAATTTTCCGTCCATTTCAGCCAAATTTCCTTTCTTCTGTTTCCCTTATATTTCATTCCTTTTTTTTTTTCGTATTTTCCCATTTTCTCTTCCATTGCCTCCTATCAATTTTCAGCCATTCCTTCACCTATTCTGATCTATTTTGTTCATTTTTCTCGAAATTCCTCAAGATTTAAGTGATTTGATTTTCATCTGCGGCGCCATTTCTTTATTTCCTCGATTCTCATGTTCCCGATTTTTGGGGCCATTTTCTTTACTGCCAAAAAAACAAAAACAAAAAAAATTCCATCTGATCAGGAACACCATAAACCGGGTGTCATCTCAGCAGATTTTTGCCTCTTATCCTAACGTCCTTTGTTATGGGTGGCAGGTGTGCAGCCTGGGTGTAAACAAAGTGGAACATTTTATTTTGCAGAATGATTTCTGAAACTTCGTATTAATTTCTTGTGCCAAACATTAAAGAGAACCAAATAAATATCGCCCCGGAAACTATTTCAAGTGAAAAAAATAATTTTGTTTCTATGATTAAGTTGTAAAAAGAAACAGGTTAATTAAAAAAAAAAAACCCAAAAAAGAAAAAAAAAAAAAAACGAGGAAGACACTTTAGAAATAAACAAAATCTAAGAAATAAAAATTGTTCTTTAACTAAATGATTGTAGTTCCTTTTGGCGGTGTTAAAATTTCAAGCCATTAGGAACATTAACAATAAGCCCTCGGATTGGTTGGAAGAGATTCCAGTAGACTAATTGAAGGGATTCCTGGAAGTCCATGCCTTAATGAAATACAAAACATTGTCCTCGCGAGTTCAACCACACCTTACGAAGGGCGTTATCTATGTAAAATAAGTTTGTTGTTTTTTTTTGCTTTTCTTTTTTTTAAATTGGTCAGTGGAAAATGTCATGATGCCATTTTTAACCTTTTAAATTTTAATAATAATAATAATAATAATAATAATAAAATGGAAAAATTCTGTGAGAATATTTGAAGCAACCCAAAGGAATATAATCCCAATGCAGAGTGGTTCAAATGAGAAAAAGAAAGATTGAAAGATAAACCTGTATAAGAATAGAAAAATATAATCAAAAATAATGTTAGGCAAGCGCTAACATCAACTCCAAAATGGACATCCCCAAGAAATGACAAACTTTTGGCTCTGTCATCTGTCTCCAACCGATAGAACACTCAAACTTTATCAATACTAATTAATAACGATTGAAATTACGGAATCGATCACTGAAGGTATTACATAAAATAAATGAAGGATGGGAAATTTAAAGGAATTACATGAATGTTAATCAATAAATCCGTAGCCCAATTACGTTCATTTTACACAGAATATGTTTATTTTCCTTTTAAGCTATTTGCTTGTACAGCGAGATAAGATTTTGTTAATTAAACGAGATTGAAGCGTAAGAATAGCCCTTTAATTAGGCATGACAGTTTCTATCTATTTTTAACTAGTCTCGAACTAAATATTTATGTCTTGTACGTGTATAGGCTAGGAGCTGTGCTTTTAGTGCTTTCCTAAAATGGAAAAGAGATTACAAGGGCCATCAAAAAAGGAATTATCTTTACGAAGAGGAATGGATCGTATCTGACAGACTTTCATTTCTCCAACTTCTAGTACGAACCGTCCCGATGTTGAAGCATATGAATGAACCACAATGATTTATTCAACTTATTTCTGACTTCTCTGAGTTTTGCGACAACGGGTCTGCACTTTGATCCCGTCTCTCTTTTTCTCCATTCATTCACGACGATCACCAAAGAAACGGCATCGAAAACACATCTTGGTGCGTGTCCAAAGTAAAATGCTACACTTGCCGTAATGTTTTGGTGAATACTACAAACTTCCATAGAATATTATTCAGAATAAGTTTCAGATAAAATTTTCGCAATGTATCATGATATCAGTCATTGATACACTATCGTATTCAAGAAATGCACAAAAGAAACTGTGAATACAAATTTGATTTTGCTGCCAAATAGATATACTGGCGGATCGTGTACGTCTATGATTAAGTCAGTGCCATTGCCCTGGCTAGGTCGACTGTTGCTTTTTTCGCATCCATTTTTCCCATTGCGGCTGAAGAAATTTATTCTTTTGAGATAAATCATTTGAGATTTCGGATATTTCCAACCTATGTTGCATTTTTTTGTGAGCAAGATTTATTACTGCTATTCACAGCAGTCACACTTCGCTACGGTTAATAGATGTGGTGGTCACCCATTCTTGATACGAAATTCATCATACTGTTGGGTTTGTCGATATTGCAAATCTCGTACTATCACACAGGTAAGTTAATTCTCGTATGATGCAGTGTTATTCTATATTTGAAAACGTGTGATCCTAAAGGTATTTGGAGAAGGGAATCTGAAACGTTTCTAACTATAGGAAATCACCTGAAAATCAAAGATTATCAACATGAGAGAAATCCCATAAGGTACATGAAAATCAACCGCATCCGATTTCACAGATTTTATAAACAATAAAAAAAATGAGAAAAAACATAGCTAAAATATTTTAAGTTCTATAAAAGAATTTTAGTTATAATAGCGGTCAATTTTCTCAAACTATACATCGCAAATTATTATAATTTTAGTACATATCTTATTGTATTTATTTCGTGGTAACAGGTGAATGTGTGGTGATACAATGTAGGAATGAGAAATTGCGGTGATGAGTTCGAATTCCAGCCATTTTCAATGTTGTCCTCCCTCTAAAGAGTCTATGTGGGATTCTTCCGTCTAATATAAGATTAGTAGGAGAGAAGGCTTTGGGGGAGCAGTCGAGTATACTGTTCACTGTCGAACTCTCTGGGCAAAGTTTCGTCCGGGGAGGTAAACAGGCCCTGAACCCGTCTAGGCGGGTTCAAAGGGAATATTTTTGGCCGAGCCAACGGGCTCGGAGAAAACCACGTTAAACTCGGCCTTGTGCCACATACATTCCTGTTAAATATAGCAGTCGACCAGACTGTTCATTTCTGTTGAACTATCTGCCTTGAGCAGAGAGGAACTCGGACGAGGCTTAGTCGAAGGGCAAAGTTTCGTCCGCGGAAGTAGACAGGCCCGGACCGGTTTATGCCGGTTTTCGTTTGGCCCGTTTTGTTAATTACTTACTTTGTTTAATAAATTCATTTCGTTTTTTGCCTTGAAAAAGTCCACATTGGACGAAACGCGTCGGCTACTATTACAGTGTTCCTATTGTCTTTTACATCTATCTATCTATCTATCTATCTATCTATCTATCTATCTATCTATCTATCTATCTATCTATCTATCATAGTGTATTCATATCTATCTATATATCTATCTGTATATCAGAGGGTATTCATATCTATTTTTCACGGTGTATTCATATGTCTCTCTCTATCACAGTGTGTTCATATGTATCTATCTATCTAATATATATATATATATATATATATATATATATATATCACAGTATTCATATCTATCTATCTATCTATGTTTATTTTTATCTTCTTTTTTGATGCGCCAAGCGTGATGCACACTTTGCCGATGATTACTTCTTTTCGATTCACGACTAACTCGGCAGATGATTCCTCACCAAATCGCATAAATAGAGAAAGGGGGAGGGAAGTATTTTCTCATCAGGTTTTTTTTTCTTTTATACCGCAAGATGAACCTAATAGAACTAGAAGTCCGACCGGGATTTATTATCGGCGAGGATTTGTTATCTTTCACTATAAGATATCCGAATCATACGCGTTGCTGATGAATGAAAAGGAAAACCAAAGAAAAATAATCTCGACAAAGTAGCGAAACAAAGAGAGAAAGACGAACTGTTAACGCGATAAGAAAACAGCGTCTGTCGTCTTCGAAGTGGAAATATTCAGAATCGAGCAGTCATCTAAGTATCTATTTAGCATTATAACAAATAAATGAAATGTTACATAAACATACAAATGCGTATCGAATGATAGTATTCACTCAGAAAAGTATTATAACAAGAAAATTTTATTAGAAATTAAAAACAAAATAAAATATATATATCAGTAGGTGTCTGAAAATTTTTCTTCAAGATGGGAAATACTCCTAGCGACGAAAATGTTGTTCTACAGAAGGCTGTGGGGAATACGACGTTTTACTGAGGAAGTATGAAAAAAAGTTATTAGAAAACGGAACTGACATTCATGCGATACATAATGAAGAAAGTAGGCTCGTAAAATTTAACACTCAAAAGTCATATTCGAATACAGCAGGGGATAGTAAACTAATGAAGCGAAACCGAAGCGGAATTCTAGAGCCAATCGCTTATCGGAGCAAAAAAGGATAGGAAGATGTGGAGAGTATTGGTACTCGTCGTAATCGCAGGTAATAGGTGTAGACCAATAGAATAGCCAATGGCGTATTCCAATGAGCGTTGTCATAGACTTACACTCTGTCGTACCTACACGTCCGTCTGTATTTATGACGGACACCAGCCAATCATATTCCAGTGAAAGGGAATTCAGGTGTATGCATATTACATTATATCACTATCTATCTATCTATCTATCTATCTATCTATCTATCTATCTATCTATCTTAATCTTTTCATTATCTATCTATCTATCTATCTATCTATCTATCTATCTATCTATCTATCTATCTATCTATGTGATATGCCCTGAAAAGGGATATATTTGAACGAAGTAGCTAAGTGGTTTTGGCGACTATAACCAAGTAGAATACGGTAGCAGTAATCGTCTGGTACGCGTCGTAGTCGCAGGTAAGAAGTGTAGATTAATGGCGTAGTCCAGTGGGCATCGTTATAGACTTGGCTCTCAGACTAAGGCTCTTGACTCTGTCGTACCTACACGTCTGTCGGTATTTATGACGGACACCAGTCAATCATATTCCAGTGAGGAGGAACACAGGTGTACGCATATTCCATTATATCAGCAGAGTGTCTTCATGATTTTCTATCTATTCATCACGTCAGGCAAGTGAGAAGATACATCACCCCAAATTGTCTACCCGTCTTTCCAACGATGTATATCGGGTGTAACAGAAAAATCTTCCAAATCTTGTAATTAAGCTGACTTTCTTTTTTCTAAGTATTCAGATAAGAGGTTTAGCCACCTTGACACCATTTGTCGTAAGAATTACTGAAAACCCCTTTGAGTTATTCAATTAGGAAGAGAACAGGTTAACATCGATTTGTGTCAGCCTCACTTTCTTCCCAATTGAGCAATGGTGAGAGGAAAAAAGATCATTCAGGCCTTCAACAATACTACCAAAATTCATACTCTGTCTTCCATCTTCAAAGTCCATTCAAGAACCAACAAGAGAACGGGGAATAATTTTAAAAAAGAGGGAAAAGTAGAGATGAAAAAGTGGATCAGGAGGTCACAACAGCAAGAGGAGTCACCATTTCAACTTAGATCTAAAGTGATCAATTAGAAAAGATCCAACTCAATCCATAACAACCTTGGCACGTGAGAAATGAGTTTCAGCTATGACAGACTAAAGAGCAGTGAAAAAGAGCTTGAAAATAAAATCGTGCGTGAAACGTGTGAAGCACCTAGTTACTCCAGGACAGAATGTTAGAAGGTTAGAGAGGGCGAAGAACATCTAGAATAATTTGGAAAATGATCCTGGAATAAAATATATATATATATATATATATATATATATATGTGTGTGTGGGTAGGTCTAGATTATAAAAATTAAAAGTCAGATCTACCCTAAAATACAAAAATAAGGTCAGATGGTGGAGGTGAGAGGGTTATTTTTTCATGTCATGTTATTTTTCTTTCTCTTATTTGAATATATATATATATATATATATATATATATATATATATATATATAAAGAGAGATATAGATAGATAGATAGATAGATAGATAGATAGATAGATAGATATGTACAGGATACCGTAGAAAAATAGATAAACAAAATGGATATGTAGATAGATAGAAACATAGACGTGAATAGATAGATATGAACCGAATGAGAGAGATAGATACATACACATATTATATATATATATATATATATATGTGTGTGTGTGTGTGTGTGTGTATGTGTGTGTGTGACTGTTTGTGTGTGTGTGTGGGTGTGTAGGTAGGTGCTTAATCTCCGATGAGTCGGCAAATAACAGCAAATAACAGGATATAATTGCTGTTTATGTATAGACAAATAAAAAAATCCACTAAGTACATTCAAAGATTCGATATAATCGGAAATTTCTCCTAAGAGACAGGTTATCATTCAGCTTGGCACTTCCATTCCGTTGCTGTCAAGAAGAAAATGCGATTAAAATATTGGATACGCTCTGTGATGCAACGGAAAACCTCCGTCGTCCCCGTTGGACGAGCAGGCGATAAATTACTTAGATATTATGGATATAATATCCAAATCACTTTTAACACATTGAGCTCCATGGCAACACACATACTTAAAGTGTCGTCTAAATTACGCAAAAATGAAAATAACACCGATATCTCGTTTTAGCATATATTTACGAAAATTTCTGGAAAATATCTTGAAATACTAAAGAATAAATTTATCCAATAAAATCAGCCTCCATACGACTTCGTAATCTCCTGCAGCTCTTCTGAAGGTTCTCCTTTTCAAGTTGCTGAATACTGCCATAATACTTGCCTTGACTTCATCTTTGGTGTTACAAGGAGTTTTGTTGGTCAACTTCGTCCCACAAATAATAATCAAGGGAGTTTTAGTCTGGGCAGTTAGGTGGCCAGATGTAAAGGATGATGTGTTCGCAGAAATTGTCTGACAGCCATGACTGGGTTCTTTCGGTCTTCCAGCAGCCACCCTTATTGACCCGGGACAGCACTACAATCTCAAAGCACTTGATGTAGGCTTCAGTGTTGAGTTAGAGGCCCTGTGGGAAGGTGAATGAAGGTATAACGTCGCCATCACTAGAGATCACTCCAAACACTATCGTAATCATCATTAGACCAATCCAAGTCTCTCCGAATCCTTTACTCTGTCCTCAGATTGACATCCAAACTATTGTGAGACCGTAACATACTTACAACATGGACTCTTCCAGAACTTTATAAAGTATGCAATATAACACTCGAGAGAGAGAGAGAGAGAGAGAGAGAGAGAGAGAGAGAGAGAGAGAGAGAGTATTCTTATACCGTAGTATCAGCCGCGTACGACTACCAATATTGGACACTAGCACATAGTAAGCTCCACTTACACTATCTTTGTAACCTTTTTGTTTAATATATCTTTCTTACCTCCAATCCGTGTTCCGTGTTTTCCTTCCGTGGTCCCAACTTTGGGTCCACATCACAAACACACTGAAATAATTCGAGAAAAACAAAGCACATGCGCGAAATGAAAAATATAAAATGGCGACAATTTTCCCATCGCAGACTATATATATATATATATATATATATATATATATATATATATATATATATATATATATATCATCAACAGAATAAGATCAAGAGCAAATAGGAAACGTTTATCAGACTAACATGCTTCACTTTTATATAGATATATTGATAAAACATGTATTATCGATAATGTATATAGTCATCCACAGACAGACTGTTTTGCAGCTCTTCAGTGTGGCTAGACGTCCGATTGCTTCAAGCCGGGATCGAAACTCGACCGATTTTGCATTATTCAGAGATCCTACCCCTAAGCTGTCGGTGCACAAAATTCTGGCGATATAAAAACGGTCTGGCCCGAGACCGGGCATCAGAGCTAGCAATAGATTCCCTATATGAATTCCATATCGTTTCAGAGAAAATGTGAGACTGAGTAGGCACAATGTGTCGCTCTCCTGGGGGTTAGCATCAGCCATAGTGATGGAAGGCAAACATTTTTTTTCTATATTTAAATGATAGCAGTTCATTTTCGGTGCGTTACAATTTAGATGTCATTTTTTATCATTACCAAAACAAATATATTACTACAACAACTACTACTACTAATAATAATAATAATAATGTGATTCTGGGAGAACATTTGAAGCAATACAAAGGAACATAACCAAATTGCAGTTTTTATCAAACGAGAACAGGAAACATTGAAGGATAAACCTGAACAAGAATCGGAAAATATAACAAAAAAACATCCCAAGAATGGAAATCCTCAGGAACTGATAAAGTAGCCGACTTTCAAAATCTGTCATCAAACTTTATCAATGCTGATTAATAACCCTAATGTAATTCTAGAGTGGACCACTGAAGGTATTCCACATCTCTTACCAAGAACGGATTAAACAGAGGGTCCCAAAAAATATAGGCCAATAACATGTCTGTTCACCACTTATAAATTGATCATGACTGTCCTGACGAACTATACTTACTCTTTTCATGAAGAAAACATTCTTCCCTTGGAACAAAAAGGATGTCGAAGTTGTTCGTGTGGCTGCAAAGATCAACTACTAGTAAATAAAATGATCCGAGGAAATTGCAGGAAAAATGTCAAAATCTCAGCACAGCTTGGATAGATGACCGCAAAGCCTTTAATACTGTGCCTCATTCTTAGATCTTTAAGGCTTTGTAAATGTACAGTCTCCTCAGGAATAGTAAATTTCGTTAAATATGCATTGAAATTGTCGAATATCGCATTATACCTTAATTTACCAAAGCTATTGCTGCATCCAATTGTTTGAATATCCTTTCAAGGAGACGCAATGTCGCACTTTCTGTTCTGTCTCCTGTTAATCCCTCTTTCGCATGAACTGAACCGAAATAACTATGGAAAGAAGGTGAGTGTTTAATCACCTATTCTACAAGGATGATATCAAACTCTTTGCCAAAGACGACTGTTAGTTCAAAGATATCATCAATACTGTAAAATGTTTCAGTGATGTTATCGATATGGATTTCGGATTAGACAAATGTGCAAAAGTAATATACAAGAGAGGGAGAATAACAGAAACACACTCAATAAATTTAAAGTTTGTCACAAAGATGAAGGAACTGGAACAAGTAGAAGCCGATAAATACCTAGGTATCAGCAAAGGAGAAGCGAATACAGCATATCCAAATGAAGGAGAAATCAAGAAAAGAATCTACAGGCGTGGGCATTTGGTGTAGAATACCCAGTTTAATTCACATAAGAGAATATCAGCCATTAATTCTTCGGCTGACCCTGTGGTGCAATACAGTTGCAGCATTCTTAATAGCATCATAACTGACATTAAGCGAATGGATGTCAAAACGAGAAAGCTCCTCACTTTCTACCGGATGCCTCATCCTAAGGTTGATGCTGGTCGTCTGTATGTGTCCAGATCCGAAGGAAGCAGAGGATTAGAACTGTCTTACAAAAGCACAATAATCGGTTTTCATTGATACCTGGAAACTATAGAAGAATCGATGATGATGTTTGTCAAAGAACACGAAAGAAATAAGAAACTTTTTTCAGTAATAAAGGAGGTGAGAAAATTAAAGAGTTAATTTCAAGTGAGTGAAGAAAGGTAAGTAAACCAAAATACACTTACTGGAGCGGCAAAGAAACTAAAAGAGAATGCAAAAGCAAACAATGTAACAGATGATTCAAGCTAAAAATCTTCATGGGCATTACTCTTCTCCTACTAATGAAATTGATATAGACAAACCCAGTAGTAGTTACGCCGTGCAGGGTTAACAAGCGGAAACCGAAGACTTTTAACCTTTCTGTTTGCTAATTAGAAATTTTCAAGGACATATGCTGAATATTTGTGGTAAATTCATCTTCTTTGATAAATGTCTGGAAATAATTGACCATCTTGTATCAGGTTGAAACAATTGACCATCTTGTATCAGGTTGAGATAATTGACTATCTTGTATCAGGTTGAAATAATTGACCATCTTGTATCAGGTTCAAAAAATCGACCATCTTGTATCAGGTTGAAATAATTGACCATCTTGTATTAGGTGGAAACAATTGACCATGTTGTATCAGGTTTAAACAATTGACCATATTGTATCAGGTTGAAACAATTGACCATCTTGTATCAGGTTGAAAGAACTGATCATCTTTTATAAGGTTGAAACAATTGACCATCTTGCATCAGGTTGAAAGAACTGATCATCTTTTATAAGGTTGAAACAATTGACATCATCAGGTTTGATATCTTTTATAAGGTTGAAAAGTTGACCATGTTGTATCATTTTGACCATAATCAGGTTGAAACAATTGACCATCTTGTATCAGGTTGAAAGAACTGATCATCTTTTATAAGGTTGAAACAATTGACCGTCTTGCATCAGGTTGAAAGAACTGATCATCTTTTATAAGGTTGAAACAATTGACCATCTTGTATCAGGTTAAAAGAACTGATCATCTTTTATAAGGTTGAAACAATTGACCATCTTGTATCAGGTTTAAACAATTGACCTTGTATCAGGTTTAAACAATTGACCTTGTATCAAGTTTCACAGCTTTAGTATCCACTGAATATAAAATTCGGTATGATAGAGTGGACCAATATATGCAACATTTATGGGAAGGAAAATTCAAGAAATTGGTATGAACATCACCCAGACCTGTTTACTGAGATAGGACCTGTGTCAGTTTTATGGGAATTTACAATGCACACAGACAAAACAATCAAAGCAAATCGCCTACACATCTTAATCAGAGACCACTAAAATCAAATGTGCCTTCTTAATGATACGGCAGTCTCTGCAGTCTGTAATGTAACTTTGAAGATCTTCAAAACCTATTAAAATACAAGGATATTGAATGGGAAGTCTAAAAAAACAAAAAAAAAAAAACATGCCACATGGGGACATCAATAAATCTTGTTGTAGTTGAAGCCCTCGGATTGATTGGAAAATGGACTGATAGACGCATGAAGAGATTACTGGTATCCCATACCTTAAAGAAATACACAAATTTGTACTCAAAAGGCCAGCTCACATACATTTATGTATGTAAAAAAAACATCTGATCTTAAGTAGTGTGTTTTGTTTATTTTACAAAAATGACGAGTCGAAAATGTCAGGAAACCATTTTCTGACCTTACGTCTCTGATTATTATTATTATTATTACAGGGGGAAAAGTGAAAAGAGAAACGCGATTCTTAGTAATTGAAATGTACGACATGCGTCATAATATTCTAATACATAACATATAAGTAATAAAATCGGGGAAATCGAGATGAAACTCTAAATCATATAAGTGGGTATCAGCGGTTATCGACAGAGGACTACTCATAATACACTCTTTGAAATTAAAACAAATAAGTTTCATTCAGATTTAGAAATGTAAACGGATACCATAAACGTGTACTTGAGGTGGGATCCCTTTGCTTGTCCAAGTGTTCAGCTAGCTGTTCTAAGAGTCCACGACAACTTCAAATGTAAAGGAATATGTGTATAGTTATCATCACTTAAAAGTGGCATTATTGTCCAGCTAAAGAGGTTCTGCTGAACGATTCCGAAGACTGGTCCCGAAAGACTGAAATAAGTGGGAATCCCAGGAACTAATGAAATTTTGGAGGCGACAGTGTTATTAAATTCTGCTTATTTTTATGATCACAAGTCGGAACTAGATAAGGTTTCCAGAATGAAATATGCAATAAATATATTTACCATGAAAATAAAGCATACAAAATATAACAGGTGCAAAACACATTTATACAATGAGAAAGGAACAAAAAATAAATAAAAATGCTCCAAAAATGCCTAAGAAAAAACGAAAAAATTACAAAAAAACAATGTTACGATTAAAGAAATCAAAATAAGAGCGGGTCCTGAAGTGTTTTCAGTTCACCCAAGAAGCCCGTCATCTTACTTATTATAAAACGCAGATTGTGATTGTGTGTGTCTGTACGTTTATATATTGGATCGGATTTCCTACATTTTTCAACTGATTTCAACAAAACTTCCCAGGACTGCGTACAATTACCTTGCGGTTGTTCTGACAGTGCCAAAAATTGGAAAAACACTCTTGTGTTTATGAAATCAATTTGAAAACACGATAAAACACGATTCTGTCGCCAGAATGAAAGGGGACAACTCATATCGAGTTATACTTATTATAAAACCCAAGTTGTTTGTGTGTGTGTGTGTGTGTGTGTGTTCGTTTATATATGGGATCGGATTTCTACATTTTTCAACCGATTTCAACAAAACTTCACTTTTTTTTGGCAGGTAGCGTTTCTTATTGTCTTGCACACTTTTTTTTTTTATTTTTTACATTCAGAATGCTTTAAAAATTTCATTTACATGACAATTGTTTATAATAAAATTCTATTCAATCGGTAGACTCATAACAATTGAAAACAATGTTTTTGTTTGAGTTTGGGTTTGACCAATTCGTAAAAAAAACAAAAAAAAAAAAAAAAACAATTAAGCCATGCGTGTCCGTCAACCTTAAACAATAATCTTTGTCAATTTTATTTTTCAGTCTTTATGATGGTCGATACTTGATTTATCTCTTACTGTTACATCCCCGGGCAAAGCCGGGCTCTAGTGATAGTTCCGTATATTGCCAGGCTTTGTTATTTGATCAGATTTGAGACGAGCGTTAACCTGGGAACTTCCTTGTATAACAGGTCCTATACGAAGGTGTTAAGAACTTTTCTCGTTTCGATCACAATACCCTTCCCCCAAAATTAAAAATCTGGGTCAGATTTTGGGTAGAATCATCATGTATAATGTCCGAACGAAATGATGAAGTAAAAATACATAAATCAGAAAAAAATGAAATACACCGTAAAAACTTATTTGGGAAAAACAGAAAAAAAAGATTTAATGACACACATTATTGCAAAAATATACTATTCCAAATTAAGGCCATAGATTTTAACGAAATCAGGTAAACAGTCTAGAAAGTGTAACATGATGATATGGAGACGAAACAATTGCATAGACATTTGTAAGAAGTCAGATTGGATCCCAAGAGAAAAATGTAAGCGTGGTTGGCCAACAGGAGTTTTTAAATAGCAGAAGAACAGCGGTAGAACTCGAACTGAAGGAGGAGGCTCAGAAAAAATCTGCAACTTTTTTTTTATCGGTCTCACCGCATGTAGCTAAGACATGAAAGGTTACAGGGTGTGGAAGAATCAGGAACAAAAACATTAATAATGAGAGGGAAGAGAAAAGAGTAATCAGTGGAATAGTAGACAACGATTGACATTGTATTTAAAATTTTGCAGATTAATGTCGGCTGCAAAGCATGGAACCAGAAAAGAGTGCGGGAAAAGAAACTGTTAGCATTTTACTTACGTCTACATGTAGCCAGCTGAAAATATTCTGCACTGAGGTTATACCCTGAGATGTAATACTGACAAAATAAAAATTTCTTTAATCAGTATCACCAAATGCAAGGCAGTAAAGACACTAATGACAGCGTGTGTGGAAGAATTAGGAACAGAAACGTTATTAATGAGCGGGAAGAGAAAAGAATAATTGGGAGAAGAGTAGATAGCGACTGACATTGCAGTTAAATTTTTGCAGATTAAAGTTGGCTGGAAAATATGGTGTATGTCAATAGCTTTCGATTTAAACGATTTATAACTATAGCTGCGAAACTACCCAGTCCAAGAATTGAACTCACAATAACTATGTCACCAGGAGATCTGACCCAGTCTTAAAGAAACAACGGTGAGCAATAACTGAGCATTACGAAGAAATGTCCGAAATAAGATATACCTACACCTATAGATTAAATAAAGAGTCCAGTTCAAAATTCCTATGAAGATTAACCGGATACACTGACACCTGAAAAAAAAAAAGAAACAAGGGAAAAAAAGAAAAAAAGGAGAGTACCTGAGTAGACACGTGATAATAACAACAACGATGGGGATATTGTTCCATCTGTAAATAAGGTAGGCAATGGTATTTGGGCTGGAGCTTACCAATAATCACATACTTGTACGAGTTCAAAAGCATTTGCTCGGCCGTGTGTGTAATGAATTATTTCCGTCTCTTCAACTCCTTTTGCACAGTTGAAATATTGCAACCCTCGCTCTCTCGTTACTTCCATAGCATTTGTTCTGACGAGGTATTTCTATCACCCAGGGGCCTTTATAACTAGGACAGGCAGTGCTCCATACACAAGGATGAATCCTTCCAATTCCGTTATATTCCACTAGCAAAAAGGAAGATCCATTCGGACATATTCCCAAGAAGTGCTGTATTTTCGGATGTCTTCTAAAATCTTGGCCTTTTCCACTTTGGGGTTGACCGTTATCTTGCCTGTATAGCTCTTTGAACTTCAATTCTTGCACTTTTTTACACTCATACGCCACCGCTCATTAACCCTCGATTTCGAGTGGCTCTTGGGTCTTGTGCTGTAGGAACATTAGTCTAAAGTCTCCGAGGCATAAATTAATATTAGTTGTAGAAAATAAATCAGTTTACAAGATTTAACTAGGGAGGTATGCATGTACCAAGCATCTTTCAATCAATAAGTGAAAGTTATATAGAAAATAAGATGGACAGTTTAATTCATTTAATAAGACAGAAGATCATATCTGCCGAAACGTGAAACTTTGCGATATAAACAAAGGATGAAGACAGTAATTGGCATAATATTAGATATATTACATTATCTCTTATAAAATGTTTTTTATTTTCCGATTTTTTACAAAAATTTATTAGCGTAAGTCATGCTTTTAATAATTATTTCTCAGTAATCTCTTTTCTATTTTATTTTCAAATGGTTGTATATTATATATATATATATATATATATATATATATATATATATATATCTTTTGTCCAGATTATGATAACGAATATTGTCAAATGCACATAATATTCAAGTTTAAATTAGGCCATTATGAAAGCAAATCTCAATGAAACTCTTGCTTTGAATTTTGGCATTCCTATTTTTTGTAATATCAGAATTATACTGAGATGCTTTACAAAATTTCGTTTAGATTTCGAGAGCCTTCAAACGATATGGAAATCGTATTTGAGTCATGAAAAATGATCAGTCGAATATATTCGTTATACAAAATCCAGACATCAAAGTGAGTATTGAAACGTCAAAGGCTATATGCACGAACATTTTTACAAAATGGAACAGTATACAGTAGCTAATATCTACTCCATTTCATATTGAACCGTCCAAAAGTTGAATTATTTTGGTAATGAAATGTTGGAGCATTCATCTATCCACTTAATATTTTTACAGAAGTTTGAGATTTTTCTACACAACGGAAGATTCTCTTATAATGCAGAAATAGTTGAAACGTCTGAACACTTTGATTGTCTTCGGCTTTAAGACGAATATATGTTTTTAAAATGGGATAAAAATCTTTAAAATAGAAAAAAACAGATATTATTTTGGTTACATGATAGTTCATTTGATTAAATAAAAGTCATTTTCTTTTTCATTCAAAAAGACAGTGTATTTCATAGGGGAAAACCTCATAACGAAAAGGATAGAGATTAGAACTTCAAATTATTGACGAAGGATGAAGAATGTATCGGTCCTATTAAAGAATAATGAAAATGAAAAACAGTAGCCTGAAACATATGAATGGAAATACTCCACCTTAGAAATTCACAAGTTAATGATAGCGTTTTTAACATTTGTCTATATTTCTGAGACGAGGTATTTACACTATTTACTTTGTTCGATTGTTGTTCTCATATTTATTGTCATATTCACGACGTTTCGGCCGTTGTACGCTCCTGCCCTCTTCAGGATCTGTCTATATTTCTGAGATAAGGTATTGTAACTATTTACACTATTTAATTGTTTAGACTGTTGTCCTCATCTTTGTTGTAATATTCACGGTGTTTCGGACGTTGTACGCCCCGGCTCCTTTCAACATCTGTCTATATTTCTGAGAATAAGTATTGTAACTATTTACCCTATTTACATTATTCGGAGTGTTGTCTTCATCTTTATTGTCATATTCACGACGTTTCGGCCGTTGTACGACCCGTCTTTCTTCATGATCGGTCTATATTACGAGAAGAGGTAATGTAACTATTTACACTATTTACATTGTTCGGATTGTTGTACTTATAATTATTGTCATATTCACGATGTTTAAACACATTGGATTAAAGTGGATTAAAACGTTGAAGTAATCCAATGACTTGGCGCAAAGCGTTGTGGGTTCTGCCCACAGCAGACGTGAACAAATAATTTGGAGAGAGGATGTATTTAAGTCAATTTACTGATACTGTTTTATCCAGAAAATTAATGGTGCGTGGAACTAGAAAAATCTGTAAACGAAATAAAGTGTTCGGTTCGAAATTCCAACGTATATCACCTGAAGAAGTTCGGAGCGTAAAATCGCCGAAACGTCATGAATATTACAATAAAGTTGAGGACAACAGTTCGAACAATGTAAATGATGTTTTTAGTATTACAATTCTAAAATGATTTTAAAGCAGAGAACATAAAGACGCTACTGACAACGACTGCGATTAAACAATAATTGTAATGAAAAAAAAGTCGATACACCAAAGAACTTTCCAAGACAGAATTGATATTGCTACTCTGTTCACGTTTTATCTTCTTTCACCTTCTGTTAAGAATTCAAAAGCAGCGTATTTTTTTTTGACATTTTGTTGCACTGAAATTCTTTGTCACTCATTTTGTGCATATTATTTGAAACTTTAAAATCACGCCTCGTTTGCAATTGAGAAAACAATGAGGAACGATGGCGGATATTTCTTTTTTTTCTTTCATTTTGTCTGAATGGAAAAAAAAAATAATGTAAATGAAACAGCGAGGAAGAATGCGACATTAAATTAACACGGGCTTCTTAGATGCTACTTCCTTTTTTTTTTTTTCTATGAAGAAGAATAATGATGACTTATGAAAAAGAAAATTCGTTACTTAAAATTGGACAGTTAAATTATCATTTGATCTCTTCTTCTTTTCTTCAAGAAAAATATAAATTTTGCTAAACCGCGAAAATGGAAATAAAGCTGGGCGACATGTCAGAGATCCACAACTAACTGAATTACTCTGATAACGGAAAAAACTATAAGGTTATTCATAAAACACAGCCAGAAACCCAAAACATCATTATCGGCGGCTGTCCCATAAGCAATTGAGGTAGTGTATTCGATGAAGCATGTCCCTCTCCAGGCCACTGCTACTACTACTACTACTACTATTACTACTACAACAGACATTACTACTACTACAATAATAATAAGAAGAAGATTCTGTGATAAATATCCAGAAACGATTGATCATCTTGTGTCAGGTTGCACGATATTGGCACCCACTGAGTATAAAACCCGGCATGACAGAGTGGGCCAATATATGCACCGGAAAATCTGCAACTTCTACGGGAAGGAAACTGAAAGAAACTGGTATGAACACCACCCAGACCCGGTTACGGAGATAGGATCTGTTACAATTCTATGGGACTACACAATACACACTGACAGAACAATCAAAGCCAACCGCCCAGATATTGTTATATGAAGACCACAAACAAAAAAAGTACCTCCTTATTGATATGACAGTCCCTGCTGACTGCAATGTATCTTTGAAGATATTCAAAAAGCTGTCAAAATACAAGGACCTTGAAATAGAAATCTCGAAAATGTGGCATATGGGAACATCAACAATCCCTGTTGTAGTTGGAGCCCTAGGACTGGTTGGAAAAGATTGCAGTAGACTAATTGAAGGGATTCATGGAAGTCCATGCATCAAGGAGATACAAAAAATTGTTCTGACAAGTACAGCCCACACTTTATGTAATTTTTTTTTTGTCAGTGGAAAGTGTCATGATGCCATTTCTAAACTTAGGTCCCTGGGAGGGACCCGGAAAGAAATGTGTAAACGCCAGAAATCAAAGATAATAATAATAATAATAATAATGTAGCACATGAGGGTATGAACAACTCCAGTTATAGTTGGAGCACTCGGATTGATCGGAAAAGATTGCAATAGACTCATTCTCGGTAGCCAATACCTTAAATAAATATAAACAAAAAATACATTACTCACAAGTACAGTCCACGTCTTACGACGGGCTTCATCTATGTAAAATATGTGTGATCTTAGGCTTTTTTTTTCCTCAAAAGATGGTCAATGGAAAATGTCATGATGCCATTTCTGACCGTCAGTCTCTGATTGTGAGCCGTAAAAAATGAGTATACACCAGAAATCAAAGGAGATGTAATAATAATAATAATAATAATAATAATAATAATAAACACTAGATCCATTAGCAATTACAGTGTAGGACAAATGCGTTATAACGAATATTTGGCTGACAGCAGAAAAACAAATCATGCAAATATTACCTCGGTTTGCTATCGAACTGACCTTGTAAATCATATAAATGAATCTATCAAATTAAATCTAAAAAGAATCTTACAAACAAACATTACTGTTTAACATGGCTCATCCTCTGTGAACTACGTAAAAAAACAATTTTTGTAAATAAAACCAAATCAGTTTCATCGAGATATAGAAATCTAAAAAGACAGATACAATAAACAAGGAATTGAGATATTATACAGTCTAAGTGTTCAGCTCTCTGTTCCGAGACACCACACTTAGTTGTAACAACAAAAAAAAACAGCAATAATTTAATTAACAACAATTGCTTTAGTCGTAAAAATAGTAATAATAATAAAAAAAAATGTATGAACTGAAGATTACTTGACCAATAGTAAGAAGATGGCTTTTAATGTTTTTCTTTAATCCCATATGGCTGATGCATACATCAGCTATTTCCACTACAAATAATATTAAAACAGATTGAAATGGACAAGCTTTTCAAGTTGTACCAAACTATATTGTAGTCTATTTCTTTTACTAAAAGTAACTGTTTTTATAATATTTAAACTTAGTACATCCGAGGACGTGACTTTATAAACAATAAATTAAAATTTGATATATTGACAACGCCTCCTTTAAATTACATCGAAGTTGTAAAAGTAACGAGCATACACATATATATATATATATATATATATATATATATATATATATATATATATATATATATATACTCACATTATGAAATGGACTAAATCCGAAATTATATATTATGTCACTTGTTTAGTTTAAGATACACTTCGAGCAGATATGAGCATTCGAGAGAAGTCATGGGAAGTTTGTAGTTCAAAAACAGTAATTTAACCTTGCTAACCAGACGCTTCCTCTGTAGCTAAATGATATAAAACGTCAGGCTATATGGCGATTCTGTGTAGAATACAGGTTCGATTCTTGTCGGAGGACACATATTTTCTTTGATATTTATCGGACATTCATGCGGGTAAATGTTGTTAATAGCGTTTATATAAACAAAGCATTTACTTAAATAATTATATCTATAAAAATAACGTATAAACAAAAAATATATTCAAATAATAACACAGTTGAACGCTGAAACAATTTTGAGCAGAAGAGAAATGAGCATTCAAGCAAAAAACGCGCCTTTAGGAAGAGAGAAAAAGAATCCATACCAAGGCTATTAGGACACTAACATACTTGCAGTATTTGTGGAAAAGTCATCCTCTTGGCGGCTGGTTTAGCCAATTACACGGGATGACATCAGAGAGGACAGGGGCAAACACGTGTGAATGCAACCCTATCAGAAAGACCGGTAGGTTATTTGTTCGTGTTTTGTGACAAGGTTCGTAAGTCTGTTGCGGGGCTAAAACGTCACATGATTGCATACATGGTCAGGCTCCGTTCCAACATAGTCAACACAGGTTGTAAAAGTGGAGTTTGTCTTCAGAATCATATACGGGCCGCTGAGCAGAAAATTAGTTCGGGTATAAATGATGTAAATAATAAAATTCTGAATGAAAAACACATAAAAAACCGGAAATTAGATGTAACTCAACCTTTTGTCATGTCAATGAACACTCATTGCCACTGTTGTAATGTCAACGAAGACTCGTTGTCATTTTCGTAATGTTCGTTATAGTACACATTGTAATTGCTGATACAACTATAGTAACGCCGTTGAACGATACTGGTGGCAGACGCCTTCGAATAACACTCGCATTAATGCGTTATAACGACACTTATTGACCTTTATAGAGAATAGTATAGTGAATAGTATAGAGAATATCTATGCTTATAGTAATAGACGATAGAGTAGAAATATTGATCCGTATAATAATAGAGGATAGAATAGAAATGGTGATCAATTCCCATATATACATTTCCTATACTATCAAGTGATCTACTTATTTCAAATGGGATTTCTGGTGTTTGCTCTGGCGATCGATGTTCAAATTACAGTGTCGGGAGCGACACTTTACTCATATACAACACAACATAACATGCGGACAGGACGGGAGAACAAATTTCCTCAATTCTCCAGCGCAATTTGCAATATTCTTGATTGAGAAAATAAGAAATTATATTTTACTTTTAGGATATTTCATATTCAAATTATGCCTTTCACTTGAGGATATGCAATGTGGTTGGTAATGGTCTGTCATCTCGCCTACAGTCACTGTCTCATAGACGTGCCGTTGATTCCCTCTGTCTTTTCTACAAGTAATTTCACGGTAACTGCTCGGACGAACTACGTTCGCTGGTTCCCAAACTGCATGTTACTAGGTTGCCATCTCAGTCAAACCCTTTCACTGTCGAAACGGTAAAATGTAGACGTCTTTTCTACTCCAATAGAATCATGTCTCGCACTTCTCGTTTGTGGAAGTATTCTCTTCTTACTTGCTTCCCTGACAGTTATAGTCTTCAAATATTCAAATGCAATGTCAATCGACATCTTCTGAGGCCTTGATCGAATTCCCCGTCCCTCTATTTATCATTTCCTCAATGATATCTCTTGACAGCTTCATGTCCCGCACTTCCCGTCTGTGGAACTCCTTTCTTCTTACTTGCTTCCCTGACAGTTATAGACTTCAAATATTCAAATGCAATGTCAATCGACATCTTCTGAGGCCTTGATCGAATTTCCCGTTCTTCTCTTTATCTTTTCCCCAATGACATCTCTTGACAGCTTCATGTCTCCCACTTCCCGTCTGTGGAACTCCTTTCTTCTTACTTGCTACCCTGACAGTTATAGGCTTCAAATATTCAAATGCAATGTCAATCGACATCTTCTGAGGCCTTGATCGAATTCCCCGTCCCTCTCTTTATCATTTCCTCAATGATATCTCTTGACAGCTTCATGTCTCGCACTTCCCGTCTGTTGAACGCCTTTCTTCTTACATGCTTCCCTGAAAGTTATAGCCTTCAAATAATCAAATGCAATGTCAATCGACATCTTCTGAGGCCTTGATCGAATTCCCCGGCCCTCTCATTATCTTTTCCTCAATGATATCTCTTGACAGCTTCATGTATCGCAATTCCCGTCTGTGGAACTCCTTTCTTCTTACTTGCTTCCCTGACAGTTATAGTCTTCAAATATTCAAATGCAATGTCAATCGACATCTTCTGAGGCCTTGATCGAATTTCCAATTCTTCTCTTTATCTTTTCCCCAATGATATCTCTTGACAGCTTCATGTCTCGCACTTCCCGTCTGTGGAACTCCTTTCTTCTTACTTGCTTCCCTGACAGTTATAGTCTTCAAATATTCAAATGCAATGTCAATCGACATCTTCTGAGGCCTTGATCGAATTCCCTGTGGAAGTCCCTTTCTTTATCTTTTCCTCAATGATATCTATTGACTTTTAGCTTCATGTCTCGCACTTCCCGTCTGTGGAACTCCTTTCTTCTTACTTGCTTCCCTGACAGTTATAGTCTTCAAATATTCAAATGCAATGTCAATCGACATCTTCTGAGGCCTTGATGATCCCGAATTCTTTATCTTTTCTTTATCTTGACAGCTTCATTTCCTTCAATGAACTCCTTTCTTATCTCTTGACAGCTTCAAATATTCAAATGCACTTCCCTTCTGAGGATCGAACTCCATCTCTTTTTCTTTTTTCTTATCTCTTTGCTTCATGTCCCTCCGTCTGTGGAACTAATTTCTTCTTACTTCCTTCCCTCACAGTTATAGTCTTCAAATATTCAAATGCAATGTCAATCGACATCTTCTGAGGAATTCCCCGTTCTTCTTTTGATCTTTTTCCTCAAATCTCCCGCTTCCTCTCTTTATCTTTTCCTCAAGTCTTGATTCAAATGCAATTGATCGACATCTTCATGTCTCCCCGTTCATCTTTTTATTTTTCCTCAATGATATGGAACTTCATGTTTCTTCCGTCTGTGGAACTAATTTCTTGCTTCCCTGACAGTTATAGTCTTCAAATATTCAAATGCAATGTCAATCGACATCTTCTGGCCTTGATCGAATTCCCCGTTCATCTCTTTATCTTTTTCCTCAATGATATCTCTTGACAGCTTCATGTCTCGCATTTCACGTCTGTGGAACTAATTTCTTCTTACTTGTTTCCCTGACAGTTATAGTCTTCAAATATTCAAATGCAATGTCAATCGACATCTTCTGAGGCCTTGATCGAATTCCCCGTCCTTCTTTTTATCTTTTCCCAATGATCTCTTGACAGCTTCATGTTTCGCACCGTCTGTCTCCCTTTATCTTTTTGACCAAATATTCAATCGACATCTTCAGGGCCTTGATCGAATTCCCCGTCCCTTCTTTATCTTTTCCTCAATGATATCTCTTGACAGCTTCACGTCTGTGGAACTCCTTTCTTCTTACTTGCTTCCCCTGACAGTTATAGTCTTCAAATATTCAAATGCAATGTCAATCGACATCTTCTGAGGCCTTGATCGAATTCCCCCCGTTCATCTCTTTATCTTTTTTATCTTTTGACCTTCATGTCTCTCGCACTTCCGTCTGTGGAACTCCTTTCTTCTTCTCCCTGATAGTTATAGTCTTCAAATATTCAAATGCGAAAATGTCTTCGACATCTTCTGAGGCTTTGGAATTCCCGTTCTCTTTTTCTTTTTCCTCAATGATATCTCTTGACAGCTTATAGTCTTCAAACTTGCTTCCCTGACAGTTATAGACTTCAAACATTCAAATGCAATGTCAATCGACATCCTCTGAGGCCTTGACCGAATTCCAGGTTCATCTATTTATCTTTTCCTCAATGATATCTATTGACAGCATCATTTCTCGCACTTCCCGTCTGTGGAACTAATTTCTTCTTACTTGCTTCCCTGACAGTTATAGTCTTCAAATATTCAAATGCAATGTCAATCGACATCTTCTGAGGCCTTGATCGAATTCCCCGTCCCTCTCTTTATCTTTTCCTCAATGATATCTCTTGACAGCTTCATGTCTCGCACTTCACGTCTGTGGAACTCCTTTCTTCTTACTTGTTTCCCTGACAGTTATAGTCTTCAAATATTCAAATGCAATGTCAATCGACATCTTCAGAAGCCTTGATCGAATTCCCCGTCCTTCTCTTTATCTTTCCCCAATGATATCTCTTGACAGCTTCATGTCTCGCACTTCCCGTCTGTGGAACTCCTTTCTTCTTACTTGCTTCCCTGACAGTTATAGTCTTCAAATATTCAAATGCAATGTCAATCGACATCTTCTGAGGCATTGATCGAATTCCCCGTTCATCTCTTTATCTTTTCCTCAATGATATCTATTGACAGCTTCATGTCTCGCACTTCCCGTTTGTGGAACTCCTTTCTTCTTACTTGCCTCCCTGACAGTTATAGTCTTCAAACATTCAAATGCAATGTCAATCGATATCTTCTGAGGCCTTGATCGAATTCCCCGTCCCTCTCTTTATCTTTTCCTCAATGATATCTCTTGACAGCTTCATGTCTCGCACTACCCGTCTGTGGAACTCCTTTCTTCTTACTTCCTTCCCTCACAGTTATAGTCTTTAAATATTCAAATGCAATGTCAATCGACATCTTCTGAGGCCTTGATCGAATTCCCCGTTCATCTCTTTAACTTTTCCTCAATGATATCTCTTGACAGCTTCATGTCTCGCACTTCCCGTCTGTGGAACTCCTTTCTTCTTACTTGCTTCCCTGACAGTTATAGTCTTCAAACATTCAAATGCAATGTCAATCGAGATCTTCTGAGGCCTTCATCGAATTCCCCGTCCCTCTCTTTATCTTTTCCTCAATGATATCTCTTGACAGCTTCATGTCTCGCACTTCCCGTCTATGGAACTCCTTTCTTCTTACTTGTTTCCCTGACAGTTATAGTCTTCAAACATTCAAATGCAATGTCAATCGACATCTTCTGAGGCCTTTATCGAATTCCCCGTTCATCTATTTATCTTTTCCTCAATGATATCTATTGACAGCTTTATGTCTCGCACTTCCCGTCTGTGGAACTAATTTCTTCTTACTTCCTTCCCTGACAGTTATAGTCTTCAAATATTCAAATGCAATTGCAATCGACATCTTCTGAGGCCTTGATCGAATTCCCCGTTCATCTCTTTATCTTTTCCTCAATGATATCTATTGACAGCTTCATGTCTCGCACTTCCCGTCTGTGGAACTAATTTCTTCTTACTTGCTTCCCTGACAGTTATAGTCTTCAAATATTCAAATGCAATTGCAATCGACATCTTCTGAGGCCTTGATCGAATTCCCCGTTCATCTCTTTATCTTTTCCTCAATGATATCTCTTGACAGCTTCATGTCTCGCACTTCCCGTCTGTGGAACTAATTTCTTCTTACTTGCTTCCCTGACAGTTATAGTCTTCAAATATTCAAATGCAATGTCAATCGACATCTTCAGAGGCCTTGATCGAATTCCCCGTTCATCTCTTTATCTTTTCCTCAATGATATCTATTGACAGCTTCATGTCTCGCACTTCCGTCTGTGGAACTCCCTTTCTTCTTACTTGCTTCCCTGACAGTTATAGTCTTCAAATATTCAAATGCAATTGCAATCGACATCTTCTGAGGCCTTGATCGAATTCCCCGTTCATCTCTTTATCTTTTCCTCAATGATATCTCTTGACAGCTTCATGTCTCGCACTTCCCGTCTGTGGAACTAATTTCTTCTTACTTGTTTCCCTGACAGTTATAGTCTTCAAATATTCAAATGCAATGTCAATCGACATCTTCTGAGGCCTTGATCAATTCCCTGTTCATCTCTTTATCTTTTCCTCAATGATATCTATTGACAGCTTCATGTCTCTCACTTCCGTCTGTGGAACTAATTTCTTCTTACTTACTTCCCTGACAGTTATAATCTTCAAATATTCAAATGCAATTGTCAATCGACATCTTCTGAGGCCTTGACCGAATTCCCCGTTCATCTCTTTATCTTTTCCTCAATGATATCTCTTGACAGCTTCATGTCTCGCACTTCCCGTCTGTGGAACTCCTTTCTTCTTACTTGCTTCCCTGACAGTTATAGTCTTCAAATATTCAAATGCAATGTCATTCGACATCTTCTGAGGCTTTGATCGAATTCCCCGTCCCTCTCTTTATCTTTTCCTCAATGATATCTCTTGACAGCTTCATGTCTCGCACTTCACGTCTGTGGAACTCTTTCTTCTTACTTGTTTCCCCTGACAGTTATAGTCTTCAAATATTCAAATGCAATGTCAATCGACATCTTCAAGCCTTGATCAATTCCCGTCCTTCTCATATCTCTTGACCTTCATCTCGCACTTCCCGTCTGTGGAACTAATTTCTTGTATGATTCCCCGTTACCGACCATATAAATAAGGGTTGGTGATCTTTGAATCCTCAATGCCCGTCTGATGCAGGAACAGCAAGAATATTCATGTCTTCAATACATTTTGTCCCGTCTGTGGAACTCCTCCTTTTCTTCTTCTTGCTTCCCTGACAGTTATAGTCTTCAAATATTCAAATGCAATGTCAATCGACATCTTCTGAGGCTTTGATCGAATTCCCCGTTCATCTCTTTCTTTATCTTTTCCTCAATGATATCTATTGACAGCTTCATGTCTCGCACTTCCCGTTTGTGGAACTCCTTTTCTTCTTACTTGCCTTTGACAGTTATAGTCTTCAAACATTCAAATGCAATGTCAATCGATATCTTCTGAGGCCTTGATCGAATTCCCCGTCCCTCTCTTTATCTTTTCCTCAACGATATCTCTTGACAGCTTCATGTCTCTACCCGTCTGTGGAACTCCTTTCTTCTTACTTCCTTACCTCACAGTTATAGTCTTCAAATATTCAAATGCAATGTCAATCGACATCTTCTGAGGCCTTGATCAATTCACCGTTCATCTCTTTCTTCAATGATATCTTGACAATGTCTCGTAATGTCAACTCCTTTCTTCTTGCTTCTTCCTGACAGTTATAGTCTTCAAACATTCAAATGCAATGTCAATGATCTTCTGAGGCCTTCATCAATTGGTTCATCTCTTTATCTTTTCCTCAATGATATCTCTTGACAGCTTCATGTCTCGCACTTCCCGTCTGTGGAACTAATTTCTTCTTACTTGCTTCCCTGACAGTTATAGTCTTCAAATATTCAAATGCAATTGCAATCGACATCTTCTGAGGCCTTGATCGAATTCCCCGTTCATCTCTTTATCTTTTCCTCAATGATATCTCTTGACAGCTTCATGTCTCGCACTTCCGTCTGCAATTGGAACTAATTTCTTCTTACTTGTTTCCCTGACAGTTATAGTCTTCAAATATTCAAATGCAATGTCAATCGACATCTTCAGAAGCCTTGATCGAATTCCCCGTCCTTCTCTTTATCTTTTCCCCAATGATATCTCTTGACAGCTTCATGTCTCGCACTTCCCGTCTGTGGAACTCCTTTCTTCTTACTTGTTTCCCCTCACAGTTATAGTCTTCAAATATTCAAATGCAATGTCAATCGACATCTTCTGAGGCCTTGATCGAATTCCCCGTTTCTCTTTATCTTTTTCCTCAATGATATCTCTTGACAGCTTCATGTCTCTGCACTTCTTGACGTCTGTGGAACTCCTTTTCTTCTTACTTGCTTCCCTGACAGTTATAGTCTTCAAATATTCAAATGCAATTGCAATCGACATCTTCTGAGGCCTTGATCGAATTCCCCGTTCATCTCTTTATCTTTTCCTCAGTGATATCTCTTGACAGCTTCATGTCTCGCACTTCACGTCTGTGGAACTCCCTTCTTCTTACTTGTTTCCCTGACAGTTATAGTCTTCAAATATTCAAATGCCATGTCAATCGACAACTTCTGAAGCCTTGATCGGAATTCCCCGTCCATCTATTTATCTTTTCCTCAATGATATCTCTTGACAGCTTCATGTCTCGCACTTCCCGTCTGTGGAACTCCTTTCTTCTTACTTGCCTCCCCTGACAGTTATAGTCTTCAAATATTCAAATGCAATTGTCAATCGACATCTTCTGAGGCCTTGATCGAATTCCCCGTTCATCTCTTCTTTTCCTCAATGATATCTATTGACAGCTTCATGTCTCGCACTTCCGTCTGTGGAACTAATTTCTTCTTACTTGCTTCCCTGACAGTTATAGTCTTCAAATATTCAAATGCAATTGCAATCGACATCTTCTGAGGCCTTGATCGAATTCCCCGTTCATCTCTTTATCTTTTCCTCAATGATATCTCTTGACAGCTTCATGTCTCGCACTTCACGTCTGTGGAACTCCTTTCTTCTTACTTGCTTCCCTGACAGTTATAGTCTTCAAACATTCAAATGCAATGTCAATCGACATCTTCTGAGGCCTTGAACGAATTCCCCCGTTCATCTATTTATCTTTTCCTCAATGATATCTATTGACAGCTTCATGTCTCGCACTTCCCGTCTGTGGAACTAATTTCTTCTTACTTGCTTCCCTGACAGTTATAGTCTTCAAATATTCAAATGCAATTGCAATCGACATCTTCTGAGGCCTTGATCGAATTCCCCGTTCATCTCTTTATCTTTTCCTCAATGATATCTCTTGACAGCTTCATGTCTCGCACTTCCCGTCTGTGGAACTAATTTCTTCTTACTTGCTTCCCTGACAGTTATAGTCTTCAAATATTCAAATGCAATTGCAATCGACATCTTCTGAGGCCTTGATCGAATTCCCCGTTCATCTCTTTATCTTTTCCTCAATGATATCTCTTGACAGCTTCATGTCTCGCACTTCACGTCTGTGGAACTCCTTTCTTCTTACTTGTTTCCCTGACAGTTATAGTCTTCAAATATTCAAATGCAATGTCAATCGACATCTTCTGAGGCCTTGATCGAATTCCCCGTTCATCTCTTTATCTTTTCCTCAATGATATCTCTTGACAGCTTCATGTCTCGCACTTCACGTCTGTGGAACTCCTTTCTTCTTACTTGTTTCCCTGACAGTTATAGTCTTCAAATATTCAAATGCAATTGCAATCGACATCTTCTGAGGCCTTGATCGAATTCCCCGTTCATCTCTTTATCTTTTCCTCAATGATATCTCTTGACAGCTTCATGTCTCGCACTTCCCGTCTGTGGAACTAATTTCTTCTTACTTGCTTCCCTGACAGTTATAGTCTTCAAATATTCAAATGCAATGTCAATCGACATCTTCTGAGGCCTTGATCAATTCCCCGTTCATCTCTTTATCTTTTCCTCAATGATATCTCTTGACAGCTTCATGTCTCGCACTTCCCGTCTGTGGAACTAATTTCTTCTTACTTGCTTCCCTGACAGTTATAGTCTTCAAATATTCAAATGCAATGTCAATCGACATCTTCTGAGGCCTTGATCGAATTCCCCGTTCATCTCTTTATCTTTTCCTCAATGATATCTCTTGACAGCTTCATGTCTCGCACTTCCCGTCTGTGGAACTAATTTCTTCTTACTTGCTTGCTTCCCTGACAGTTATAGTCTTCAAATATTCAAATGCAATGTCAATCGACATCTTCTGAGGCCTCAATGATCGAATTCCCCGTCTTCATCTATTTATCTTTTCCCCAATGATATCTCTTGACAGCTTCATGTCTCGCACTTCCCGTCTGTGGAACTCCTTTCTTCTTACTTGCTTCCCTGACAGTTATAGTCTTCAAATATTCAAATGCAATGTCAATCGACATCTTCTGAGGCCTTGATCGAATTCCCCGTTCATCTCTTTATCTTTTCCTCAATGATATCTCTTGACAGCTTCATGTCTCGCACTTCCCGTCTGTGGAACTCCTTTCTTCTTTCCTTCCCTGACAGTTTGTCTTCAAATATTCAAATGCAAGTCAATCGACATCTTCTGAAATCGAATTCAAATGCATCTTTTCCTCAATCTCGACAGCTTCTTCTGAAGCCTTGATCGAACTCCTTTCTTCCTTCCTTCCCTCACTAGTCTTCTTTATTCTTTCAATGTCAATCGATATCTTCTCTTGATTCCCCGTTCATGTCTCGCACTTTCCCGTCTCTTGAACTTCATTCTCTCGCACTTCCCTTGGAACTCCTTTCTTCCCTGACAGTTATAGTCTTCAAACATTCAAATGCAATGTCAATCGACATCTTCTGAGGCCTTGATCGAATTCCCCGTTCATCTCTTTATCTTTTTTCCTCAATGATATCTCTTGACAGCTTCATGTCTCGCACTTCCGTCTGTGGAACTAATTTCTTCTTACTTGTTTCCCTGACAGTTATAGTCTTCAAACATTCAAATGCAATGTCAATCGACATCTTCTGAGGCCTTGATCGAATTCCCCGTTCATCTCTCTTTATCTTTTCCTCAATGATATCTCTTGACAGCCATGTCTCGCACTTACCCGTCTGTGGAACTAATTTCTTCTTATTTGCTTCCCCTGACAGTTTATAGTCTTCAAATATTCAAATGCAATTGTCAATCGACATCTTCTGAGGCCTTGATCGAATTCCCCGTTCATCTCTTTATCTTTTCCTCAATGATATCTATTGACAGCTTCATGTCTCGCACTTCCCGTCTGTGGAACTCCTTTCTTCTTACTTGCTTCCCTGACAGTTATAGTCTTCAAATATTCAAATGCAATTGCAATCGACATCTTCTGAGGCCTTGATCGAATTCTTCTGAGCCTTGATCCCGTTCATCTCTTTATCTTTTCCTCAATGATATCTCTTGACAGCTTCATGTCTCGCACTTCACGTCTGTGGAACTCCTTTCTTCTTACTTGTTTCCCTGACAGTTATAGTCTTCAAATATTCAAATGCAATGTCAATCGACATCTTCAGAAGCCTTGATCGAATTCCCCGTCCTTCTCTTTATCTTTTCCCCAATGATATCTCTTGACAGCTTCATGTCTCGCACTTCCCGTCTGTGGAACTCCTTTCTTCTTACTTGCTTCCCTGACAGTTATAGTCTTCAAATATTCAAATGCAATGTCAATCGACATCTTCTGAGCCTTGATCGAATTCCCGTTCATCTCTTTATCTTTCCTCAATGATATCTCTTGACAGCTTCATGTCTCGCACTTCCCGTCTGTGGAACTCCTTTCTTCTTACTTGCTTCCCTGACAGTTATAGTCTTCAAATATTCAAATGCAATGTCAATCGACATCTTCTGAGGCCTTGATCGAATTCCCCGTCCCTCTCTTTATCTTTTCCTCAATGATATCTCTTGACAGCTTCATGTCTCGCACTTCACGTCTGTGGAACTCCTTTCTTCTTACTTGTTTCCCTGACAGTTATAGTCTTCAAATATTCAAATGCAATGTCAATCGACATCTTCTGAGGCCTTGATCGAATTCCCCGCCCCTCTCTTTATCTTTTCACCAATGATATCTCTTGACAGCTTCGTGTCGCACTTCCCGTCTGTGGAACTCCTTTCTTCTTACTTGCTTCCCTGACAGTTATAGTCTTCAAATATTCAAATGCAATGTCAATCGACATCTTCTGAGGCATTGATCGAATTCCCCGTTCATCTCTTTATCTTTTCCTCAATGATATCTATTGACAGCTTCATGTCTTTACTTCCCGTTTGTGGAACTCCTTTCTTCTTACTTGCCTCCCTGACAGTTATAGTCTTCAAACATTCAAATGCAATGTCAATCGATATCTTCTGAGGCCTTGATCGAATTCCCCGTCCCTCTCTTTATCTTTTCCTCAATGATATCTCTTGACAGCTTCATGTCTCGCACTACCCGTCTGTGGAACTCCTTTCTTCTTACTTCCTTCCCTCACAGTTATAGTCTTCAAATATTCAAATGCAATGTCAATCGACATCTTCTGAGGCCTTGATCGAATTCCCCGTTCATCTCTTTATCTTTTCCTCAATGATATCTCTTGACAGCTTCATGTCTTTTCCGTCTGTGGAACTCCTTTCTTCTTACTTGCTTCCCCTGACAGTTATAGTCTTCAAACATTCAAATGCAATGTCAATCGAGATCTTCTGAGGCATTGATCGAATTCCCCGTCTCTTTTATCTTTTCCTCAATGATATCTCTTGACAGCTTCATGTCTCGCACTTCCGTCTGTGGAAACTTTCTTCCATTTGCCCTGACAGTTATAGTCTTCAAATATTCAAATGCAATTCAATCGACATCTTCTGAGGCCTTGATCGAATTCCCCGTCCATCTCTTTATCTTTCCTCAATGATATCTATTGACAGCTTCATGTCTCGCACTACCCGTCTGTGGAACTCTAATTTCTTCTTACTTCCTTCCCTGACAGTTATAGTCTTCAAATATTCAAATGCAATGTCAATCGACATCTTCTGAGGCCTTGATCGAATTCCCCGTTCATCTCTTTATCTTTTTTCCTCAATGATATCTCTTGACAGCTTCATGTCTCGCACTTCCCGTCTGTGGAACTCTTTTCTTCTGACAGTTTAGTCTTCCTGACAGTTATAGTCTTCAAATATTCTTGAAATCGCAATGTCAATCGACATCTTCTGAGGCTTCAAATATTCAAATTGTCAATCGAATTCCCCATTCCTTTCTCTTTATCTTTTCCCCAATGATATCTCTTGACAGCTTCATGTCTCGCACTTCCCGTCTGTGGAACTCCTTTCTTCTTACTTGCTTCCCTGACAGTTATAGTCTTCAAATATTCAAATGCAATGTCAATCGACATCTTCTGAGGCCTTGATCGAATTCCCCGTTCATCTCTTTATCTTTTTCCTCAATGATATCTCTTGACAGCTTCATGTCTCGCACTTCCCGTCTGTGGAACTAATTTCTTCTTACTTGCTTCCCTGACAGTTATAGTCTTCAAACATTCAAATGCAATTGCAATCGACATCTTCTGAGGCCTTGATCGAATTCCTGTTCATCTCTTTATCTTTTCCTCAATGATATCTCTTGACAGCTTCATGTCTCGCACTTCCGTCTGTGGAACTCCTTTCTTCTTACTAGTTTCCCTGACTGTTATAGTCTTCAAATATTCAAAATGTCAATCGACAACTTGCCTTGATTGAATTCGTTCTTCTCTTTATCATTTTCAATGATATCCTTGACAGCTTCATGAATTCCCCGTCTTGGAACTCCTTTCTTCTTTTCCTCAATGATATCAAATATTCAAATGCATTGTCAATCGACATCTTCTGAGGCCTTGATGATTCCCCGTCCTCTCTTTATCTTTTTCCTCGTCTGTGGACTTCCCGTCTGTGGAACTCCTTTCTTTTACTTGCTTCCCTGACAGTTATAGTCTTCAAATATTCAAATGCAATGTCAATCGACATCTTCTGAGGCATTGATCGAATTCCCCGTTCATCTCTTTATCTTTTCCTCAATGATATCTCTTGACAGCTTCATGTCTCGCACTTCCCGTCTGTGGAACTAATTTCTTCTTACTTGCTTCCTGACAGTTATAGTCTTCAAACATTCAAATGCAATGTCAATCGACATCTTCTGAGGCCTTGATCGAATTCCCCGTTCATCTCTTTATCTTTTCCTCAATGATATCTCTTGACAGCTTCATGTCTCACTTCCCGTCTGTGGAACTCCTTTCTTCTTACTTCCCTTCCCTGACAGTTATAGTCTTCAAATATTCAAATGCAATGTCAATCGACATCTTCTGAGGCCTTGATCGAATTCCCCGTTCATCTCTTTATCTTTTCCTCAATGATATCTCTTGACAGCTTCATGTCTCTCACTTCCCGTCTGTGGAACTCCTTTCTTCTTACTTCCTTCCTGACAGTTATAGTCTTCAAATATTCAAATGCAATTGTCAATCGACATCTTCTGAGGCCTTGATCGAATTCCCCTGTTCATCTCTTTATCTTTTCCTCAATGATATCTATTGACAGCATCATTTCTCGCACTTCCCGTCTGTGGAACTAATTTCTTCTTACTTGCTTCCCTGACAGTTATAGTCTTCAAATATTCAAATGCAATTGAAATCGACATCTTCTGAGGCCTTGATCGAATTCCCCGTCCCTCTCTTTATCTTTTCCTCAATGATATCTCTTGACAGCTTCATGTCTCGCACTTCACGTCTGTGGAACTCCTTTCTTCTTACTTGCTTCCCTGACAGTTATAGTCTTCAAATATTCAAATGCAATTGCAATCGACATCTTCTGAGGCCTTGATCGAATTCCCCGTTCATCTCTTTATCTTTTCCTCAATGATATCTATTGACAGCTTCCCTCTATGGTCTTGTTTCCCTGACAGTTATAGTCTTCAAATATTCAAATGCAGGTACAATCGACATCTTCTGGCCTGATCGAATTGTTCATCTCTTTATCTTTTCCTCAATGATACTGACAGCTTTTCTTCTTAACTTGTTGCTTCCCTGACAGTTATAGTCTTCAAATATTCAAATGCAATTGCAATCGACATCTTCTGAGGCCTTGATCGAATTCCCCGTTCATCTCTTTATCTTTTCCTCAATGATATCTCTTGACAGCTTCATGTCTCGCATTTCACGTCTGTGGAACTCCTTTCTTCTTACTTGTTTCCCTGACAGTTATAGTCTTCAAATATTCAAATGCAATGTCATTCGACATCTTCTGAGGCCTTGATCGAATTCCCCGTCCCTCAATGATATCTCTTGACAGCTTCATGTCTCGCACTTCCCGTCTGTGGAACTAATTTCTTCTTACTTGCTTCCCTGAGAATGTCTTCAAATATTCTCTTGACATCTTCTGAGGCCTTGATCGAATTCTGTTCATCTCTTTATCTTTTTCACAATGATATCTCTGGAACTCCTTTCTTCTTGGAACTAATTTCTTCTTGCTTCCCTGACAGTTATAGTCTTCAAATATTCAAATGCAATGTCAATCGACATCTTTCAGAGGCCTTGAGTCGAATTCCCCCGTTCATCTCTTTATCTTTTCCTCAATGATATCTCTTGACAGCTTCATGTCTCGCACTTCCCGTCTGTGGAACTAATTTCTTCTTACTTGTTTCCCTGACAGTTATAGTCTTCAAATATTCAAATGCAATGTCAATCGACATCTTCTGAGGCCTTGATCGAATTCCCCCGTTCATCTCTTTATCTTTTTCCTCAATGATATCTCTTGACAGCTTCATGTCTCGCACTTCCGTCTGTGGAACTAATTTCTTCTTACTTGCTTCCCTGACAGTTATAGTCTTCAAATATTCAAATGCAATTGCAATCGACATCTTCTTCAGGCCTTGATCGAATTCGTTCATCTCTTTTATCTTTTCCTCAATGATATCTCTTGACAGCTTCATGTCTCGCACTTCCGTCACCGGAACTAATTTCTTCTTCTTGCTTCCTAGTTATAGTCTTCAAATATTCAAATGCAATTGCAATCGACATCTTCTGAGGCCTTGATCAATTCCCCGTTCATCTCTTTATCTTTTCCTCAATGATATCTCTTGACAGCTTCGCACTTCCGTCTGTGGAACTCCTTTCTTCTTACTTGTTTCCCTGACAGTTATAGTCTTCAAATATTCAAATGCAATTGCAATCGACATCTTCTGAGGCCTTGATCGAATTCCCCGTTCATCTCTTTATCTTTTCCTCAATGATATCTCTTGACAGCTTCATGTCTCGCACTTCCCGTCTGTGGAACTAATTTCTTCTTACTTGCTTCCCTGACAGTTATAGTCTTCAAATATTCAAATGCAATTGCAATCGACATCTTCTGAGGCCTTGATCGAATTCCCCGTTCATCTCTTTATCTTTTCCTCAATGATATCTATTGACAGCTTCATGTCTCGCACTTCCCGTCTGTGGAACTAATTTCTTCTTACTTGTTTCCCTGACAGTTATAGTCTTCAAATATTCAAATGCAATTGCAATCGACATCTTCTGAGGCCTTGATCGAATTCCCCGTTCATCTCTTTATCTTTTCCTCAATGATTCTATTCTTTTCTCCTTCGTCTGTGGAACTATTTCTTCTTACTTGCTTCCCTGACAGTTATAGTCTTCAAATATTCGCAATTCAATCGTCTTGCCTTGGAACTGTCCTTCATCTCTTTATCTTTTCCCCAATGATATCTCTTGACACTTCCCGTCTGTGGAACTCCTTTCTTCTTACTTCTTCCCCTGAAATAGTCTTCAAAATTCAAATGCAATTGACAATCGACATCTTCTGAGAAGCCTTGATCTCAAATTGACCCCGTTCACTTCCTGTCTCTTTATCTTTCCCCTCAATGATATCTCAAATATTTGACAGACATCTTCATGTCTCGCACTTCTCGTCTTGTCTCGACTTCCCGTCTGTGGAACTCCTTTCTTCTTACTTGCTTCCCTGACAGTTTATAGTCTTCAAATATTCAAATGCAATGTGCAATCGACATCTTCTGAGGCCTTGATCAATTCCCCGTTCATCTCTTTATTTTTCCTCAATGATATCTCTTGAGAGCTTCATGACTCTCACTTCCCGTCTGTGGAACTCCTTTCTTCTTACTTGCTTCCCTGACAGTTATAGTCTTCAAATATTCAAATGCAATGTCAATCGACATCTTCTGAGGCCTTGATCGAATTCCCCGTTCATCTCTTTATCTTTTCCTCAATGATATCTCTTGACTTCATGCTTTCCCATGTGGAACTAATTTCTTCTTACTTCTTCCCTGACAGTTATAGTCTTCAAATATTCAAATGCAATTCAATCTGACATCTTCTGAGGCCTTGATCCTCCCCCTTTTTTTTATCTTTTCCTCAATGATATCTCTTGACAGCTTCATGTGCACTTCCCGTCTATTGGAACTCCTTTCTTCTTACTTGCTTCCTGACAGTTATAGTCTTCAAATATTGCAATTGCAATCGACATCTTCTGGCCTTGATCGAATTCCCTGTTCATCTCTTTATCTTTTCCTCAATGATATCTATTGACAGCTTCATGTCTCGCACTTCCCGTTTGTGGAACTCCTTTCTTCTTACTTGCTTCCCTGACAGTTATAGTCTTCAAATATTCAAATGCAATGTCAATCGACATCTTCTGAGGCCTTGATCGAATTCCCCGTTCATCTCTTTATCTTTTCCTCAATGATATCTCTTGACAGCTTCATGTCTCGCACTACCCGTCTGTGGAACTCCTTTCTTCTTACTTCCTTCCCTCACAGTTATAGTCTTCAAATATTCAAATGCAATGTCAATCGACATCTTCTGAGGCCTTGATCGAATTCCCCGTTCATCTCTTTATCTTTTCCTCAATGATATCTCTTGACAGCTTCATGTCTCGCACTTCCGTCTGTGGAACTCCTTTCTTCTTACTTGCTTCCCTGACAGTTATAGTCTTCAAATATTCAAATGCAATGTCAATCGACATCTTCTGAGGCCTTGATCGAATTCCCCGTTCATTCTTTATCTTTTCCTCAATGATATCTCTTGACCTTCATGTCACTTCTCTTGGAACTAATTTCTTTTCCTGACAATGATAGTCTTCAAAAATATCTTCAAATGAGGAAATGATCAATCTTCTTCCCCTTGTTTGTTAATTCCCCGTACTTCAAATTCATCTCTTTTTATCTTTTCTCAATGATATCTCTTGACAGCTTCATGTCTCGCACTTCGTCTGTGGAACTCCTTTCTTCTTACTTGTTTCCTGACAGTTATAGTCTTCAAATATTCAAATGCAATGTCAATCGACATCTTCTGAGGCCTTCATCGAATTCCCCGTTCATCTCTTTATCTTTTCCTCAATGATATCTCTTGACAGCTTCATGTCTCGCACTTCCCGTCTGTGGAACTAATTTCTTCTTACTTGCTTCCCTGACAGTTATAGTCTTCAAATATTCAAATGCAATGTCAATCGACATCTTCTGAGGCCTTGATCGAATTCCCCGTTCATCTCTTTATCTTTTCCTCAATGATATCTATTGACAGCTTCATGTCTCGCACTTCCCGTCTGTGGAACTAATTTCTTCTTACTTGCTTCCCTGACAGTTATAGTCTTCAAATATTCAAATGCAATTGCAATCGACATCTTCTGAGGCCTTGATCGAATTCCCCGTTCATCTCTTTATCTTTTCCTCAATGATATCTATTGACAGCTTCATGTCTCGCACTTCCGTCTGTGGAACTCCTTTCTTCTTACTTCCTTCCCTGACAGTTATAGTCTTCAAATATTCAAATGCAATTGCAATCGACATCTTCTGAGGCCTTGATCAATTCCCCGTTCATCTCTTTATCTTTTCCTCAATGATATCTCTTGACAGCTTCATGTCCTCAGTTATAGCAAATACTTCAATGTCTGTGGAACTAATTTCTTCTTACTCTTTTTCTTACAGTTCTAGTCTTCAAATATTCAAATAGTCTTAAAATTGCAATCGACATCTTCTGAGGCCTTGATCAATTCCCCGTTCATCTCTTCAAATCTTTTCCTCAATGATATCTATTGACAGCTTCATGTCTCACTTCCCGTCTGTGGAACTAATTTCTTCTTACTTCTTTTGACAGTTATAGTCTTTAAATATTCAAATGCAATATCAATCGACATCTTCTGAGGCCTTGATCGAATTCCCCGTTCATCTCTTTATCTTTTCCTCAATGATATCTCTTGACAGCTTCATGTCTCGCACTTCCGTCTGTGGAACTCCTTTCTTCTTACTTCCCTGACAGTTATAGTCTTCAAATATTCAAATGCAATTGCAATCGACAAGTTCATCCTTGATTCAAATATTCCCGTTCATCTTTTTCTTTTTTCCTCAATGATATCTCTTCTTGACAGCTTCATGTCTCGCACTTCCGTCTGTGGAACTAATTTCTTCTTCAAGTTATAGTCTTCAAATATTCAAATGCAATTGCAATCGACATCTTCTGAGGCCTTGATCGAATTCCCCGTTCATCTCTTTATCTTTTTCCTCAATGATATCTCTTGACAGCTTCATGTCTCAAATGCAACTTCCCGTCTGTGGAACTTTTCTTCTTACTTCCTTCTTCTGACAGTTATAGTCTTCCCAAATATTCAAATGCAATTGCAATCGACATCTTCTGAGGCCTTGATCGAATTCCCCGTTCATCTCTTTATCTTTTCCTCAATGATATCTCTTGACAGCTTCATGTCTCGCACTTCCCGTCTGTGGAACTCCTTTCTTCTTACTTGTTTCCCTGACAGTTATAGTCTTCAAATATTCAAATGCAATTGCAATCGACATCTTCTGAGGCCTTGATCAGATTCCCGTTCATCTCTTTATCTTTTCCCCAATGATATCTCTTGACAGCTTCATGTCTCGCACTTCCCGTCTGTGGAACTAATTTCTTCTTTTCCCTGACAGTTATAGTCTTCAAATATTCAAATGCAACAATCGACATCTTCTGAGGCCTTGATCGAATTCCCCCGTTCATCTCTTTATCTTTCCTCAATGATCTCGTCTGTGGAACGTCTGGAACTAATTTCTTCTTACTTGCTTCCCTGACGGTTATAGTCTTCAAATATTCAAAATCGACATCTTCAATTGAATTCCCCGTTCATCTCGATCATCTCTCTTGAGGCCTTGATCGAATTCCCTGTTATAGTCTTCAAATATTCAAATGCAATTTTATCTTTTCCTCAATGATATCTCTTGACATCTCTTGACAGCTTCATGTCTCGCACTTCCCGTCTGTGGAACTCCTTTTTCTTCTTACGGTTTGTCTTCAAATATTCCAATGACAGTTATAGTCTTCAAATATTCAAATGCAATTCAATCGACATCTTCTGAGGCCTTGATCAATTCCCCGTTCATCTCTTTATCTTTTCCTCAATGATATCTATTGACAGCTTCATGTCTCGCACTTCCGTCTGTGGAACTAATTTCTTCTTACTTGCTTCCCTGACAGTTATAGTCTTCAAATATTCAAATGCAATTGCAATCGACATCTTCTGAGGCCTTGATCGAATTCCCCGTTCATCTCTTTATCTTTTCCTCAATGATATCTCTTGACAGCTTCATGTCTCGCACTTCCCGTCTGTGGAACTTTCTTCTTACTTGTTTCCCTGACAGTTATAGTCTTCAAATATTCAAATGCAATGTCAATCGACATCTTCTTGAGGCTTTGATCGAATTCCCCGTTCATCTCTTTATCTTTTCCTCAATGATATCTCTTGACAGCTTCATGTCTCTCACTTCCCGTCTGTGGAACTAATTTCTTCTTACTTGCTTGCTTCCTGACAGTTATAGTCTTCAAATATTCAAATGCAATTGTCAATCGACATCTTCTGAGGCCTTGATCGAATTCCCGTTCATCTCTTTATCTTTTCCTCAATGATATCTCTTGACAAAGCAATTCATGACATCTTCGCACTTCCCCGTCTGTGGAACTCTTTCTTCTTTACTTGCTTCCCTGACAGTTATAGTCTTCAAATATTCAAATGCAATGTCAATCGACATCTTCTGAGGCCTTGATCGAATTCCCCGTTCATCTCTTTATCTTTTCCTCAATGATATCTCTTGACAGCTTCATGTCTCGTTCAGTCTTCAAATTTATCAATTTCCCGTCTGTGGAACTAATTTTCTTACTTGCCTTCCCTGACAGTTATAGTCTTCAAATATTCAAATGCAATTGCAATCGACATCTTCTGAGGCCTTGATCGAATTCCCCGTTCATCTCTTTATCTTTTCCTCAATGATATCTCTTGACAGCTTCATGTCTCGCACTTCCGTCTGTGGAACTAATTTCTTCTTACTTGCTTCCCTGACAGTTATAGTCTTCAAATATTCAAATGCAATGTCAATCGACATCTTCTGAGGCCTTTGATCGAATTCCCCCGTTCATCTCTTTATCTTTTTCCTCAATGATATCTGTTGACAGCTTCATGTCTCACTTCCCGTCAATGTGGAACTAATTTTCTTCTTTTCTTCCTTGCTTCCTGACAGTTATAGTCTTCAAATATTCAAATGCAATTGCAATCGACATCTTCTGAGGCCTTGATCGAATTCCCCGTTCATCTCTTTATCTTTTCCTCAATGATATCTCTTCTTGACAGCTTCATTCTCTGTGAACTAATTTCTCGCTTGTTTCCTGACAGTTATAGTCTTCTTCCCGTCTGTGGAACTAATTTCTTCTTACTTGCTTCCCTGGACAGTTATAGTCTTCAAATATTCAAATGCAATTGCAATCGACATCTTCTGAGGCCTTGATCGAATTCCCCGTTCATCTCTTTATCTTTTCCTCAATGATATCTCTTGACAGCTTCATGTCTCGCACTTCCCGTCTGTGGAACTAATTTCTTCTTACTTGCTTCCCTGACAGTTATAGTCTTCAAATATTCAAATGCAATTGCAATCGACATCTTCTTGAGGCCTTGATCAATTCCCCGTTCATCTCTTTTATCTTTTCCTCAATGATATCTCTTGACAGCTTCATGTCTCGCACTTCCCGTCTGTGGAACTCCCTTTCTTCTTCTTACTTGTCTTCCTGACATCGACATCTTATGAGTCTTCAAATATTCAAATGCATGTCTCGCACTTCCGTCAATGGAACATCTTCTGACAGTTATAGTCTTCAAATATTCAAATACAATCGACATCTTCTGAGGCTTTGATCTGTTCATCTCTCTTTATCTTTTCCTCAATGATATCTCTTGACAGCTTCATGTCTCGCACTTCCGTCTGTGGAACTCCTTTCTTCTTACTTGCTTCCCTGACAGTTATAGTCTTCAAATATTCAAATGCAATGTCAATCGACATCTTCTGAGGCCTTGATCGAATTCCCCGTTCATCTCTTTATCTTTTCCTCAATGATATCTCTTGACAGCTTCATGTCTCGCACTTCCGTCTGTGGAACTCCTTTTCTTCTTACTTGTTTCCCTGACAGTTATAGTCTTCAAACATTCAAATGCAATTGCAATCGACATCTTCTGAGGCCTTGATCGAATTCCCCCGTTCATCTCTTTATCTTTCCTCAATGATATCTCTTGACAGCTTCATGTCTCGCACTTCCGTCTGTGGAACTAATTTCTTTACTTGCTTCCCTCACAGTTATAGTCTTCAAATATTCAAATACAATTGCAATCGACATCTTCTGAGGCCTTGATCCCCTGTTCATCCCTTTATCTTTTTCCTCAATGATTTAGCTTCATGTTTTCACAAGATTATAGTCTTCAAATATTCAATGCAAATTGGAATGATCGAATTCTCATCTCTTTTATCTTTTCCTCAATGATATCTCTTGACAGTCTTCACTTCGTCTGTGGAACTCCTTTCTTCTTACTTGTTTCCCTGTCGCATCTTCATTTGTCGACATCTTGGAATCTCTTTCTTTCCTCAATTCTCTTGACAGCTTCTTCCCGTCTTGGAACTATTTTTTCTTACTTGCTTCCCTGACAGTTATAGTCTTCAAATATTCAAATGCAATTGCAATCGACATCTTCTGAGGCATTGATCGAATTCCCCGTTCATCTCTTTATCTTTTCCTCAATGATATCTCTTGACAGCTTCATGTCTCGCACTTCCCGTCTGTGGAACTCCTTTCTTCTTACTTGCTTCCCTGACAGTTATAGTCTTCAAATATTCAAATGCAATGTCAATCGACATCTTCTGAGGCCTTGATCAATTCCCCGTTCATCTCTTTTATCTTTTCCTCAATGATATCTCTTGACAGCTTCATGTCTCACTCGTCTGTGGAACTCCTTTCTTCTTATTTACCCGTCTGTTGGTCTTCAAAATTCTGCAATTTCTTCTGAGGCCTTGATCGAATTCCCTGTTCATCTCTTTTTCTTTTCCTCAATGATATCTCTTGACAGTTATAGCACTTCCCGTCTTGGAAATATTCAAATAGTCTTCAAATATTCAAATGCAATTGTAATCGACATCTTCTGAGGCCTTGATCGAATTCCCCGTTCATCTCTTTATCTTTTCCTCAATGATATCTCTTGACAGCTTCATGTCTCGCACTTCCGTCTGTGGAACTAATTTCTTCTTACTTGTTTCCCTGACAGTTATAGTCTTCAAATATTCAAATGCAATTCAATCGACATCTTCTGAGGCCTTGATCGAATTCCCCGTTCATCTCTTTATCTTTTCCTCAATGATATCTCTTGACAGCTTCATGTCTCGCACTTCCCGTCTGTGGAACTAATTTCTTCTTACTTGCTTCCCTGACAGTTATAGTCTTCAAATATTCAAATGCAATTGCAATCGACATCTTCTGAGGCCTTGATCGAATTCCCCGTTCATCTCTTTATCTTTTCCTCAATGATATCTCTTGACAGCTTCATGTCTCGCACTTCCCGTCTGACGATTTATGGAACAATCGACATCTTCTAAGAGGCCTTGATTGAATTTCTTCTTTTCTTTTCCTTGATATCTCCCCTGACAGTTATAGTCTTCAAATATTCAAATGCAATTCAATCGACATCTTCTTGAGGCCTTGATCTTTTCCTCGAATTCCCCGTCCTGATTCATCTTTTATCTTTTCCTCAATGATATCTCTTGACAGATCTTCATGTCTCTCAACTTCCCGTCTGTGGAACTTCCTTTCTTCTCATTTTCCTTCCCCTGACAGTTATAGTCTTCAAATATTCAAATGCAATGTCAATCGACATCTTCTTGAGGCCTTGATCGAGCTTCATTCTTCCCGTTCATCTCTTTATCTTTTCCTCAATGATATCTCTTGACAGCTTCATGTCTCTCACTTTTCCCGTCTGTGACGCTTCATTTCTTCTTACCCTTCTTCCTGACAGTTATAGTCTTCAAATATTCAAATGCAATTGCAATCGACATCTTCTGGGGCCTTGATCTTGAATTCCCCGTTCATCTCTTTATATTTTTCCTCAATGATATCTCTTGACAGCTTTCATCGAATTCCCCGTTCATCTCACTTTTTCACGTCTGTGGAACTCCTTTCTTCTTTCTTGTTTCCCTGACAGTTATAGTCTTCAAATATTCAAATGCAATTGCAATCGACATCTTCTGAGGCCTTGATCGAATTCCCTGTTCATCTCTTTATCTTTTCCTCAATGATATCTCTTGACAGCTTCATGTCTCGCACTTCCCGTCTGTGGAACTCCTTTCTTTACTTGCTTCCCTGACAGTTATAGTCTTCAAATATTCAAATGCAATGTCAATCGACATCTTCTGAGGCCTTGATCGAATTCCCCGTTCATCTCTTTATCTTTTTTCCTCAATGATATCTATTGACAGCTTCATGTCTCGCACTTCCCGTCTGTGGAACTAATTTCTTCTTACTTGTTTTCCCTGACAGTTATAGTCTTCAAATATTCAAATGCAATGTCAATCGACATCTTCTGACATCTTCTGAGGCCTTGATATCTCTTGAAATTCCCCACTTCCCGTCATCTTTTTATCTTTTCCTCAATGATATCTATTGATTCAATCGACATCTTCTGAGGCCTTGATCTCGTTCATCTCTTTACTTTTCCCGTCTGTGGAACTTCCTCTGCACTTTCTTCTTTCTTACTTGCTTCCCTGACAGTTATAGTCTTCAAATATTCAAATGCAATGTCAATCGACATCTTCTGAGGCCTTGATCGAATCTCCTTTGTTCATCTCTTTCATGTCTTTTTCCTCAATGATATCTATTGACAGTCTTCAAACATTCAAATGTCTCGACATCTTCTGTCTGTGGAACTCATCTCTTTTCTTTCCTCTTAGCTTCATGTTGCTTCCCTGTGACAGTTATAGTCTTCAAATATTCAAATGCAATTGCAATCGACATCTTCTGAGGCCTTGATCGAATTCCCCTGTTCATCTCTTTATCTTTTCCTCAATGATATCTCTTGACAGCTTCATGTCTCGCACTTCCCGTCTGTGGAACTAATTTCTTCTTACTTGTTTCCCCTGACAGTTATAGTCTTCAAATATTCAAATGCAATGTCAATCGACATCTTCTGAGGCCTTGATCGAATTCCCCCGTTCATCTCTTTTATCTTTCCTCAATGATATCTCTTGACAGCTTCATGTCTCGCACTTCCCGTCTGTGGAACTCCTTTCTTCTTACTTGCTTCCCTGACAGTTATAGTCTTCAAATATTCAAATGCAATTTCAATCGACATCTTCTGAGGCCTTGATCGAATTCCCCGTTCATCTCTTTTATCTTTTCCTCAATGATATCTCTTGACAGCTTCATGTCTCGCACTTCCGTCTGTGGAACTAATTTCTTCTTACTTGCTTTCCTGACAGTTATAGTCTTCAAATATTCAAATGCAATGTCAATCGACATCTTCTGAGGCCTTTGATCGAATTCCCCGTTCATCTCTTTATCTTTTCCTCAATGATATCTCTTGACAGCTTCATGTCTCGCACTTCCTGTCTGTGGAACTCCTTTCTTCTTACTTGTTCCCTGACAGTTATAGTCTTCAAATATTCAAATGCAATTGCAATCGACATCTTCTGAGGCCTTGATCGAATTCCCTGTTCATCTCTTTATCTTTTTCCTCAATGATATCTCTTGACAGCTTCATGTCTCACTTCCCGTCTGTGGAACTAATTTCTTCTTACTTGCTTCCCTGACAGTTATAGTCTTCAAATATTCAAATGCAATTGCAATCGACATCTTCTGAGGCCTTGATCGAATTCCCTGTTCATCTCTTTTTATCTTTTCCTCAATGATATCTCTTGACAGCTTCATGTCTCGCACTTCACGTCTGTGGAACTCCTTTCTTCTTACTTGCTTCCCCTGACAGTTATAGTCTTCAAATATTCAAATGCAATTGCAATCGACATCTTCTGAGGCCTTGATCGAATCTCTTTTTCAATGATATCTCTTGTTCATCTCTTTATCTTTTCCTCAATGATATCTATTGACAGCTTTTCCTCAATGTCTCGACACTTCCCGTCTGTGGAACTAATTTCTTCTTACTTGCTTCCCCTGACAGTTATAGTCTTCAAATATTCAAATGCAATTGCAATCGACATCTTCTGAGGCCTTGATCGAATTCCCCGTCCATCTCTTTATCTTTTCCTCAATGATATCTCTTGACAGCTTCATGTCTCGCACTTCCCGTCTGTGGAACTCCTTTCTTCTTACTTGTTTCCCTGACAGTTATAGTCTTCAAATATTCAAATGCAATGTCAATCGACATCTTCTGAGGCCTTGATCGAATTCCCCGTTCATCTTTTTTATCTTTTTCCTCAATCGATATCTATTGACAGCATTCTTTATGTGATATCGCACTTCCTGTCTGTGGAACTAATTTCTTCTTACTTGCTTCCCTGACAGTTATAGTCTTCAAATATTCAAATGCAATTGCAATCGACATCTTCTGAGGCCTTGATCGAATTCCCTGTTCATCTCTTTATCTTTTTCCTCAATGATATCTCTTGACAGCTTCATGTCTCGCACTTCACGTCTGTGGAACTCCTTTCTTCTTACTTGTTTCCTGACAGTTATAGTCTTCAAATATTCAAATGCAATGTCAATCGACATCTTCTGAGGCCTTGATCGAATTCCCCGTTCATCTCTTTATCTTTTTCCTCAATGATATCTCTTGACAGCTTCATGTCTCGCACTTCCCGTCTGTGGAACTAATTTCTTCTTACTTGCTTCCCTGACAGTTATAGTCTTCAAATATTCAAATGCAATTGCAATCGACATCTTCTGAGGCCTTGATCGAATTCCCCGTTCATCTCTTTTATCTTTTCCTCAATGATATCTCTTGACAGCTTCATGTCTCGCACTTCCCGTCTGTGGAACTAATTTCTTCTTACTTGCTTCCCTGACAGTTATAGTCTTCAAATATTCAAATGCAATGTCAATCGACATCTTCTGAGGCCTTGATCGTCCTTCTCTTTATCTTTTTCCCCAATGATTCATCTCTGTGGAACTAATTTCTTCTTTTATCTTTTCCTCAATGATATCTCTTGACAGCTTTTTCATGTCTCGCACTCACTTCCCGTCTGTGGAACTAATTTCTTCTTACTTGCTTCCTGACAGTTATAGTCTTCAAATATTCAAATGCAATGTCAATCGACATCTTCTGAGGCCTTGATCGAATTCCCCGTTCATCTCTTTATCTTTTTCCTCAATGATATCTCTTGACAGCTTCATGTCTCGCACTTCCCGTCTGTGGAACTAATTTCTTCTTACTTGCTTCCCTGACAGTTATAGTCTTCAAATATTCAAATGCAATTGCAATCGACATCTTCTGAGGCCTTGATCGAATTCCCTGTTCATCTTTTTTATCTTTTCCTCAATGATATCTCTTGACAGCTTCATGTCTCGCACTTTCCGTCTGTGGAACTAATTTCTTCTTACTTGCTTCCCTGACAGTTATAGTCTTCAAATATTCAAATGCAATGTCAATCGACATCTTCTGAGGCCTTGATCGAATTCCCCGTTGGAATTTGTTTTCTTTTATCTTTTTCCTCAATCGATATCTCTTTGACAGCTTCATGTCTTCGCACTTCCCGTCTGTGGAACTCCTTTCTTCTTACTTGTTTTCCCTGACAGTTATAGTCTTCAAATATTCAAATGCAATTCAATCGACATCTTCTGAGGCCTTGATCGAATTCCCCGTTCATCTCTTTATCTTTTCCTCAATGATATCTCTTGACAGCTTCATGTCTCGCACTTCCCGTCTGTGGAACTAATTTCTTCTTACTTGCTTCCCTGACAGTTATAGTCTTCAAATATTCAAATGCAATGTCAATCGACATCTTCTGAGGCCTTGATCGAATTCCCCGTTCATCTTTTTTATCTTTTTCCTCAATGATATCTATTGACAGCTTCATGTCTCGCACTTCCCGTCTGTGGAACTAATTTCTTCTTACTTGCTTCCCTGACAGTTATAGTCTTCAAATATTCAAATGCAATGTCAATCGACATCTTCTGAGGCCTTGATCGAATTCCCTGTTCATCTCTTTTTTTATCTTTTCCTCAATGATATCTCTTGACAGCTTCATGTCTCGCACTACCCGTCTGTGGAACTCCTTTCTTCTTACTTCCTTCCCTCACAGTTATAGTCTTCAAATATTCAAATGCAATGTCAATCGACATCTTCTGAGGCCTTGATCGAATTCCCCGTTCATCTCTTTATCTTTTCCTCAATGATATCTATTGACAGCTTCATGTCTCGCACTTCCCGTCTGTGGAACTAATTTCTTCTTACTTGCTTCCCTGACAGTTATAGTCTTCAAATATTCAAATGCAATTGCAATCGACATCTTCTGAGGCCTTGATCGAATTCCCCGTTCATCTCTTTATCTTTTCCTCAATGATATCTCTTGACAGCTTCATGTCTCGCACTTCACGTCTGTGGAACTCCTTTCTTCTTACTTGTTTCCCTGACAGTTATAGTCTTCAAATATTAAAAAATGCAATTGCAATCGACATCTTCTGAGGCCTTGATCGAATAGTCCCTGTTCATCTCTTTATCTCTTTTCCTCAATGATATCTATTGACAGCTTCATGTCTCGCACTTCCCGTCTGTGGAACTCCTTTCTTCTTACTTGCTTCCCCTGACAGTTATAGTCTTCAAATATTCAAATGCAATTGCAATCGACATCTTCTGAGGCCTTGATCGAATTCCCCGTTCATCTCTTTATCTTTTCCTCAATGATATCTCTTGACAGCTTCATGTCTCACCTTCCCGTCTGTGGAACTCTTTCTTCACTTCCTGACAGTTATAGTCTTCAAATATTCAAATGGACACTCCCTTTCTTCTTCATCTTTTTCCTCAATGATATCATTGTTAGCTTCATGTCTCGCACTTCTGGAACTCAAATATTCAAATGCAATGTCAATCGACATCTTCTGAGGCCTTGATCGAATTCCCCGTTCATCTCTTTATCTTTCCTCAATGATATCTCTTGACAGCTTCATGTCTCGCACTTCCCGTCTGTGGAACTAATTTCTTCTTACTTGCCTTCCCTGACAGTTATAGTCTTCAAATATTCAAATGCAATTGCAATCTTCGACATCTTCCCCGTTCAGGCCTTTTGATCGATCTCTTGACCTTCATGTTCATCTCTTTATCTTTTTCCTGACAATGATATTCTCTTTGACAGCTTTCATTGTCATCTCTTTCTTCTTTTCACGTCTGTGTCTCGCACTTCCCGTCTGGAACTAATTTCTTCTTACTTGCTTCCCTGACAGTTATAGTCTTCAAATATTCAAATGCAATTGCAATCGACATCTTCTTCTTTATCTTTCCTCAATTATCTCTTGTTTCCCTGACAGTTAATAGTCAGTTTCAAATATTCAAATGCAATTGCAATCGACATCTTCTGAGGCCTTGATCGAATTCCCCGTTGTTCATCTCTTTATCTTTTCCTCAATGATATCTCTCTTGACAGCTTCATGTCTCGCACTTCCCGTCTGTGGAACTCATCTCTTTATCTTTTTCTTCTTACTTGCTTCCTGACAGTTATAGTCTTCAAATATTCAAATGCAATTGCAATCGACATCTTCTGAGGCCTTGATCGAATTCCCCGTTCATCTCTTTATCTTTTTCCTCAATGATATCTCTTGACAGCTTCATGTCTCGCACTTCCCGTCTGTGGAACTCCTTTCTTCTTACTTGCTTCCCTGACAGTTATAGTCTTCAAATATTCAAATGCAATTGCAATCGACATCTTCTGAGGCCTTGATCGAATTCCCCGTTCATCTCTTTATCTTTTCCTCAGTGATATCTCTTGACAGCTTCATGTCTCGCACTTCCCGTCTGTGGAACTAATTTCTTCTTACTTGCTTCCTGACAGTTATAGTCTTCAAATATTCAAATGCAATTGCAATCGACATCTTCTGAGGCCTTGATCGAATTCCCCGTTCATCTCTTTATCTTTTTCCTCAATGATATCTCTTGACAGCTTCATGTCTCGCACTTCACGTCTGTGGAACTAATTTCTTCTTACTTGTTTCCCTGACAGTTATAGTCTTCAAATATTCAAATGCAATTGCAATCGACATCTTCTGAGGCCTTGATTGAATTCCCGTTCATCTCTTTATCTTTTCCTCAATGATATCTCTTGACAGCTTCATGTCTCTCACTTCCCGTCTGTGGAACTAATTTCTTCTTACTTTTCCCTGACAGTTATAGTCTTCAAATATTCAAATGCAATTGCAATCGACATCTTCTGAGGCCTTGATCGAATTCCCCGCCCCTCTCTTTATCTTTTCCTCAATGATATCTCTTGACAGCTTCATGTGTCGCACTTCCGTCTGTGGAACTAATTTTTCTTCTTTACTTGCAAATATTCAATTTGCAATCGACATGACAGTTATAGTCCCCTTCAAAATATTCAAATGCACTTGTCAATCGACATCTTCAAATATTGAGGCAATTGATCGACATCTTCTGAGGCCTTGTTCATCTCTTTATCTTTTCCTCAATGATATCTATTGACAGCTTCATGTCTCGCACTTCCCGTCTGTGGAACTAATTTCTTCTTACTTGCTTTCCTGACAGTTATAGTCTTCAAATATTCAAATGCAATGTCAATCGACATCTTCTGAGGCCTTGATCGAATTCCCCGTCCCTTCTCTTTTATCTTTTTCCTCAATGATATCTTCTTGACAGCTTCATGTCTCTTGCACTACCCGTCTGTGGAACTCCTTTCTTCTTACTTCCTTCCCTCACAGTTATAGTCTTCAAATATTCAAATGCAATGTCAATCGACATCTTCTGAGGCATTGATCGAATTCCCCGTTCATCTCTTTATCTTTTCCTCAATGATATCTATTGACAGCTTCATGTCTCGCACTTCCCGTTTGTGGAACTCCTTTCTTCTTACTTGCTTCCCTGACAGTTATAGTCTTCAAATATTCAAATGCAATGTCAATCGACATCTTCAGAGGCCTTGATCGAATTCCCCGTCCCTCTCTTTATCTTTTCCTCAATGATATCTATTGACAGCTTCATATCTCGCACTTTCCCGTTTGTAGTCTTCAAATATTCAAATGAACACCTTTCTTCCCCTTCATCTCTTTTAGTTTTCCTCTTGCTTCCCCTGACAGTTATAGTCTTCAAATATTCAAATGCAATGTCAATCGACATCTTCTGAGGCCTTGATCGAATTCCCCGTTCATCTCTTTTATCTTTTCCTCAATGATATCTCTTGACAGCTTCATGTCTCGCACTTCCCGTCTGTGGAACTAATTTCTTCTTACTTGCTTCCCTGACAGTTATAGTCTTCAAATATTCAAATGCAATGTCAATCGACATCTTCTGAGGCATTGATCGAATTCATCTCTTTATCGTTCATCTCTTTTATCTTTTCCTCAATGATATCTATTGACAGCTTCATGTCTCGCCACTTCCCGTCCTGTGGAACTCCTTTCTTCTTACTAATTTTTCTTACTTGCCCTGACAGTTATAGTCTTCAAATATTCAAATGCAATGTCAATCGACATCTTCTGAGGCCTTGATCGAATTCCCGTCCTTCATCTCTTTTATCTTTTCCTCAATGATATCTCTTGACAGCTTCATGTCTCGCACTACCCGTCTGTGGAACTCTTTTCTTCTTACTTCCTTCCTGACAGTTATAGTCTTCAAATATTCAAATGCAATTGCAATCGATATCTTCTGAGGCCTTGATCGACAGCTTCATTCGCACTTCCCGTTCATCTTTCTTTTATCTTTTCCTCAGTGATATCTTCAAATATTTGACAGATATCTTCATGTCTCGTTCATCTCTTTATCTTTTTCCCGTCTCTTGGAACTAATTTCTTCTTACTTTTTTCTTCTTACTTGCTTTCCCTGACAGTTATAGTCTTCAAATATTCAAATGCAATTGCAATCGACATCTTCTGAGGCCTTGATCGAATTCCCCGTTCATCTTTTTTATCTTTTTCCTCAATGATATCTCTTGACAGCTTCATGTCTCGCACTTCCCGTCTGTGGAACTCCTTTCTTCTTACTTGCTTCCCTGACAGTAATAGTCTTCAAATATTCAAATGCAATTGCAATCGACATCTTCTGAGGCCTTGATCGAATTCCCCGTTCATCTCTTTATCTTTTTCCTCAATGATATCTTTTGACAGCTTCATGTCTCGCACTTCCGTCTGTGGAACTCCTTTTTCTTCTTGTTTTACTTGTCTTCAAATATTCCCTCGACATCATCAGTTATATTCTTCAAATATTCAAATGCAATGTCAATCGACATCTTCTTGAGGCCTTGATCGAATTCCCCTTGTCCTTCTCTTTTATCTTTTTCCCCAATGATATCTTTTGACAGCTTCATGTCTCGCACTTCCCGTCTGTGGAACTCCTTTCTTCTTACTTCCTTCCCTCACAGTTATAGTCTTCAAATATTCAAATGCAATTGCAATCGATATCTTCTGAGGCCTTGATCGAATTCCCCGTCCTTCTCTTTATCTTTTCCCCAATGATATCTCTTGACAGCTTCATGTCTCGCACTTCCCGTCTGTGGAACTCCTTTCTTCTTACTTGCTTCCCTGACAGTTATAGTCTTCAAATATTCAAATGCCATGTCAATCGACAACTTCTGAAGCCTTGATTGAATTCCCCGTACCTCTCTTTATCATTTCCTCAATGATATCTCTTGAGAGCTTCATGACTCTCACTTCCCGTCTGTGGAACTCCTTTCTTCTTACTTGCTTCCCTCACAGTTATAGTCTTCAAATATTCAAATGCAATGTCAATCGACATCTTCTGAGGCCTTGATCGAATTCCCCGCCCCTCTCTTTATCTTTTCACCAATGATATCTCTTGACAGCTTCGTCTCGCACTTCCCGTCTGTGGAACTCCTTTCTTCTTACTTGCTTCGCTGACAGTTATAGTCTTCAAATATTCAAATGCTATGTCAATCGACATCTTCTGAGGCATTGATCGAATTCTCCGTCCCTCTCTTTATCTTTTCACCAATGATATCACTTGACTCTTGCTGCGACTCTCTATAACCCTCTTTCGTGCTATTGTCTCTCCCGCTTTACAAAATGCTTAATAGAAAAAAAAAAAAAAGAAAATACAAAGAAAACGTTAAGTTTCGCCATTAGTCCGAGAATATTTAAGTTGAATTCAGTAACGATATTATCAAAATCGTTTTGTTTCTTTCTCGAATGTTCTATCTCCATTTTGGCGTTGTTCCGAAGTGCAAAGTTTTCAAATATTACAAGGATAATAATTATCAGAAGTAGGTATTTTTTTCCATACGAGTTCAAATCGCAAATTCCTAATGAGAAGAATTGTGAATAACTGATTTTAAAGATTAAAGTATTTTCGAATAATGATGTTTCCAGGTTGCTTTTTTTTTCTACAGTTTTTTCATTCTTTTAGAATGAAAGACAAATATACTGACTCCTGCCATTTTATTCTGTCAGTTTGGTGTCGCGATAATATTTTGTATTTTTTCTTTTGTTTTGTCTCTGCCTGTTTCCGAATAAAAGATTTTCCACCGCCTGGCTTCGAGTTTAAAATTAGCTGCTAATATTTTTTTTTTGTTTACTGCCAGAAACTCGGGGCTTTTTCGCCTGACGATATCAAGTCGCATTTTTATACCTCATTAAATTCTAATTAAATAAAATGCTTTCGTATTTCTTTTTTTTTTTTAGTTTTCAAGAGAAATTAGCAGAAATAGCAACATTCGGAATAATAAAATTACAAATGAGAAACCATAAAAAGAAACAAATAAATAACTTTGATGCTAAAGGGAGTTAAATCACGACATCATGATGTGGACTGACTCTTCTCATTCTTTCATTCTATGCGTTGTGTCCCTTTTAGTGCGTGAGTAATTAAGTAATCAGCTTTCTAACTTTTATAGTCCGAAGAAGCAATGTTTTCTTTTCGTAGTCTCTCTTCTGCCATCCATGAACAAAAGCTGTTTCCACTCTTATCTATTTTATGAGTGTCAAAATCTCCAGGTCCTCTTTCCTCATTATTTTCCCTGAAAACTCTATTGACGTTTTTTCTGATCGTAAGAAAATGTATTCTTTTCATTCCAATTTTTCTTCAAATTTCTAGCTTTTAATAAGTTTCGTTCAGGATATTTTCCCCTAGAACCGTATATCTGCTGCTTCATGTTTCCTCTTCATTTGTGAAGACATTGCCCAGCATTAATTGTTATGTAGGCAGATTTATATTACATAGCATTTTTAGTAAAGTTTATCTTATAAAAAAAATTCCTATTTTGAAAATATTGTTTAGTTGTGGGAAGACTCTTTTGCTATCCCAATACGCTTTCGCGGGTCCATGTCACATTTTCCATTTTCTGTCATAACATTCCCTAGATATCTAAATTTGTTTATTTATTTGATTTTGACATCTCCAATTTATAACTCGTATCCACGACTCTTTCTCTTGCTAACAAACATACATCCTTACAATAATGGTTTGATGGTCCTTTTGTTCCTGTTTTCTATTCAACTCTTATCAATGTATTCCTACAGTTTTCTGTTATATGTCAGACAAAAAATGGTATCAATATCTTTGTCAAGATTGTATCCACCGGGAATAAATCCTGGTAGAACTTGCAGTTCACTTTAGACAACCTTATAGACTATAGCTTCAATAAATTCAGTGTTAATGGCTGACTCCAAAGAAAAGTACGAAATTGCCCCCAAATTTGTATTTTACAACAAGTTTAGATATTTAAGGTTTATATTTAAAGTTAGATATTTAAAGGTTAGGAATTAAACTGGTCGTTCACAACGAATACGAGCGGGGAAATTCCAAAGACAAAAATAATGCATCCACATATGATGACTGATATCACGTTGTAGAGTATGACCAAATAAAGATTGCAATAAGATTTTAAATTGTGCCTTGAAGAAATAAAGCTCTTTTAACCGGGCAAAATTTAAAACCTATAACACAAAGTCGGACATTAGACACATACTTTTGTTTAACATTAGGTTTATTTTTGCGATTGTTTAAATATCTTATAACCCACCAACTGAATTAAAGAAAAAGTAACATAGCAGGTGAGGTCAAGATACATTCGGCTATATGGCCTAGATGTCACACATACAAGCGCACGGGAACACACACAAACATACACACATATATGTATGTGTGTGTGTGTGTGTGTGTGTGTGTGTGTGTGTGTGTATTTCGGCAGACATTTTCTTTTCTAAGCATGTCTGAATGAAAAGAATTTAGAAAACACTATCTGCTTATTTGTATCACAATCCTTTCATATTCACGAATATTTTTCCGTATATTACAATTAAATAAGGCAAGAAATGCACTGTGACAGCGAGAATCACTTTTATTTCTAAATTACTTTCGGTCTCTTTCTGAGATCATCATCTGGGGTGCAAATGATAAGGCAAAACTATGTGTAGCTATCCATTATTGAATTTTTTTTCTTTTGCGTTTATATGCTATGGCTGACAGTTCTAATTTATCATTGGAACGTGATTAGTTATCCATTATGGAATTTGTTTTCTTTTATGTTGCAATGAGATGGTCAAACGTGCATGAGAAACATACAAGAAAACAAAACATCCATAATGGATAAATATCCACGATTATGCTCTCTCTCTCTCTCTCTTTCTTTCTTTCTTTACTGTATTCTTCGGAGGAATCATTCTATTTCTTCACATCTGTTTTGAAACTGCCCAGTTTTCATTGCCGTATAGAAAGATAAACAGACGATATCACTATAATATTCTTTTCTTTGTATTTAACATTTCTTTCTATCAGTGAAGTTAAGCAATGTCGTGTCTGATCAGTACCTAGATAGGTAACCGCTTGTAAATACAAGGGATTGTAAGCTTAAATATGCATGTGGCGTAATGTATAGCGGCTTGGAATGAGAATAAAGCGAGTCGAGTTCGAATTTAAGCCTGGTTCGTTACATCCATTTGCGCTCAAATAACATCTATTCTCCCTACAGCTATGGGTTAAATAGTAGGACTATATTCGAAAAACATTATTATCTCTAAAAATGTTAACGATTACCACGCTAATTTCTTTCCTAGAATTTTCCCCCTGCCGCCGCATTTTTTGAGGGTGCAAAAACATGAACGCCTACTGTTTTAAAATTGTTAAAACTTTCTTTGTATTGTTTGTATATATTTTATTTTTTGTACACTAATAAAAGAATGGATGATTAAGATTTTGATGGAATGGGTTATGTAATGCATTACGTTATGTATGCAGGTTTTGACTATGAAAACAAAAAAAAAATTGAAACGCGAAATAAAAAAAACAAATACAGTAAAAAAAAATCCTGAATAAATGATTCGTTTGATATTGACATGGCCATTTTTGTTTACAAAATTAGCGAAAAAAATTAACGCTGTTTTAAGCGGTGTTACGCCATATGTAGATAGAGAAGAAATGGGATCGGAAAACGGAAATTTAACTTTTTTCCAAAGCAGTAGTAGAAGATTTCCAGCTTAAAATACCGGAAATAACAGTTGGTAAGTGTTTATATATAGAAACCGTTTTATGACGACAGAATGTGTCTAGAGTAGCAAAGGGAGAAAATTCTACGGCGTCAATTATCGCCTGCAGCGTGATAAAGGTTAATAATATTCATTAGGAAAAAACAAAGCTAACGCCTACAGATATACTGACGGCATACAAGTTGCAGGAATCAGAATAAACTATTTTGAAATGGCATAACAGGAACTCATGTCGATGATAAAGGGTCAAAAGCTAATTACTAACTGAAGCTGTTAAAAACCATGATCCTCCCACGCCCTGAAGAGACATTACCCATGAAAAAGATTTTTTCTATGCCTTTATAGCGAATGAATGACATTTGGAGTATGAAAGTGACATTTGAACACATCATTAGTAGCGCTTAGAACAATCTGTATGAGCCTTTTTAAAAGTTAGATAGACATCCAAAGTAATATTTAAATCACCCTGAAGACGGAGTTCATATAAGAAACAAGCGTGAATATATTAAAGAGACATAAGAGGACTTGACCCCCACTGAAATTCAGTAGATATGAATGGGAAGAAGAAAATTCATTCTTCTCCGTTAGTTTCTTGCATTGAGACCTCAAAGGATTGAAAGTTTTATTTTTTCAGAGGCAAGATTTGGTATTTGCTTGTGTCTTGTATATCTTTATATATTAGGTTGTCCCAAAAGTTCGTAAACACTAGCAAAAAATTGAAATTTTACTCGCCAAGTAATAACAAAAACAACAAAAATAATTCCTCAAAATAAAGACCATCATTTTCCAAGACTTTCTGCCATCGATCTGCGAGCTTTCGGATCTGGTGAAAGTACCATTCAGCCGGCTTCGAATCAAAGAATTCTTGACACGCTTCCTCGACTTCATCAAACGAGTCGAATCGGCGGCCGTTCAGAAAGTGTTGCTTTGAGCGGAAATGGCCGTAATCTGATGGAGCACAGTCAGGACTGTAGGCTGGATGTGGCAGAACCTCAACGCCGTCCAGCTCTTCAAACTTGTCTTTGGTCTTCCTGGCGGTGTGTGGCTTGGCATTGTCCTGCTGCATCAAAGCGCGCTTTCGGTTGATCAAAGCCGGGTACTTTTGCTTCAACTTTTCGTAGACCTGCTCCAGTTGCTGACAGTAAAGTTCGGCACTGATGGCACGACCATTCGGAACCAACTCAAAATGCACGATTCCTTCAAAGTTCCACCAAACGCACAACATGACTTTCTTGCCGAATCGATCTTGTTTTGGAACCGACGGTGTCTCTTGCCCTTTCTGAACCCATCGCTTGTCTCGATTGTGCTGGATTGTGTTGCATAAAAATTCAATTTTTCGCAAATGTTTACGAACTTTTGGGACAACCTAATAGTTACTACATAAAAAAAAAAATGATCGAAGCACCTAAACGGGTGGGACCTAGATGCCAATCTAGTAGCATGCAAACATTCATATACTCGGGGCAACAGGGATAAAAACCTAATCAGAACAGTTGCTATGGACCTATTCCTACTAAGTAATTCTGCAGAGCGGTGTGTAAAAGCTAATGTGCTAAACATCTCCCACCATTGAAAAGAAATACTCAGAATAACCTAGAAAAGGAGATGTCTTCCAAAGCTGGCCTACATTAACAAATGCCGAGAGAAAGAACGCAAAATGGATGCTGAGAAATTAAACCAAGAATAGATTTATGGTCAGTTGACCTTTGACAAAAACCGGGACCTGCCAGTCTAATTTGAAAAGCGATGAAAAAAGGAAAAAAAAATCGAGCTTTAAACCGGGCATCAACGATGTCTTGTTCTAAATCATTTGAAATCGATGATCTTCGTCGATATGACGTACCGTTAATTCCTAAAATCGATAATATTATTTCTAGCAGACGCCTTTTGCAAATCATCAAAACATTCGTTTCTTTGATAAGATGTAAGCGTAAAGATCAAAGCTGTCTACTACAAGTCGGTCTAGTGTACAAATCCCAGAATGGTGAAGTCGATATTTAAATGGCACGATCGGTGGAAGTTGATCGGTGCATCCCAGGAACATAGACACACAGACAGACATACATACAGACAGACAAACATACACACACACACACACACATATATATATATATATATATATATATATAAATTTGCGATCGTCAAATAGCGTGAAACCCATGGTCACAAACTCACATCAGTCCAACTAAATATGTTAGCTCTATCACTGATATTAAGCGCTTTCCACTAAGTACTGCACATATAAAAATTATATATATATATATATATATATATATATATATATATATATATTTACACGCACACACACACGCACACACACACACACATATATATATATATATATATATATATATATATATATATATATATATATATATATATATAGTTTCATTAAAGACGATTTACACGCTACTGTGATTAAGATATTTACTTATTTTTTTTCTTAGTGGTCCAAATTATCTGTATATTCGGGTGCTTTCGACTATTCTTTTAGCCATTTTTATTTTTATTATTTTTAACTGAAGTTATCGATATTTTATATATATATATATCTAGAGTTATAGGAACAATTATTAAATTACCAACCATAAATCTGAGAGAACTTATCACGAATAAATCCGAGCGAAAATAATGAGGTCATTAATCTGTTTGCATTCCATATCGCTTCCAGGAAGGAAGCCCCCATCACTACTGGAAAGATCAACTAGAGTTAGTCAACATGAGAAACGTAGTCTTCCGATAAATTGCTTTAATACGAAGATTTTATAAATTCCAACCGAATATGTCAAAGGCTGTTCGGGCACTGAATGGCGAGAGTTTCCTTATAAGGAAACGGCTAATATACCCATTAACATTACTCGAGATGTGACTGAAAAGTAACGGGACTGGTTGTGCTGTGCCTTGGGAATATATATAACTGTAATCTTAACTTTCTGCAATTTTTCTTTTCACATGGTTTTTGTTTACACTTCTTCTTTTTCTTGGGTCAGTTGTATATATGTATCTATATATATATATATATGTATCTATATATATATATATGTATCTATATATATATGTATCTATATATATATATATGTATCTATATATATATGTATCTATATATATATATATATATATATATATATGTATATATATATATGTATCTATATATACGATGTCTATTTGGAATGTAACAGTATATATATAATCTAACATGATATCTTGGAAGTATGTCTATATATATATATATCTATGTAGTATTTATTTATCGGACGATTGTCCTCATCTTTGTCTCTGGAACGTTTCGGCCGTTGTACGCTCCGGCCTTCTTCAGGTGGGAATTTCGAACTGAACCTTTATTTCGATCACTGGGGTAGACTGTTCTGCCATGTTTCATGGAGTTTTCAGTCTGGACTGCCTTAAAGCCTCAAGGACACATGGCACAGTGGATAAATGGTTATCATGACAGAACATGAGATACGGGCCGAAACGTTTGGGACTTATGTATATATATAACTGTAATCTTATCTTTCTGCAAATTGCATTCCACATGTTTTGTTTACACCTCTTTTTCAGGTCATTTTTTGAGGAACAAACGATGTACGACGAGCAATGAATAAACGTAAAATTTTTTGGTCCGGTTGGGGAAAACTCCATCACAAGCACTTGAAATGCTTCAGCAAGTGCATAGAGATAACACCATTTTACGTGTTTTGCATGAGATTCGATCACGAAAACAGAAAGCCTTCAAGAAACAGGACTGAGGTCAACGTCGAGCAGGTGGTGTCCGGCGATCGTCCGTTGACTGTTGGAAAGTCAGCTGCATATGAAAAAGAACAGCAATTGGAAGATTAAAAAAATCGCCGTCAATCATTGCATTTTTTCTTTTCCTGAAACTCCACTTTTCAGGTCCTTCAGCTTTGAGCATTGAGGAACAAATGATGAACACTGAGCAATGAATAAACCTGAATTTTTTGGTCCAGTTGCATGTATGTATATATATATATATATATATATATATATATATATATATATATATTCGATTTCTGTTTGGTTTTGCTCCTGGGCGAAAGAGGGATAAGGATTATATTATTTAACATGATATCCCGTAAAGATGCAACCATTGCATTTTTTCTTTTCACATGTTTTTTTCTTACACCTATATGAACACCGAGCAATGAATAAACCTGAATTTCGGTGCCATTTGTATATATATATTAATCTATATATACGATGTCTCTCTGGAAAGTAACAGGACTGGTTGTGCTGTGTGAGCTCTGGACTAAAGAGGGATAAGCGCATTATATTATCATCTAACATGATATCTTGGGAGTATATATATAACTGTAATCTTAGCTTTCTGCAAACATTGCACTTCTTGCATTTTTTTTCACATGCTTTTGTGGCTGGTCAAATCGTGGTTGCTTCATCACGATAATGCACCCACTCACAACATCCTGAGTATCTGGCAGTTCCTAGCCGAGAAAAAAAAATCGCCGTACTGAAACGACCCCTCTATTCGCCTGGTTTTGCTCCGTGTAAATTTTTCTTTTCCCCAAGATAAAGGGGGAATCTTTTGAAATGGAAGGAAGTAACGACATTAGGGGCACCCAAGAAGAATGCTTCCAGCAGTGCATAGAACCGTGACTGAGAAAAATGGAAAAGTGCATTAGACTCAAGGGGGATTACTTTGAAGGGGGAACCATCTCTTTTGTTGTTTGGAATGGAAATAAATTATTTGTGACACTAGTCCATATATCTTTCACATAGACCTCTTATATTACATTATCCTATATGAATAATGGTACATTCACTCGTATTTACTACAGAATATATGGCATATCAAAAAGAAAAGAATTATCATTTATCAGGAATTTAAGATTGATACAAAGAATGCTATGCTTATTATTCTATTTGCACAATTTGCAAACTCATTATATCTTCAGTATCTGTTTATATTTCTGAGATGAGGTATTACGTACACTATTTACATAATTCGGAGTATTGACCTCATCCTTGTCGCCATATTTATCACAAATTTTCGGGCGTTGTATGATCCGGCCTTCTTCAGGTGATTAGAATGTCGAACTGAACCCCTTCAGTATATTTCTGAGATGAGGTATTACGTACACTATTTACATTATTCGGACTATTGTCCTCATATTTGTCGACATATTTATTACAACGTTTCGCCCGACCAAGCACAGAAATGAATACAAAATTGGAACCAGGAATAAGGAGTACCAGAGAAGAGCGATAGTAATAACAAAAATTGCAATATGAGCTCTTGTAAAAACATGATATGAAAACAGCAAAAATTATATGTGGTACAAAAATGTTGCTGAAGACATTAGGTTTATAATACCCAGAAATTCATGCACAGATGTCCTCAAGGCCTCATGGCACATGGATAAAGGCGTTGGTTAGATCCAGTGACAGGACCCAAAGAGTGTGCGTTAAGGCGGTGGAGAAATTGGTGGGGGGTGGAAATAACAAGAGATAACTGATAAGTGACATCTGGCACGTGGAACTAGAACAGTCTACCCCAATGAGCGAAATAAATGTTTCAGTTCAACATTCCAACCAACTGAAGAAGGCCGGAGCATACAACGGCCGAAACGTTGTAATAAATATGGCGACAAAGATGAAGAAAATAGTCCGAATAATGTAAATAATGTTCATTATATCTTTTAAATTAGCAGTTTATATAGGTTTGAAAAAAATTAGGCCAGAAATAGAAGAATGTGATTTTAAACAAGTCACTAAAAGAAGAAATCCGATGTTCATAGTTAGAATGGTGTTAGTACGAACAATACTAATTCGGTATGATTATACCATTTCTTTAATAGATTTCACAAGGTGCTAGGTAAATTATGGGACGACAAACTTCCTTGGAAAATCTTGCTCTATATAGAAAGGATATAAGAACTATCTGTAATCTATATGGTGAAACTGCAGCTTGTATACAAATAAACACTGATCTAAAGAAAGACATCAAAGCAGAAAGAGGCGTACCACAAGAAAACCATTTAGCGCTCGATTTATTTAGTCCAGGAATCCTACAGGTTTTAATCAATTAAGCATTAGGAACGTCAAATTAAACAATGCATAAATCATCCTATAACATACGTCTGGTTTTGTTATAGAAAATTGTGAAAAAAAAAAAACAAAACTAAAATAATAAAAAGATAGCTCGTCTGCTATGTAAAAACGAATCCCGAATATGGCAGTGAAATACAGACGATTTCTTAACAACTGATGAAAAGAATGGAATCAAATGAGATCTTGCTTGACCAAATAAATCTGAGAATACCTTTTTCAGAGCATGCGTGAATTGATGTAATTTTAACGAAAACAGAAGCTACACAGAACCTTGTTAACAAAGACTTAGTTAAACAAGTTTTGGTTATAAATTGAGGGCAAAGGCTTAGAGAATTTAACGCACACATGTTATATCGAAGGCAAATAAAGTAGAGAAAAACAACGAATAATGAACATGATGTGTTCTGATAAAATCGATACAAGTACTACAAATGCAAAGAGGAATCAAGAAAAAAATTGCTGAGAACAAAACAAAAAAGGTGGACGTCGTGGAGAGCTCTTATAACATAATTTCAAGGAAAACATTGTGTATTAATTTGGAAATATTTTGTTTTTATTTAGCGTTATGTGATTTGTACAAGTTTCATTTTTGTTCGATTTTACTGTCCGATCTTACAACCGGGTTTGTCAGAATTAAAAAAAAAAAACAAACAAAAAAAAAAAAAATCTAAAAACAAAGAATCCGTCAAAAAGACTTGTAAATATAATTGCAACTTAAATTTATAAAAGACATTAATTATCATTGATGGCTGGAGGATTGGGACAGAGTGGCTTTTGTAAGAAAGGGAGAGTCTAAAACCGCCCATTTTGCTTGGGAGAACAACTAAATAACATATCTTCCAATCGAAACGAAAACCAGGTGGGCATCTTTCTATTTTAATTAAATTTATTTTTCGTTACGCATATTTAATTGATTTAGAAATGTCTCTCCAACCTGCCTGGGAATCATGATTCACGAGTTGTTTACACTGGCCATTATTTACATTTAAGATTACAATCCTTTGTAAATATGCTGTAGAGAGATAGTCGTTACTTTTTCAGGTGAGATCGGTTATCAAAATATACAGCACTATGATAATGGTAATGGTAATATTAGCTGTTTCTTTCTAAGGAAACAGTATTCACTGAGCGAGCACCCATAACTAATGTCGTTTCAAATTTATAAAATTTATTAGAGGAAAGAATATATCGTCTTTCTGGAATACGATATATTTGACAGGGCCAATTGACGGTCACATGTCCCGCGGAGAAAATAACGGTAAAAATGAAACAGTAGTTAGCGAAATCTTTTCATTGGTATTTGAATTGATTAATCAGGAACAAGCAAGAAGGCGAGATTTCGGGTAAAAAAACCCCAAAACTCAAATTGAAGTTTTTTTTTCTCTTGCTAGATTCTTTTTTCAAAGCATTTCACCCCAAGTAAGACGCGAGTGCTACTAGCCACACAAGTGGTTACAGAAAATGGGAGCAAGAGTAAAGAGGCGTGATAGGGAAAAGGATGGGCAATTAGTTCAAGACATCTGAAGATGTCGATTGACATTGCATTTGAATAATTGAAGGTTATAGCGAACAGGGAAGCAAGTAAGAGGAAGGGAGTTCCACAGACAGGAAGTGCGAGACATGAATCTATTGGAGTAGAAGAGACAACTACATTTGACCGTTTCGACAGTGAAATGGTGGGACCGAGATGCCAACCTAGTAGCACGCTTAAATTCATGCGCTTTGGGAACCAGCGAAAGTAGCTCGTCGGAGCAGTTACCATGAAAGTATTTGTAGAAAAGACAGAGGGAAGCCACGGCACGTCTGCGTGAAAGATGCCAGATCAGGACCAATCACATTAATAAAATGTAGAACGATGTATACCTGTGTTTTATACGGTCAATAAACTACACTACAAAGATCTGTTGGAACTGATGAACAACCTTGATATTTGGGAAAGGTATTAAAATAATCAAGGACCTATACTAGTAGCAAACCGTCTGCATAATGATAGAAAATTCTGAAGAAACCCAACGTGATTGGCCAAGGCGTTGAATAGCTTCCCGAATTTAAGAATTTCTCTCCCAAGACGCAGAGATCAAAGAACAGATCGCATAAGCTGCTACCATGTTTGCCAGGCTGACCTCGATAGTCTTGGAGAATAGAAAGATTAATACGAACACCAAAATTACAGCAGTGAGAATTGTAGGCTCAGCGCCTTTCATCTTCATTGTCAAAGACGCATTCTGGGCATCAATTGGTCCGACCGTGTCAGCAATGTTTTACTTCTCACCCGTGGCCAGTTACCCAACGTATACGCCCTTCTCGAACAAACGCTGGCTCCGCTGTCTTGGGCATGTACACTGTCTGCCAGATGGTATTATTCCGATGAGAATACGATGAACTTGCTAACGGCAAGAGTACACGAAAGTGACCTCATGTTTGTTTAAAGGGACATAAGGGCAATAGACTTAGAGATCGAGAAGGGGAAGATGTTGCCAACGATCGCTTACGATGGAAACACGATTTACACTGCGGGCTGGAGAGAGAAGAAATGAAATGAAGGGTTTCCGCAGGGGGGGGGGCGGAGAAGCCTGCTCGACGGAAAGAAAACAGCAAGGCGACACCGGGAGAGAGCGTCTTCAAATGCATTCGTTGAAATTGAGTCTGTCATTCCTGTGTGGGCTCGTATAACCATATATTCTCTCCCGCCATCAGCAGCTGAGGCATTACTCTTTGGGTGCAGATCCAAGGTTTCTCGAAACAGATGGATGGCACATACTTTATTTTTAAATAGTGACATTTATAATAACCCTCATCCCAGAAATTTAGACACAAACTAGCAGACGTTAGTTAGGAATTCTGGGGAGAGAGAAACTATAATCTCTCATGATCAGCAATTCAAACAGCGCCATTATTCTTAATGCTCGGCCACGATGACTTGTTAACTCATGTTAGCACAACCATAGACTATATACATATAAAGAGTATAAAAAATAATCAAAAAAAGGGGGGGCGATTATACTTTAAAAATACGGAAATGTCTATTTAAACACATGTATGTATAAATATAAATGTTATAATGATGGTGCTACCACACACACACACACACACACACACACACACACACACACATATATATATATATATATATATATATATATATATATATTTAAGTTAATTTTTCTTTTCATTTCATTTTTGGAAGTGCTATCTGATGATCCAGCGTCCTTTAAAAGAGCTCTTGTGAAATAAATTATTATAATGGTAACTTAAAGTGGTCTGTTTTTCGTTTAAATTTATATATATATATTATGGCAAGGAATAAGCGGAATGTAAAGGACATAATTATGAAAACTAAGAACTAAAACAAACAACCAGTTTCGTCCCAGTACTCCTCAAGTTTGATACACTGGGATTATTTAATCATAAACTTAAAAACAAAAAAACATTCAATGAGGGGGAAAGGGAAAAAAAAAAATTATATATGATAGAAAGAACTAGAGCCCAATCACATTCAAGCCCAACAAGCAATCTCTCTACTTACAGAGAAACGGCCTGCGGGACTTGATGTAAATGGACTCAAGAACCTTCAAATGATATGCAGAGTGTGACTTCGCCAGAATGGAAAAACATTCAACACTCAAACCAGCAACACATTCCCTGCTAGTTATAGCGTGTTCCGCTATAGATGACCCGGATGTATTCACTAGTTGGCTTTTGTTAGCGGCCGGATTTAAAATTCTGGGGGATAAATGTTGTTTAATTCTAAAATCCAAACGCTATGTAGTCACATCCGCAACCACATTTAAATTTATATATAACTGAATTAATATGAAAGGGAAGCAGAAAATCATTGCGCCTGGAAGAAAGAATTGGTCGAGTAAAAAATATTACTCTCACATTAGCAGGATAAAAACACTTACTAACGGAATGTGAAATTCGCCTTGCTAGTTTTTCACCTTCTCTGCCAATGTAAGGAAGTCGTAAATAAATTGACATTCTTAACAACATACGGTCTATCCTTACTAAATTTATCAATGACATCATGCATAATGGAATCCAAAATGTCCAACGGATACCCATTTTAGAAAGAGTCATTTTTATAAAGTTCAATTCACCGTAGAGGAAGGAATTTGAGCAAATTTTAAGAGCTCGAAAAGTCAACGTTCTAATTAAATTAATTTTTTCGTTGACGTGGACAAAAGAGTCCCAACGGACATATAAACCTGAAAAGGTAGCCTTCCTAAATACTGAAGTCCAATAGCCATCATCACCTCTATAGACCAAAATATCCAAAAAGGGAAGACAACAATTAGACTCCTTTTCTACGGTAAATTCTAAGGACGAATTAACAGAATTTAGTACAGAGAAAAAGGTATTGGCTTCACCCTCATTATCAAAGAGGCAGAAAATATCATCAACATACCGATGATACATCAGAGGTCGATTAATTTGTGAAAACAGTAAAACCTCATGAAAACCAACAAAAATATTAGCAAGCGTAGGACCCAAAGTCGATCCCATCGCTACACCGTCTATTTGACGATACATAATATCACCAAAGCTAAACTCTACAGACGTAGTGGCAAACTTCATAAGTTCTCTAAATATACCCTCAGAAAAATCCGGAGGACGTAGAGAAGAGCGATGTAACATATCACAACAAATCTCCACTATCTCTAACAAAGGGACACTGGTAAATAAAGACACAATATCAAAAGAACACATGAAACCACCGCTAGAGGGAACACTGTGTATAGATTCCACAAATGTAAATGAATCCTTAACACAGTATGTGCTAAAATGCAACAAAACAGGTTGCATTAGTATTGAGAGCCAACCAGCAACCTTATGCTGGGCCGACCCAATCATAGATAAAATGGGCTGTAATGGGACACCATCTTTATGTATTTTCGGCAACCCATATAAACGGGGACGAATTGACCCAGTGGGCCTAATATCTTCAGAAATAACAGAAGATAATAAACCACCTCTGACCCACTTTAATAATTGTCGTTGGAATTTGGCTTCTATTGAAGCAGTACAATCATGGGTCTCAACTGGACCTAATTTTAGAAATTTCGATGGATCACCAAGAATATTCTCCATCTTAGGAATATAATCACAAAGGTCCAGAAGAACAACACCGACACCTTTGTCGGGTTTAGTAATGACAAGATTGTGGTTGTTTTTTTTAAACCCTTTCTTACACGACGGTGCTGTTCACCCCATTTAGAATCAGAAAAAGAAAGAGAAGATCCAGCATAAGAATGGGCGAAACAATTAAGTTCCGCCTTAAAATCACTCAGAGACTGAAGAGAGCAAGACTGAGGAGAGCAAGACTGAGGAGAGCAAGACTGAGGAGAGCAACGTTTAAGTCTATTAGACTGAGCAAACAGAACTTCAAACTCAGAAAATATTTTTTTCACGATCCGGCATAGAAAAAGGAATACAAAAGTCCAGACCGTGAGCCAATATAGTAGCCTCGATCTGGGTTGGCTCATAAGAAGAAAAATTAAACACAATTCCCTCTGCAGTAGGTTCATGACTGCATCCAAAACGTTTGCGAACCAAAAATATTAACTTTGTCTGGTTAGAAAAAGACAATTTATTCACATTATGTTCGCAAATATAGCCAACTAGTCGGGAAAAAACGAATCCTGTCAAATAAAAAAAAAAAAAAAAAATTTTTTTTTTCCTTTCCCCCTCATTGAATCGTTTTTTGTTTTTAAGTTTATGATTAAATAATCCCAGTGTATCAAACTTGAGGAGTACTGGGACGAAACTGGTTGTTTGTTTTAGTTCTTAGTTTTCATAATTATGTCCTTTACATTCCGCTTATTCCTTGCCATAATAAAATTTTGTACCTGTAAGTATCTTTTCAAAAATATATATATATATATATATATATATATATATATATATATATATATATATAGTAGCACCAGCATTATAACATATATATATATATATATATGTATTCAAACAGGTTTGGTTAAATAATTTAGTCATATCGTGTCGATTTATTTTCGTTGTGCTCCTTTCAAGTTCACCGATTAATTTCTTACTGCATTAAAACCAAGAAATGAAATGTTTTGAATTTGCAGAAATACATATACACATTGTCAGACAATTTAAACTCCTGATGATTGTCTCAGATGAGATTGAAAGTACTTGGAAAAATAAGAAATATTTGAAAGAAAATGTTGGTATTTTTCTTAATCAATTTTATAAGGCTACCAAGAAGTTAATCTGTGAACATGAAAGGATCACAATTAAAATAAATCTGTTTAAATGAAAATATCTTACCTAAATACACACACACACATGCACACACACAGAGACACACACACAGACAAATATAGACACACACACAGACACATATATATGTGTGTGTGTGTGTGTTTTGTGTGTGTGCGTGTGTGTTAGAGTGTGCCTTATAAATTTGGGTATATGATCCCGACAGAAATTGACTTTCGATGCTACCTGAATTTTACCAAAAAGAAAATAATTTCCATGCTTGATGATGACCGGAGAAGCTGTCGAAAGTACTTGCATATTTAAGGAAGACCTAATATATATACAGTAAGGTAATGAAGTGTTTGGTAATCCGGTTGGATAATTCCAAAGAGGGTGTGATCCAAAGAGCTCAACAGAGCAAACATTAATTAAATAATTAGGAGACATATATTAATTAAATAATTAAGAAAGAAATAACCTTAAGCTTCCAATCTATTTCCCCAGAAAACATATTTTCCTGTTTCAACAGGTCACATCATCTCTAGCTACAAGGAATTTGATTTCTTTCTATATATATATATTTAACAGCCATGATCCCACCTACCTACTTATCTACAAACATCTCCGTCGATCAAACCATTGACATTATTCTCAATTTGGTGTATACTAATAATTCTATCCCTCCGCCATCTATCAAACTATTTATACTCGAAAAAATTACTACACGCATGCACAACCAAAGTGCCATTCTATGACCATAATGGCAACATTTACACCCAAACTAATGGTGTTAGTATGGGAAATCAGCTCGGTCCATGCTTTTTCTAATTATTACATGTCCCATGTAGAAAATATGATATTTACACAGGTCTGTAAACTTAAAATATATGCCCGCTACGTAGACATTTTTATTTTAGCAAATAACACAAAAGAAATAGGTAGTTTTAAGATCACATTTGAGAAAAAAATCTCTCCTTAAATTTACCTACGAACTTAGTCAAAAAAACAAACTCCCATTCTTAGATGTTCTCGTAGAATATACTAATAACGCTTTTATCACCTCATTATATAAATAACCCACTAGCAGAAACTCATGCCACCTTAACTTTAAAAGTGAATGCCCACTCAGATACAAAATAGCAGTAATAAAAAAACTTCCTTAAAAGAGCACACCAGAATTCATTTTCTCGACTACTCCTTAAAGAATTCAATAATGTAAAACAGACACTAATTAACAATGGCTTCCCTGACCGCCAAATTAGACTATTTCTCCTTAAAGTAAATAACAACGATAATGAACATACAGCCAAAAATTATATGAATATTTTCAACAAAAAACAAATGTGCATTAACTACAAACAAGACGAAGAAATACACTACCGTAATTGACCAGATCTACTATAAAAAAATTAAGACAGCTAACCTTATCCTCAAAAATAACAACACACCAGTTAAGTCAAAATTACAAAGAACGAACATTATCTATGAGTTCAAATGCCCCTTATGAAACTGTGTTCCTGATCAAAACGGACTCATAAATGATTACATCGGTTACACAACCACATGCTTATCCAGACGCCTGACGTTACACCTATCTGATCATAGCTTCATGAGAACCCAATTAAACACACACACAAATTTACCAGACTCCATTAGAAACATACTAGTAGAAATTACAAAGATAACAACCTCATCCACCTGTAAAAAAATAACTGAAGCACTAATAATAAAAACAAAAAGCCAACACTTAACAATATTAAGCACGAAGAAGGCCACAATGTGCTGACCGTTTTCGTAAAATAAAACATCTCTATAACATTAAAAACGTAACGCACTCACTCAATTAAACTGAAAAAATAAAGTCATCCTTGATAATTGCTAAAACTATAGCCGAAAGCGTTCAGAAGTATAGAACATTCGGACAGTTTCTACACACTCTGTTTCCAAAAAAGAAAGCACTCGTTGAAACACAAGAAAAATTAAATAAAAAGCTTAATCGTAGTACCGTGTTTGTCGCTTTAATGAAACATGCATAAATGAAGGATTTCTGCCTAAATACACAAATATATATATATATATATATATATATATATATATATATATATATATATATATATATAGTTTTAAGGTGTGCTATATTTATGGGATAAAGTGCTGAATATCAGAGATAGAGCATGTGTAAATATAAAAGTGAACATTGAAGTCAACACTTATAGGCGACAGTCTGTTTCATGCTAGATGCAATCGTATATATATATATATATATATATATATATATATATATATATATATATATATATATGGGTTTCTTTTTACAAAGCGTACAGATACACTGAATTAATCGGTATCGACACTTGGATGCATGTTAGATGGCACGGCTTCTACATACTGATCCTAAACATGAGGCCTCGGAACATTAATATGATTAAATGTATAACACGAATACTGTAATTTCTGCTAAAAGCAATGATCCATGTTCAAATACATCAATTTTTATGTTTTTAAAGTCACAATTAGAATTCTGATTTTCGAAAAATAACGTCCCAATATGCATATATATTTGTTTTATATATATATATATATATATATATATATATATATATATATATATATATATATATATATATATATATATATTTCAAAATATAGAAAATATAGGATGTCTTGTGAAGATCATACTATTTTGTAAGGAGATCTGTTTGATAATCATTGCTGGATTATGATGTGTCTCAATGTGCATTTCTGTCCATATTCATTTGTGATTAGATGAATGAGAGAATGGATATTACGAAGAAGTTCAGATTCAGGATTTTTAAAATTCCTAACTGCAATTCAGAAGCCTCAAAATTAATGAAGATAATTTACTAACAAATTGTTTGTCGTAATTGAATCTAATCATTAGTTTCCCATTCGACAGGCTTCCAAACACGTGGAAGCCTGTCGCTGCACAGACATAATTCAACTTGGCCTGCAGTTTTCAAATAATTATTCTGACTTGCGATTTTCTATTGAACTTACGAAAAATTTCAAAACAAAATCTTTAAATGATAATTGTGTTTACAGAACACGTTCGCTTTTATTTGTTCGTTTTCTTCCTTTTTTAACCAAAAATTTACATTCTTAATTAAAATAAAATCAACGTCATAGCAGAAAATTTGAGTGGCCAAAAAAAAAAAAAATAAATAAAAACCCAACTACTCTTTTAGAATCTGCAACGTATAAATGGATTTGTATGGAAAGATTCCGCAGCGAAGGTTCGTTTTCACGCGCATTAAGCCTTGAGAAGAATTGTTCGTTAAATTTTATAAGGGGATTTTTCTTAGTTTGGAAAAGCATCTCAGTCAATGCGCAAAACATGAATTTTTCTTCTCTTGCTGACAGATTTTTTTTTACTCATGTGGCAGTGGATACTTTTGGAGTTATTGGCCCTCGTTCGATGGCGTTCCTTCGGAGGGTTGGCGGGATGGCGTCTCGATTAAGGGACGAGCCTCGCGAAACGGAGTGACACTTGCAGCGTGTCTCACTGGCGATGGTGCGAGGTAATACTTTCTCCATCATTGCGGCTGGGAGAGGATAGCAAAAAAAAAAAAAAAAAAACATTTTTTCATAGTTATTTTGTTCAATTTTTTTTCAATATAATATTTTGTAAAAATCAAACGAATGAAAATTATAAACAAGACGAATGTAGAATTTAATTCTGACAGATTTTTTTTACTCCTGTGGCAGTGAAGACTTCTGGGATTATTGGCCCTCGTTCGATGGCGTTCCTTCCAGGATGGCGTCACGATTAATGGACGTGCCTCGCAAAATGGAGTGGCTCTTGTAGCGTGTCTCATTGGCGATGGTGCGATATAATGCTTTCTCTATGATTTCAGCTGAGAGAGGATAGCAAAAAAAAAAAAAATGAATTGTCAATTTATAAAATCCACTATTTACGTATAAGTGTCAGTAAGTCGATAGAAGTCATTTATTTGAAATTGTTTCGAAATATAATCATCGTTATTTGTCAAAGCACTCAGTCCATCTCATATATATTAATTGCTGAGATTATATATTGGTTATTGAAATTTTGACATCGCGAATCAACTCACAAATACTTCTGAGGCTACAAAATTCTGGATTCGACTTCATGTACACATACACACAAACACATAAATATATATTGTTAAATGTTCTTTATCTATGGTGGACGAATGCTCAATATCGGAGATAGATATAGACAGTGTGGAGAAAAGAATCAACACTACATGGTAACTGTCATCTTCACACTTCAATGTGATCTTCTCGGACTGAGAATTGCGTTGGTTCAAGAAAGCGTTTTTAGTACTTTTTATTCCAAATCAAAAGCATTTGGAGTTTGTTTGTCATTAAATCAGTTTCAGTGCTCAAATTTTGACGTTTATGATAACATTCGACTTTAACATCAAAAATATATATTTCTCTGCCGAATATTTGGTAGCATAGTATATTGCAGAGGTTCTCAACCTTTTTCTCCGTCCTGGGTATGACGATAAACTACATTTGCGTCCTGGGTAAGACGATAAACTACGTCCAATAGCAAGGCCTCTCACCCGGAAATTTTGAGGAGCGTGGAACCAACTCTTAATTGCTGGTGTTCGCAGGTACAACATGATCCGGTGCGGTAGCACCTTATGGGGTGTCAGCTATGGGTAAATAGTTAACCCCCAAACTGGGATCAAAACACTATGAAAGTGTAAATATACGTTTTAATACCAGAAATACTTTTTAAAACCAATAAATGTTTGAAGAAAATTATTACCAGCAATACATTTTTGAAAAAAATATTACCAGCAATAAAAATCTTGTCGGCATTAAATAACCCATTGAGGGTGATATGTCGTAAAACAAGACAAAACAAAACAAACAAAAATAACAAATCAACCTTTTTTGCTTCATCATCCACTTTTCATATGAAAACATTTTCTACCGTCTCTTTTATAGTAAATATTCGAAAATATACCAAAATTGTTTGGTAAAAGTTTGTTACTGGTTCATAAACTAACTACTGAAAACTGTATATAATTTAGTTTTATGGTCAAGTTAAACTTTACGGTTAGGGTAAGCGTTTCAAGTGTTAACAAAAAGTTAAACGATTTTTGTCAATAAATCTAAAATGAAAAAGAATATAGACTACTTGTAAATAATAAAAATTCTTCGAATATTTTTTTGATATTGTTCTTCCCTTATCTGATTTAGATCCTAAAAATGCTATTTTGTCTGAAGAACTATTTGAATGTTAATGACCCTTATAAAAGCTATGGAAAATACCAAAATATTCGTTATTTGAGGTTATATTTATAACTTATCTCGATATGTGACTCATCATTTAATCCCATTTATGCGTACAACGGCCGAAACCTTGTAATAAATATGGCAACAAGGATGAAGACAATAGTCCGAATAATGTAAATAATGTACATAATACCACATCTCAGAAATATAGACAGATACCAAATCATATATTGTGAATTATTTTGCCGTCTTACCTGGATTTGCTTTAACTATATTGTTTGCTTGAATGATTTTTGCTATTTCATCCTTTTTTTTTTTACCTTTGTCTTTTTATTGCAAATTTTAATTATTCTGTTCGTATTATTTTTCTTGCATTTTGACAATGGCTTCTAACTCAGAAGCATATGTTGGTTATAGAAGAAATAAAGTAAGGAGTAAAGACTCAGACGGGGACTACTGATCATGTGTCATATAAAAATACAATACGGCGCCGATAGCATGTTTAAGTCACTGGAACGAACCAGAATTTCTCAAGACTTCGATCCAATGTTTTGCTACACAGGCTAGGGCTAAAAAAATGGAAGACAAAAAACAATGAGGCAAGAACACAAGAAAATGAAATAACCGAGTTCTTCCTTGCTTCAGCAGATTTTGAAGCTAAATGAACATTTCTGCTATGGCATACACTAACCAAATTTTACTTTCGTCTAAATTTCAGAAATGATAAAAAGAAATTTACGACCTAAAAAGAAACATGTCATCGCGGGAGGAAGCAAAATTCTGTCCATTAAACAGAAACAAGATGAATCAATTATACAATATCTCCACAGATTAAGAGAAGCTAGCCGATTCGTAAAATTTGACTCTAGAGAACAAATTGATTCGTTTACATTTGATTGAAGGTATGACTTATATATATCATAAATATAGGATATTGGGACAATTAAAATTAAAATATTTGTCTCTAACTACATGTATGGAAGTTATACAACAGCTTGAATTGATTAAAGAGTATAATCTTATTGAGGACAAGGTTGAAAGTTACACTATGAAAAGACGCAAGAAAGGCAAATACTTTAAGTATGAGCAGAAAATTACCAGAAAAACCTTCACGCCTTTGGAAAAAAAATTGTCATAAATGGAAGAAAATTTCTTTTTAAGTTTTTATGCAAATTTAAAAAGAAAATAAACATTATAGAAACATTGGAAAAAGAAAGAATTGATGACATCTTTTCAATACAAAGACCTAAGAAAAATAATTATTTTGAATAAAATTAAATGAAATATCATGACTTTTCCATATCACTGATCAGAGCTGACATATAAAGATTTACTTTGTGTCACTAATTCCAACGAGTAATTCCTTTATAAAATGAAAACAACACTCAAGGTAAACAGGCCTAAGACTGTACCTAACAAAAATTCCACGCAAACTTACAATTACATCTCCCACTCTATATTCCATAAGTAACACAAATCATAAACATCATGGTATCGCATTGTTTTAACATGAAAAATATTTTCTATCTTTATATATATAAAATAGATCGCCAGTCAACCTTTGACACCAGTAATGGTGTCATAAAAATCGAAATCCCCAGATGAAGAAATATTACATTGGGTTGAAACTGACATATTATCTTTACAAATATTGGTATCAGAAACTCTAGACGATATTAAGAAAGATTGCTGAGAGAATAAGAAGAAACAGGTGGGTTAATTGAATCCAAAGCTGAAAGACCTTCTAATAAATTACCAATGGAAAACAGTGTTAAATGCAATGGAAATGTGATAGTTCCACCAGAAACATTAAGAAAGAAAAGTGTACATGATGATCTCTATTGCGGAATTACTGTTACGCAGGAGGTTAAAAACAGAGGCATGGTGGGTACGGTATTATCGCGATAAAGAAAGATATGTACACGAATGTCCCAGAAAGGTGCAGAAATAACTAATGGAACGGAACCATGGTCTCGTGTTCATATGGACCATAGACATATTAATGGCATGGAACTATTTCTAATTTTAGTAGACAACTTTTCTGGAGAACATGAATTTGCTAATATTCGACAGTAAAACGACTACATAATAAAACAAATATTAAGAGTGATACCTAGAAATGGAATCCATTAAACATTTGGTATCAAAGAATGCACCAGAATTCTTTAATAAAGATTAATGTAATTGGTTGAGACAGATTGGCTGCTTCCTTTATAGCACCATTTGTTGTTCATCATGACGGTCGTCCTTGAGTATAGAATCCAGAGGTTAGCAGTGAATATTTCGAAGACAGTAGGAAAGCGTTGTTCAGGTTAGCAGTGGATATTTTGGTAAAAGGTAGCAGAGCATAGTCCGTCCTTCTGTTTCTTTTCGCCTGAAAAGCTGGACTGGACATTCGGATAGAGTGAACAAAAATGGCCGCCTTTATACACGACGGAGTGAATGTTCTACGTCTTCTGATTAGTTAACCTTCTATTGGTGGACTATAAAGTGGGTCAAGTCATTGTGACTGGTTTCACTAGTTATATATATATATATATATATATATATATATATATATATATATATATATATACACAAAAAGCTGCACCATCATTGAATTACCTACTATCTAATGGGATTATTTAAAATGGATATTTGAAATAAATAGGTTGAAATAAAAATGTGTTCTGTAAAAAACAAGGCATACAAACCGTTAGAGAATTTTGAAAGATTTTTTTTTTTTAAGAAGTCAAAATTTATTGAAACAAAATAAGTTCAGTTGACCGTTGATGACAATTCTAGAACAACGTAACTATAAACAATTTTTCTATCCTCTGCCAGCCGCAATGATGGAGAAAGTATTACCCCGAACCATCGCCAGTGAGACAGGCTGCAAGAGCCACTCCGTTTCGCGAGGATTGTCCCTTAATCGAGACGCAATCGCGCCAATCCTCCGAAGGAACGCCAGAGGAAAAAATAGTTAAATTTTCTTCTCTTGCTGATAGATTTGAAAGATTATTTATAAAATTAAGGCAAGAAATACATTGCCTATTAAGTATGTCTTCAGCTTAGATCAGGTTCAGACCTACCCAGTCCGACTGGCCACGTTAATTTTATTTCATTCTTTTCTTTTCTTACTTCCTTTCTTTGTATTTCCTTTCTTTATTCTTTCTTTCTTCTTTATTATGAAAAATATCAACGAAATGTATTACGGTCAAAATTTCAAGGCACGGAGTTCAAACAATGAATTTTAGATCCAACTCAAATCTAGAATGAAAACGACGCACTACGAAATATTTTTGTACCTTTGAAATAGATATACTTTTGACACACTAAGCCCGACAAGCCCGACCTCCGGAGTCACCACTTGGTTCTAGTAGAAATAAGAAATAGAGTAAGGTGTCTAACGGGAGTAAGCCGACTACTGGTCACGTGTCATAGAACAACCTGGTTATAAAATACGTTCTTTTTTACTAAGATTGTGTTGAAACATTTGTTATTGTGGTCTTGAATAAACAGTAAAAAAAAGGGTTATTCCTTAAAGAATATTTTTTATTGTTAAACAAATGGTAGGTATTCTAGTTTATTTAAAAAACTTGCAATAAGTTTACTTCAAGCTATGTTAAATGTCGCTAAAAAAAATAACACGAGTAAAAAATATTGAAGATGACTCCGGGCGAGTTAGAGGATGGCTTCGTCTGATGTCGAAGCTAAAACTTCATTAGATTAAGTGCCCCAAAAGGTCATAATCCGGCCCTGGTTACAAGACTCATAGCGTAACGCCATTTCCATTTATTATGAAGTGTTTATTTCCTTTGTATATAACATGTTTATTTTAATTCTAGCCCAAGGCCACAGTTATTTAAAGACTATCGAAGGAATAAAAATCTCAAGGTAACTTTCCTGGTATTTGACCGTAAGCCACGGAAATAAACTTTTGTTTTCTATCGGCAGAAATCTGAATTGAAGCTATGAAAAAAGAAAGAAGTTTTTGGTCTCCAATTTTACGAGTCTACTGCCATGTCAAATCCTCAAGTCTCAAGGGCACGTCATAATTTGATAAATGAAAATATTTCTGGAAGTTGAAATCGGTGAATAATGTAATTTTATTAAAGGGGAAATCAGAAAATAGCGTCATTATTTTGTTGTATTTTAGAAGAAATGTATTTATTGTAAGCATAATTCTGTTTGTTAGAATTTCAAATTGGATTAATAAAAGAAGACATAAATCTAAGATGTGATAAAATCAAGAACCAAATTACGCGACAGATCTACGCTACCAAAACTGTCAAATCAATTTAACATCTAGATATATATTCTCTTCTCACTACTGTTCTAAAATGTTATGTTTTCAACGATGCTTTTCTGAATTGAGTGTTTCTATTCAATTAATTTTATAACAAGCAATTGTCATTGTCTAGCGACTTCATTAAACATTTATTTGGCTTCCAAATGTGAGACGCTAGCTCTATCTTTTTTCATTTATTTTTCCAATTATTTAATTTTAAATTCTTAATTACTCTGTATTTCAAGAGGGCATATATTCATCGTTTTACTGGCATTTACATTAGTCGGCTGGTCAGTAAAGGTTTATTCTACAAAATTAACATTCTCCTTTTTCTTTTAGAACTTCGAGTATATTTTTGGCGTGTGCCTCACTGGTTAATCGTCCAAACTCAGGTAAAAACTTTTGTTAATGATGACTGTCGTCTTTGAGTATAGAATCCAGAGGTTAGCAGTGAAATATTTCGAAGACAGTAGGGAAGCGTAGTTCCGGTTAGCAGTAGATATCTCGGTAAAGTAAATGTTCATATCCCCTTCCCCATCATTTTGTGTTTCATTGAATTTTTATGGATATATATATATATATATATATATATATATATGAACATAAAAAAATTTAATTCATGGGGTGTTTGGTAGGTCCCCTGGGTATATGGGGTGTTGTGGTGCGTGCTGAAGTGATAGAGGATGGATGAGTTTTCGTGGTGAATGTGTAATTGTAATGAATGAATGGGTCACGATTGTGGTTAACTAGGAATATGATAGCTAGTGAAAGACCAACCTTTCCCCACGTCCCTTTGCGCCTTGTGTCACAATTTTGTATTATTTACAAAATAAATAAACACTAGTTACATATACACAAAAAAACTGCAACAAAAACTAGGGTACCAAAAACTGGATTTAAGACAAATATAGCTAACCCCGATTTCACTTTGCGATATCTCAGTTTTCACTATTTACATTATTCGGACTATTATCCACATCTTTGTCGCCATATTTATCACAAAATTTCGGCCGTTGTACGCTCCAGTCTTCCTCAGGTGGTTGGAATGTCGAAGTGAACTCTTTATTACGCTTGCTGGGGTAGACTGTTCTAAAGAGTTCGATATCGGGTAAGGCAGTGAAGAACTTGGAGAGGTGAATTAATAGGAGACAACTGATAACTGATATCTATTAGACATGCCTGCGAGAGAAATGAAGGGTTCAATTCGACATTCCGACCAACTGAAGAAAGCCTTAGCGTACAACGGCCGAAACGTTGTGATAAATATGGCAACAAAATAAAGACAATAGTCAGAATAATTTAAATAGTGTACATAATACATAATAATAATCTCAGAAATATAGGCATATTTTAATTTTCTTTAACCCAGTTTTCTACGTTTCGTCATTTCGCTGAACTTACCGTTGTAAATATCCACCAGACAAATAATTTGAAATTGCAAATTTAATTCCACATAGAAAGTAGAAATGATTAAACATCAATCGTAAGAAGATAGAATTCATGGTTGTTTGCATATAGGGCAAACCAAACTGCGTGTAACGTATCGCGGATGCCAAAATCAAGGAGAGGTGCAAAATTAAATATATGGGTAATTTGATCACGACACATGCCTCTATTCTTTATCTCTACTTCGAGTGGCGTCTGAGTTTATTGGCCGGTGCCTGAGGGGTCCACAAAAAAGGTTTGTCTTTATGAGGATTGTGTATTAATCAAACGTTCTTTAAACAAAAATGGAAACCTATCACGATAAACCCCTCTTCAAAAACCATGTCACATTATTGTTCGGTTCAATTCTACTTTTGGGAACAGGTACTATGGAGTGATGAAAGAAAAATTGGGCTTTGTGGACATAATGACCTACAGAAGATTTGGCACAAGAAAGGATAGACTTTGCTCTCAAAGAACACAGTTGCAACATTAAAACATAGAAGCGGCTCGATATTGTTCTGGGGGCTGTTTTAGCTCAAATGTGAGTGAACAATTAATTGCGATAAGAGGAATAATGACATCTGCAGACTATATCAAAATTCCGGATGAAGATCTGCAACTATCAACGCAAAATCTACATCTAGGACGGTAAATTACTTTCCAGCAAAGGTATGTCTAAATCAATGAATGTGTAGCTTCAGAAAAAAAAAAGATTATATTTGCGCCATGGCTTTCAATGAGTCCTGACTTGAATTCTAATGAAAATCTATGGCAAGTATTGAACTTTCAAATAAAACGTCGCTCACCAAAAAAAACTTCAGGAATTAGAACGTGTAACTATTTAAGAATGGAAGAAAATCCCAGAAAAGACTTGTTCAAATCTCATCAAAAACTTTAGAAAACGATTGCGGCAAGTTATAAAGAATAGAGACCACGCTATTGACTCTTAATATTTGTGAAAATTGTTCAATTTTTTTTTGTTTTTCATACTGTATAAATAATTCTCCTATTTCCTATTCTCATTTAGCTTAATTTACCTGTCAAATTTGTTGTATTTAACTTATTGTCCTGAAAATTGTGTTTTACATCCCTGTTTTTTGCTTATTAACATACAAAACTTGGCATCATACGGGCATACGATTCTGATAAATGGATAGGAATATTCAACATTGATGGATGTACAAATAATTTCGTCCTTAACTCTCTCTCTCTCTCTCTCTCTCTCTCTCTATATATATATATATATATATATATATATATATATATATATATATATATATATATATATATATATATTATGCAAATTACTTATACTTACACGAATCAATAAATTTAAAACGCTAATAATTTTGTCTTTTCCTATTTTGCATAATTCGCCTTTGAAATTTGTTTCATTTAACCTATTGTTCTGAAAATTGAGTTTTATATTCATTTTTTTTGTGTGTTTATTAGCATATAAAAACCTCGCATCATACGGGCATTAGATTCGGAGAAATTGATAAAAATATTCAAAATTGATGGGTGTACGAATAATTTCGTCGTTCAATGTACATTTTTAAAACTTTATCCAGTGGAAGATTGGATCTATAAATATTAGTTGCCATGAAACAAAAGAGATCCATTCACAAATACAATGCAATCATTTAATATTCCTAAAGAATAAATAACATTTTAAAAACATACATATGGAAAAAGGGGACAATTACATTTTTGTGGTAAAATTTGTCTTTCTTAGTAATTACAATGTGCACGTAATATCCATATCACGGGTAGTAGATATCAAATATAAATACGTAATGTTACATTGAAACATTAACAGATACTACAAAATCATGGTAGATCATTGCATGCAGTCCATCATATTAAGATCAGTCGTTTGTATTGACAAGATAATGGTTCGACTCCCCCAATAATTGTTTCTGTATCCAATTCATCTAAAAATGCCTTTTCAATGGATAACAACCTGCGTGATTTCAATTTCTCCTCCGACAGTGAATTTCTTAAACCTGTCTCGAAAAACTTTAGTTTGAAAATATCCCCAAACAACTGACTTGAGTAACTGATAGGAGACTTTATAAAAACCTATAAAATTGTAAGAACATTAGATAAAATTAATAAAAACATCATATTTTCGCATTCAGTGAAGCATGTATAAAATAATGGTTGCTGCTCAAATATACAATATTCATCTGCGTAGATATATACAAATATTTATTACTTGAGTATGGTTGACGACGGAAGTTTTTAGAATGTAATTTTGAGATTACTGATCTCATTTTTGTTCTCAGCTATACCAAAAAATATCCTCTACGTAACAGATGTATATTTTCAACTTATGAACTTAGACAACAAAATAAACTCCCATTCTCGAAACTTCTTATGGAGTCTAATAATAATACATTCGCTACTTTATTAGATAAAAACCCGCAAGCAAAAACTCTTGCCATCTTAATTTTACTAGACAATGTCCTCTCAGATAAAAAATGGTGTTATTAATAAAATATTTATGCGAGGGCACGGGAATTTATTCTTTCGTCTGCTTTTCTTTAAAGAACGTAATAACGTTAAACAAACGCTTGTTTATAACCGTTTTGCAAACAGTCTTATAGATTACCATATTAGGCTTTTTCAAAGAGCAACGAAAAACATACAGAAACAACGTTATTTATTTATACAAAAATCAAATATATTGTAGCCATATGCAAGGCGAATCTTCACTTAGAAGCATCATAAAGAAATGCACAACTCTAGTCGACAAAAAAAGAAAACAAAGAAAATTAAATTCATTATTTATTACAAAAATTTAAAACCGCTTACCTCATCGTCAAATTCCCCTGCAAGATCTATATTACAGAGAACCAATATTATTTACGAATTTACATGCCCCTTAAGGTGATGTTTTCCTCACCAATCCAAAGTTGTAAAAATATATATATATTGGATATACTACATGTTTAACAAGAAGACTCATGTTATATTTCTTTAGTCATAGTTCAATTACGTTTCATTTAAATACATATGGAGACTTATCAAGCTCTACCCGTATCTTTTATAATACAAATATAATAGTATCATCGATATGTAAAAAAAAGGCTAACAATAATGCGAGCATTATTAATAAAAAACAAAAAGCCATCATTCAGTAATATTAAATACTAGCAGTAGAGGCCGGCGTTGATCAGGATGGTAACAGTAAGAGATAGATCAAGTATCGACCATCATAAAGACTGAAAAATAAAATTGACAAAGATTATTGTTTAGGGTTGACAGATACGCATGTCTTAATTAGTTTTTTTTTTTTTTTTTTTTTTACGAATTGGTCAAACCCAAACTCAAAAAAAAACGTTGTTTTCAATCGTTATGAGTGTACCGATTGAATAGAATTTTATTATAAAAAATTGTCTTGTAAATGGAATTTTTAAAGCATTCTGAATGTAAAAATAAAGAAAAAGTGTGCAAGACAATAAGAAACACTTCCTGCCAAAGTTTTGTTGAAATCGGTTAAAAAAATCCGATCACATATATAAACACACACACACGCACACACACACAAACACACACACACACACAGAAACACGCACACACACACAGAAACAACCTGGGTTTTATAATAAGTATAACTCGATATGAGTTGTCCCACTTTCATTCTCGCGATAGCGATGATCCTTAATCGTGTTTTCAAATTGATTTCGTGCAAAAACAATTGTGTTTTTCCAATTTTTTGGCGCTGTCAGAACCACCGCCGGTTAATTTTACGTAGTCTTGCGAAGTTTTGTTGAAATCAGTTGAAAAATGTAGGAAATCCGATCCAATATATAAATGAACAGACACACACACAACCTGGGTTTTATTATAAGTATGATGAACACGGCAACAATGTGCTGACCGTGTTTAGAAAAACATTCCTATAAATCTATATACATACATACAACAATGGATATAGTCATTTAAAAGTAAAATAAGACTCATCCTTTTGTAAAAAAAAAAAAGTATCCTTTTGTTAGGTTCTATTTTGAAACGTTGTAACTTAGAAATGATTAAAGGTATCTTACAAAAATTTTCCGAGTTTTTTTATAGCACTATTGGACTCTACTTTGTGCAATAAAAATGTATAATTACTCTCTCTCTATATATATATATATTATTTCAGGATGATTTTCCAACATTCAAGATGATCTTCACCTTCTCTAACCTTTTAACTTTCTGTCCTGGAGTAATAAGGTGCCTCACACGTTTCACGTACGTTTTCATTTTCCAGTCTTTTTTCACTGCTCTTGGACTGTCATAGCTGAAACTCCTCCCTCGCGTGCCAAACGACTTATAGATTGAGTTGGATCTTTTCTGATTGATCTCGTTAGCTTTAAGTTGAAATGTTGATCCCTCTTCCTTTTGTAGCTTCCTGATCCAGTTTTCCTTTCTACTGTTCATTTTTTATCAAACTTATTCACCGTTCTGTTGATGTTTCTTGAATCGCCTTTGAAGACAGAATCCATAGTATGAATGTTGGTACCATTACTAAAGGCTTGGATGATCTTCTTTCGTCTCATCATTGCTCAGTTGGAAAGACATAGTAGTACTGAGATTTTTTCAGTGATTCTTGAGCCAAATAGTGTCAAGATGGCTAAACGTCTTGTCTGAAAACCTGTAAAAAAGAAACTCAGTTAGCTTAGTGGTTTTTAAGCTATTAAACATTTTGTGGGATGGGCAGTTAAACTGTTGCACGATTTTGAAAATTTTCCTGTCACACCAGGTATATATGTCTAAAAAATATGGATCAATATAGTGAATTTCTTTCTTCGTTCAATCATAATATTATTAAACTTATTAGACGTTATGAAAAGAATTTACGTAAAATAGAGACAACACTTGTCTATATTATTTAATGAAACATGTATATTATTTATATTATTCGGACTAATGTCCTCATCTTTGTCGCCATATTTATCACAACGTTTCGGCCGTTGTACGCTCCGGCCTTCTTCAGGTTGTTGGAATTTCGAACTGAACCCTTTATTTCGCTCACTGGGGTAGACTGTTCTAGTTCCATGTGCCATATCTAATGGATGTCAGTTATCAGTTATCTCTTGTTAATTTCCGTCTGAAGTTCTCCACTGCCTTAACCAGAGGGGAAATTAGCAGGAGATAGCTGATAACTGACATTCATCAAAAATATGGTACGTGGAACTGGAACTGTCTACCCCAGTGAGCGAAATAAAGGGTTCAGTTAGACATTCCAACCACCTGAAGAAGGCCGGAGCGTACAACGGCCGAAACGTTGTGATAAATATAGCGACAAAGATGAGGACATTAGTCCGAATAATGTAAATAATGTACATAATACCTCATCTCAGAAATATAGACAAAAACGTTTATATATATATATATATATATATATATATATATATATATATATATATATATATATATATATATACATACATTTATAAATACACACACACACAGATATATATATATATATGGGTAGGTCAGATTAAATAAATTACTAACATTACAAACAGTATGTATGCATCTATAAATACATATACATATTAATACATATCGTACAGGTTCATTGTAATATAGACACAAGTATCGTCAAAATAAACACGTAAATCCTTGCTAAAATTATGCAATCCAGACTCTCGACACTGCAGACTACCAAGTCTTCTGCTGTCGTTGTCTATACATTCATATGCTCACAAACAAAGTATACTGGAAAGTATTTGTTTGTGATCTGGTTAAATAACATGCTTTTGTACATATCCAGATCAATGTGATCTTTTTGATCTTAATCCTGTCCTCATTCTCAAACTGTGCAGTCTTTCGTTGAATAAAATGAAAAAGAAGTTTACCAAAGTTAATAAAAGAAGAATACACTGCTTATCTCTACTTGGAGAATGTGATCTTTGAAGATGAAATATCAGTTAAGCTTTAGTTAACGAAATTCTTCGTTCCTCTAAGAAAGTTGGTTTGTCGAAAACTATTTCAAACTATTATTATTGAAGAATTCCAAATATTTTATCGAGTACGAACAATGTCGAAAAATATAATGTTTCCCCTAAATATACGATATATAAATCTTCGAGTTAAAATATAAATCTAGATATCTTGTTTTAGTTATCATTAACTTATATAGTGTCTTATATATTTTGAAAACGAGAAACAGTTAAAAAGGCCGTTAACACAAACAGACCGTTAACACGTGCGTCAATGAGAATTTCACTTCTTTTCATTTTTCAGGCCATAATAATAACATTTATTTCTTAACAATAAACAGAAGACTAAAGGTAAGAACACCCCAGACAATTCTTGTATTTTCCAAGTAAATTATCTGAACATTCATTAAACACATACATAAAAACATACGAGAAAGACTGTATACATTTTGCTTATATTTTATTTTATTCTATCAGATTCCGATCCAAATTTGATCTACATTAGACCCTTGACTCACAATTTTACTTAATATTACTGTCTCTCGTATCTACAACACCACATAACAACCAGATAACATATAATACTCGTACTGTGGTTTCCATATCTTACTGTTTCTCATGTTTTGAATATTTTTGTATATATAAATGTAAGGTGGGTATATAATTATTTACAATATTATAAATGACTTACAAGGTATAGTGGGGTAATAGTAGCAGTTACAACGTTTGGATCTGATGTAAGTTACAGAATAAATAGTAATCCAACTGGGCCAACTAATGTGATTGTAGGCTTTGCTAAATCTCTTAATCTAGAGAGGTTCATAAGTTTTAAGTAAAGGGGTCGCAAATAAAACTGCACTCTTGTACCCAAATTGCAAAACAAATCTATCTGGCTACGTGTTGACAAGGTCAACAGGTCAAAAGCGATAGTTTCATCATGACGAAGTAGACTCTGACATTTCACCAATGACGTTCAATGATTGCATTCTCAATGAGGCATTTTGCACGGATTGGGATTATTAGAGATGCTGGAAAAATAGTCCGTTCCTTTTACTGTTCCAGAAAGAGCATGATTCCTTCTGTGAGGTTTTATCTTTTAAAGAATCAGGTCAAACCAAAAATTGAATTTTTTCTATTATATCTGGGTTGGACGTTCATAATGAAAGTTTTTAGCTTCGACAGAGTTCACAAGCATTTGAGCGGTTTTGTGTATAATGAATAGTTTCCCATTCTGCAACCCTTTTTATAAAACACGAATCATTCGTAACGCTATTTTCATGGAATGTATTCGGGCGGACTACATTCCTAGGACAACCAATCTAACCCTTTACTGTCAGGATCTACTAAGATGTACTGAGTCGACTCATCGTCATTTCTTTCATGTTCCCCTGTTAAGGTAGAGGTTACCCCTACCCGAGAAATCTCCCATTGACGAACGGGCTGCTCTGTGAATACTTAATCAGTCGCTATACTCTTAACCGCTTCAAGTCTAGGATTAACGTTTATCTAGTATTCTCATAATATATCCTTCTTGCTTGCTTCTTGTCTGCCTTTACAACAACCGAATTTAGTAAACATGTACATTGAACGTGTCTTATATAAAAAAAAAACAAAACAAGATAATTAAAAAATAAATAAAATAAACAAAAATGATTTCTTAGCTTCTGAATGGTCGTTATAATGATCCGGAAATATATCCATGCATTTTTTTTTAAATGACTCGACTTCATATTTTAAGACTGTCCTGAAATATATATGCAAACGAAGGAAAGGGTATACAGATCATGTCTGAAATTATGAAAAACTCGAGGGTTTAGTTCATAGCAATGACGATAGAAGATATTTCGCACTGTTTTAAAACAGGAAACTTACTTATCTACATATATTTTGATAGAATGAGAAGGGTATATATCGGAACATTACATAGTGTCTAGAAATATTTCCAAATTTTGTTTAAATATATCAACTTCGCATTAATTACGATGTATACAATGCCTATTAAAAACATCGTGAAAACTATCAGTTAAGTTCATTAAAGTCGCAATTTGAATATTATTGAAAAACGAGAAACAGTTACAATCTTAACCCCTTCAAGTCTAGGATTAACGTTTATCTATCGTATGTATTCTCATAATATACCATACTTGCTTGCTCCTTGTCTGCCTTTACAACAACCTCCTTTAGTAAATATCTACCTTGAGTAGCCAGAAATATATCCAAATTTTGTTTAAATAAATCAAGTTCGCATTAATTATAATATATACAATGCCTATTAAAAACATCGAGAAAGCTATCAAATTCACAAAACTCAAAATTTGGATATTATTGGAAAACGAGAAACAGTTACCATGTTAACCACTTCAAGTCTAGGATTAATATTTATCTATCGTACGTATCCTCATCATATACCATTCTTGCTTGCTCCTTGTCTGCCTTTACAACAACCTTTTTTTGTAAACATCTACCTTGAGTAGCTTTTGGGCCTTGCATTAGAAGAACAAAAATAAAAATTACTGATTGTGATGGTTAGATTCCTCTCTGTAGAATATTCAATTGTTGATGGATGTGAAAGAACGAAGGAGAAATTATACAGCGTGTCTTTTATTCTATAAGATATGACATGAAACTTTAATGCCTTGTCATGGAACATGCAAAGAATTTACAATTGGTAGGAACAAGATACTTTTATAGTCGATATCTTCGGATGAATTTGCAACATGGAATAATATGCTGGTGGGCTTCTATGGCAGACAGGGAAAATTTAATTTCAATCTCGAAGAATGACCCCTTATTAGTCAGTTAAGTGCCATACGTGATACACGCGATCAAGTATCTTTCGATATATGATTTTTAGCTCGATACATGACTGACGAGACATATTTTTTATGCGGTAGGCTGGTTGTCAACCAAGACTAAAGAACCCAGTTTATCCTGCTATACAGCCCATAATAATATGTTGGTGGGCTTCCATGGTAGACGGAAAATTTAATGTCAATCTCGAAGAATGCCCCCTTATTAGTCAGTTAAGTGCCATACGTGATACACGTTTGGGCGATCAAGTATCTTTCGATACATGATTTTTGGCTCGATACATGACTGACGAGGCATATTTTTTATGCGGTAGGCTGGTTGTCAACCAAGACTAAAGAACCCAGTTTATCCTGCTGGATAAATTATTAACCCATGGGTGGGGAGAGAGATGGATACATACCTTTCTCAATGGTATTTGTGCGCAAGTGAATCTAACGAACTTGACTGGAATTCGAACTCGACTCTCCCAATTCTCACTCCAATCCGATATCCATTAAACCACAACGCACATCCATTAGATCGGGCCTCTACAATGACACTATATCAATAACTAAATTTCTGGCGTTCAGGCAAAACCTCAAATTGCTTGAATTTTTCTACTGACTTATGTACAACATCCAACAACACGATGGCAATCGTATGCTTGTAAAATCAAAATATAGAGAAGTCCGCTTCCTTGGCACATAAAGAACACTGTATTAAGTCTAGACGTTTTAACAGGTAGATTCTTTCATTAGGAAACATTTGTTGATTATTTTTTTATCTACTGAACTCACTAGTTTAAATTTTAGGATCTAAATTTGACATTTACTATGTGTGTTGTCAATAAATTATTCGCAATTGTAAGCAAAGAAAATTGAGACTATTTTTTTTATCAAAAGCCTTTTTGACTCAACTAGTCAAATTTTTCAAATACTGAAATTTGAAACATCTATTTCTAGAATTTACCATTCAGTAAAAAGAATTCACATAAATCGTTTCCTTTAAGATGAATTATTCTCACACGGTTTGAATTGAAATTGAAGAAACTCAATAAAAAAACAAACAAACAAAAAACATTATAAAAATATTCTTTATTAAATGAAAACATTTTCCCTTTTCATCTAAATATATTCTTCCACCTTGGGAGCAAGTTTTCAATTCTTTTGCAAAATTTCTCCAACCAAGGAATCGATCAGATCATTGAATATTTGTTTAATATAATTTTAATTGAAGAACTTCTTGCCTCGAAGGAAGAGGTTTGCCTAATTGAAAAACAAAATAGGAATTCGGATGAGTGAATTTGGCTGAATTGCTGGGTTCGAAAAAAAGTTTTGATTTTCAAATATTATAACTTTTGTAAAGTTGTCTTTGCAATAAGTAATCAGGAGCGCAACTTGAAGCATGAATAAATAAATAAATAAATAAATAAACAAACAACAAAAAACATCTTTCCTATTCATAAAAAAATGTTTCTGATTTGAATGCACAAAATTAACTGGCATTTTCTAAACGTTCCTGCAGAATGGTTTAGTAGAAACAAAAAAGAAGAAAAAAAACAGTAAAATATATTAACTCATTTTGACTATGGACCCTTTTCTAAAAACCTGATGGAACACTTTTTTTTATCATCATCATCATCATCATCATCATCATCATCATTAGTCTCTGGACTGAGTCAATCATCGAGGATACCCGAGAGCAGAGGTTACTTCATTTTGATCCGTCCAGTGGGATTTCAGGTAGCTCGGGGGGGGGGCGCTCCTCTCCTCTCCAAGCACTTGACAGTCGAAGACCACGGAATGTGGTGTGGGTCAGTACACTACCCCTCAGCTTTTGAATTCAAAGATATCATTTTCCTAAGCCGGTTTCTACCCAAGGCTATATAACCCAGTCTGTCCTGTTTTTTTTTTTTTGTTTTGTTTTTTTTACCAATAACTGGGGGCAGGGGAGAGGAGAAATGGATTCATGCCTTTACAAAATATATTAGCATGTGTCTGAATGTACCGAACACAACTGGATTTCGAACTCGTCTCCCCGATTCTTCAATCCAATCCTCAATCCGTTACTCTACTGTTTTCCTTTATAAGCGCCTAAATAATTACTGGTAAGTGTTCGACAATATTCTAGAAGCAATCGTTTGAAAATTGGGGACCATATTGTTATCATGACGTATTGTAAAACTTTTACATTGCTAGACATCACCTGGAATGTAAGTTCTCTTTCCCCACATGTCTAGGCGCTCTATAGAAATGATAATGTTACACAATGCGAACGCCAAGGCCAGGATGATTAGCGATTGTCCAGAGAGACTCATGGACAGGGCATTCTGGCAGTGATGGATTGCCTTTGCCTGAGTTTTGGATATAAGTCCAAAACAGTGCGAATTCAGGAGAATGTTTCAAGAATTCTGAAGCGTCGATACACCTCCCACAACCAGGTCAGCGACCGGCTAATATGACCCGCGGAGGGCCGCTGAACCAGCGTGCAGTATGCATTCCTGTCACGTCAGTCCTGCTACTGCCTCTTAGAATCTAAGCCGTGACCGTAAATAAAACTAAAACCAAAATTAAATGATCCTTTACATTGATACCATTTTTATTAATAGCGTGAGGATCACGAGACGACACAGAACGCAACAACAGCCAGTGTGTGTGGTGGTTAGGTGAACAAGCAATGCCTATTGCAGTGCTCCATGAACTAATCTTCCAATATTTAAAATTTCTGACACGGTGAGATGTCCTGTTGCAAGTATCCATCAATATATGAGGCAAGTGATTAACTACAAACCCTAGATAGGTTGTAGCATTAAAAAGTTCTTTAAAAAGTTTACTTTTACCTAAACTCCCAATGTATGTCAAATCTGCTTTCATGTGACACATCGTAGGTGTTCATGGCTCATCAAAATTACCTTAGTTTTGTCGAGTAATTTTAACCACTCCACTTTATTCTTCTAACATTCATTTACAGGAACTCGTCCACTAGGGTACCTGATTTTTTCCCGCACCTCTTGTCTTCATGCCATATGCTCGTCAAATTCTCTGGGTCTTCTTTCCTCATATGTTGCTGAATTTTCAAGTATCTCATTCTGATAAGTTTTCTTATCGTTCACTATTTTCCTGAAAACTTCCTCATTGTTCATTTGTTCTGTCTATGGTATTCTTTGTAATGGATGACAGAACTACATCTCTGCCACTTCATGTCACTTCTTACTTTTTCTGTAGGTAGATTGTCTAGTATTCACTTCTCGTATCAGAGAATAAATATTACATATTTTTTCGATGCACATTCTTTTAATGTCTGATAAAGATATTTGCTCATCTCTTAACAATCTGCTTAGCCTCTGGAATATATTTTCATCTCTTTCTCGTGGGCAGTCGTATATAAGTGTAGATGCAATAAAAACTGTCATCTCCCTGTATCGCTTCAGTAAGTACCTGACTCCTCGTACTATCCTCTACCTTTACAAGAGCCAGGCCAGGCCAGTCTAGGCCAGGCCGAGAATGAAACACTACTATCGTATTTGGGCGGGAGCTACTCAGTCCTCCCCTTCAAGTCTCGGAAGTGTTCAAAAGCGTCTCCGAGTCCTTGTGGGTGACAAAATTATTTGTCACCCACAGCATCTCTCACAGATGGGAGGTAGCAATCGTCTAACTGCTCTATCGCTAATACCATGTGTTATGGCCCAAGGTTAGGACCATGGAAGAACAACACGAAACACAACAGTAGAAATAACAAAGAATATATTACACAAGAAATAATACAAGAAGTGAAAAGGGTTAGTAAGACTGTTCGACTGGTTTGGCGTGACTGCTATCAACTCGACTCGGTTCAATATCGTCCCAATACCAAATCCGTTTGCATCTCTTGAGAGGCGTAGTATGTATAACGTTCGGCAGAGTTCATTCTGCCGGTCTAGGTAGGCACCATGACCCCCCCCCACTTCCAAGTTTTTACCTCACAAGGGTCTTTAATATTTTTTCCTCTTCGGATTAATCATCAAAGGCTCTGTAAATGTTCTTTTTCTGCTTGATTTCCGCGGTTCTGAAATTGCTTGAGGCCTTTGCATATTGAAGGGTGTCAAATATTGTGTCCATTACTTCCTCCTCTTCCTGAGGTAGACTGTTAGAATCCTCTAACACCATGGAAAGTGCCACGACGAACTACATTGCTTCGTTCCGCCAGTATTAAATTTTACGCCTAGGACAAGTCATGTCACTTACATTGCAGCAAATCGCCGACATTAGTTTCGTATTTGATCGTTGAAGTGTTCTACCTAAACAGCTTCTTCCCGAGAACAGCTGATCTGTGGAACCAAGAACCCAGATCATATTTCATTGATCACTACAATCTTTGAGTGGACACCGAGCCTTGAACAGGACGAACCTTTGCTTCCGCCATTATGAAACTTCAAGGCCAGGACAAATCATGCCACGTACATTGTGGCAAATAACCCACATTCCCTTCGTATGCCATCGTTTAGAAGTAAGTTCCACTCAAACAGCTTCTTCCCAAGAACAATTGCTCTGTGGAACCAAGAACCTAGAGTATGTTTCTTTGATCACTACAATCTTAACATGTTAAAGTCTAGAGTTAACCGTTATCTTCTTCTTCTATTCGTATAAACAGAATCTTAAGGTAATACTATACCTTGAGTGGACACTGAGTCTTGTACAGGACGAACCTTACTGCAAAGAATCTTAATATTCTACCGAAAGTGTTGGATTTCTATATATGCTTGAATTTGACGTAACTATCATTTTTCCATTAAAGCAAATGACTGTTGCTTCAAGCATATTCTACACGTGTGAATAAAGTATCCTGCATTCGCTATACAGTCAGTCAGTTATGTTCTATGCGTGATACACGCTTAGGCGATCATGCATCTTTCGATACATGACTGACGTGGCAGATTTTCTTCCCACAGTAGGTTACCATTTTTTTCTGCGATAGACCAGTTGCAAACCAAGGCTACAGAAGCCGGTCTGGCTTGCTAGCTGAGGTAGAAGAACAGGATTCATACCATTCCCAAAGTTATTAACACGTAAGTGAATGTAATTGATTCGACTGGAATTCGAACTCGGCTCTCCGATTCCTCAATCCGACATACATAAATATCGGTTTAGAATAAATGGTGGAAGCATAGAAGTTTTTCATTCCTGCTCCCAACTATGATGAGTAATTTCGAGTTAAGTATTTCTCTCAGCTATTAGCAACTTTTAATATATAATTTGTTATTAATCTATATTTGAATGCTCGTATTTAGCCAATATTCGCATTGTTCAAAATTAGTTGCCATCCAAGGCTATAGAAGCCGGTCTAACCTGTTATTTACTCATAGCTGGGGAAAAAAACAGGATTCATACCTTACCAAAGTTTATTAGCAGGTAAGTGAATGTAATTGATTCGACTGGAATTCGAACACGGTTCTCTGATTCCTCAATCCGAGCCGCTATCCATTACTCCACCGAACAGTAATAGTAGCATAACGTATAATAATAACATGTTATACATAATGTATAATAGTAATATCTTATCAGATTTAAACGGAAAGCAAAGTTAAAAACTGAAAAAAACAAACAAAATACAAACAGATAAAGCAATACAAAGATGAAGAGTTGATGACAATAATTTAATAATCTCAAAAGAGAATTAAAATACATCAAAAGGAAATCTCAAGGGTGTAAAACAGAATATATTTGTGAAAGCTACGGTTTTTTTTTAAGTCAGTTAATAAAATGTTCATCTCGAGTCAAAATAAACAGACTGTTTAAACAGAATACAGTCTGAATAGCTGAGTTAAAACAAACTAAAAACTACCTACAAAAGAGGCATAATATAAATTGTATCTTTTTTAGTTGAAGCTCCTTTAGACAAGCGAATGGCACAGCTGTCTATTTATTATCTTAACAAACCATTCAATCGGTTGTTTTTGTCAAATAGAGTTTACGCTTTCTTACAGTGATGCTGACCAAGAACAAGAGTCAATCGAGATAGACGGTTCCAAAAGAAGAGGCACAATTTGAGCAGATGTGTAGGGAAGATACGGACTAGAACAGGTTAAGATTACAAGATTGCAGTGATCTGAAAGCATCTTCTTGGGAATCGGTACTGCAAAGTAGTGGTCCTGAACGTTTGGAACTTACATCTCAACAATGGAATACTAAGAAAATTAGGGTGGTCCACTACAATTTGCATGTACCCTGACGATTCTATGTTCTGAAGGATAGACCCGGGTGGAACTAAGGAATATAGTTCATCTATAGATCATTAAGTGGTTTGCGCCCTTTTGTCTGTGAGAAAGCGATTGTAGGGTGGAAAATAATTTGTCAGCCATAAGCTAAAAAGTTACAGCAAATAACCCAAATAAGTAAACACATAATATAGTCGGGACTAAGTGTTATGATAAGGGTTCAAATATTGCTTAGAGATAAAAAAGCAGGGAATTATGCAATATATATATATATATATATATATATATATATATTGCATAATTCCCTTTTTTATATCTCAAATATATATATATATATATATATTAATTGATTTAAAATATGTTTTTTCGCTACACAGTTCTAACCATGTTTCAAAAATGGAAGTTAAAACTCCGAATTTTATAATTAAATTAAAGAAATTAGTCCCATTTCATCCTCAAGCGAATTAATGCTCTGTAAATTTACATTGAGCACTATTTTGTAAAAATAAAAATATCTATGAAAACACCGGATTATATATCTTAATGTTCTTTCTTTCTTTCTATATTATATATATATATATATATATATATATATATATATATATATATATATATATATATATATATCAAATGAGAGAAAGGACAGATGGAATAAAAATCCACTGTTCGCAACATTTACCTTTTAAAAATTGATTAATACAAAGTAGTATATATTTGAGCAGATGTGTAATATGTTTATTATAGGAGATAATAAAAATCATTTAGAAATCGTTACACAAAAGCTTCCATGTTTCAATATTATGATTATACTTAGCATCGACTGAAGAATTACAATCATAGTTTTGAAACATGAAAGCTTTTGTGTAACGACTTCAAAATGTTTTATTATAATCTCTCAGAATAAAAATATAATATATAAATTTTCTGTTTTCATGATGGTCATAAAATTTTGTACCAGAAACGATATCTTTATATATATATATATATATATATATATATATATATATATATATATATATTTAAAGATATTGTTTGCGGTACAAAGATATTTTTCATGACAGTCATAAAATTTTTGAAATATATATATATATATATATATATATATATATATATATATATATATATATATATATATATATATATATATATATATATATATATATATATATATATATATATATTTGAGTTCTACCTGGATTCTTCCTCTTGGAATTTTTATTCAAAAATATACATGTATGGGTATTTATATATTTTGCATATGTATGTATATTTACCACTAATATTATCTATCTATCTATCTATCTATCTATCTATCTATATCTATATATATATATATATAAAATTCATAAAATTTTGTACCACAAACGAGATATCTTTAAATATATATATATATATATATATATATATATATATTATAAATTAATTGATTTAAAATATGTTTTTTCTCGCTACACAGTTCCAACCATGTTTCAAAAATAGAGCTAAAACCCTGAATTTAATTTTGCAATTAAATTAAAAGCATTAGTTCCATTTCATCTTCAAGCGAATTTTGGAGTAACTTTTAAAAATTACCGGGTTTTAAAGACACAGCTAAAATCACGTTTCCATGGTTACAGAATATTCTACTTGAATTGAACAAGGGATGTCTAGATTTTCGTTATGTCAGTATCATTGTATCAGTTATTAGCTACAATTTGGTAAGGGTTGGGGTGTATTTTACAATGAAACCTGACATCAGTTGAATGGATGCCGTCTGGATTTTTTTAAGAAAAAAAAAAAAAAATTATTGTTAACGGTAAAAAAAAATTCTTACGCCACTTTTTTTCATTTATAAATTTAAAGATTTTCGGGGTTTTTTTTATCATAATACTTTTTATTTAACTACGATTTGAAATATTCTCCTTTTTAATTTTTATTATACTAAATTCTTTTTAAGAACAGTTAAATGTATTAGAATCCATTATATTATGTAGGATTATTTTAACATCAAGTTTAAGTATGTATATGAGGTTACATTTTTTTTTTTTATAAGAACACCGGATTTTATATCTTACTGTTCTTTCTTTTATTATATATATATATATATATATATATATATATATATATATATATATATATATATATATATATATATATATATATATTAAAGATATTGTTTGCGGTACAAAATTTTATGACCGCCATGGAAACACAAAATTTATTTTATTACCCTCATGATGATAATAGATAAATAGTAAAACTGAAAAACGAGCTAGCCAACCGGTTTCGAACCTCGCTAAACAGAGCTAAATCGAGGTTAATAAATTAAATAGAATTATCCTTAAAAAGAGATGGACAATATGTATTCGATGGGTGGGAGAAAAAATAATGCTTAGATGGAAATTAGTTGGAGACCTAGTACGAAGTCCTTCTGTTTACACAGAGAGGGCTTCAACTATAAAATATGAATGGCCCCCAACACATTCAAGTGGTAATTAAAGTGGGACTTTCTAAGAATGGTAAATGAGTCAACACTGAAACTAGTAGCACAATTATGGCTATTTGTTAGGTTCTCTGCGATGGAAGACCCACACGTATTGGTCAGAATGTCTGAAGAAGTGGACTTAAGGTTGTGGGTTTTCGTTGGAACATGTTGCTTTATTCTGACATCCAAACTTTGAGTCGTTCTTCCTATGTAGTGTGCGCCACAACTAAATTTAAAGGATTAAATTAAAGAACTATTATGATCTGGAGAGAGAAAGTCCTTCCGCATGGACGGAAAGACAGGTTTGGTAGAAAGGACTACATGAGTGTTAGCGGCAAAGTAACATTGTCGAACTGTTAGGGAAACCTGCCTAGTATATCTATCGTTGATATTACCCAGGCAATGAAGGCGCAGGTACACAAGACACCTTTGCACTATAGCAAGTTTAAGTTTATTGAATTCAGCAATTTTATTCTTAATTATTGATTGAAAAATGCCCAACGGATAGGCATTGTTACAGAGAGTAGTGGTAATAACTCTGAGTTCATCATCCAACTTAGAACAGATAATTGAAGCCCTATGGGTAAGGGTTTTAATTAAATTAATTTTACGTTTTGCAGGACAAAAATAATCACAACGGGTATATAAACCAGTAAATGTCGGATTACGATAAACAGATGTAACAAAACCAGATGAAGATCTGTTAACCAAAACATTGAGAAATGGAAGAGAAGAATCAATTTCCTTACATAATCTTAGTGTTTTTCACTTCACACGTAAAAATTTAATTTTCAGATGAACACAACAATGATGAACTCAGCAGTTTTTTGTCTTAGAAGAAACAAGACACTGATGACGACATTGTGCTAATGTCGAAAATACTCGGAATAAATTGAATACAATGTAATTGACCATGATCTGGCATCTCGTCTTCAGTCGCTCTCTCACAGACGTGCCATCGACTCACTCTGTCTTTTTTTACAAATACTTTCATGGTAACTGCTCCAATGAGCTGCTTTCGCTGGTTCCCAGACTTTATGAATTTAAGCCTTCAACTAGGATGACATCCCGCTCTCAACCTTTCACTATCGAAACTGTTAAATGTAGCCGTCTCTTCTACTCCAATAGCTTCATATCTTGCACTTCTCGCCTGTGGAACACCCCCGTCTTTTCCTGTTTCTCTGATAGCTATAATCTCCAACTATTCAAATGTAATGACAATCGACGTCTCCAGAAGCCTTGATCTATCCCTTATCCTTCTCTTCATCCTTTCCTCTATCACTCCTCTTTGCTCTCGCTCCAACTATCTGTAGCCCCTTGAGTGCTAGGAGTAAAACGCTTAAAAATAGTGGTTTTCTTTGTTTGTTCAATAAGGACACTTAGAAACCTGTCCGTAATTTCGAGGGGACCCTAAAAATAAGTAGACAAAACTTGTCTAAATTATTTAATGAGGCATGTCTTAATGAAAACATACTGCCAAAATATACGTTATATATATATATATATATATATATATATATATATATATATATATATATATATATATATATATATATATATATAAATGATAGAGGCAGGGAAAGAGAGAAAGAATGAGAGAGAACCAAAGAGGGTAAAGCAAGGAAAGAAACAAAGCAATTTACATACAGTAGCGTCCAAAACTAAGGGACAAAATTTTAAAACCTAATATTTGTTAGAAATAACAAATGTGAAAAGCTGAAATTTTGACAACTGGTAGTCGTTATCATCCATAATAACATACTAAAATTTGAATCATTTGCAAAGGATAGAAAAAAAAAGAATTATAACAATTATTTATTTATTTTCAAATTTGGAACGTCCAAAAGTAAGGGACAAAATTGAAAAAACAATGTAAACAGTATGCTATATTCAAATTTTTGATTTCCTCTAAAGAATAAGTCTTATTTAGTCATTTGTAAACGTTGCATCAGCCGGCACCATGGCGAAACGCCAAAAAGTTGATTACTCTGTGAGACAAGCTATTGTGAAGCTACACAAGGAAAAGCACACCATTAGAGAGATTTCAGAGAAAATTAAACGTTCCAAGAGTGTTGTAGGCAGGGTTGTTACATCCTACAATGATACTGGCAAAATAGTTAGTGCTTTTAAAACCGGCAGACCCTGCAAAACTTCGGCAAGAGAAGATCGAATAATGCAGCGTATGTCATTAAAGGACCGTTTTAAGTCTTGCACAGAAATTAAAAGGGTTATGAATAGTACCTCATGTGTTAATGTGTCAAGACAGACTGTTTGTAGATGACTGCAAGAGATAGGGCTGTTTAATCGAACCCCAGGGAAGAAACCACTTGTTAGTTCGAAGAATAAGAAGAAGAGATTAGAGTTTGCAAACAGGTATGTAATTTGGACATATGAAAATTGGGCAAAAGTATTTTTCAGTGATGAAAGCAAGTTTAATTTATTTGGAAATGATGGAAAAAACAATGTAAAGAGACGTATTGGTGAAAGATTAAGTGCAAAGTGTACTAAGAAAACTGTCAAGTTTGGGGGCAGAAGCGTCATGGTATTTGGAATGTTTTCTAGACAAGGTACAACGCCTCTTGTCCGGTTACAAACTCGTGTAAATGCGCAGATCTATAAAAACATTGTTCAAGATCATGTTGTGCCAATCATACAGAATTCAGGTTTTGATAGGGCTACCTTTATGCAAGATGATGCCCCATGTCACAAGGCAAAGGTGGTAATGAGTTACCTTAGCGAGCAAGATTTGGAAATTATGGATTGGCCACCGCAAAGTCCTGACTTAAATCCAATAGAAAATCTTTGGAAGACCTTAGGAGTGAAAGTTATGGAAAGAAATCCCACTAACACGGAGGATTTGTGGGTGAAGCTTCAAGAAGAATGATCTAAAATTAGTATCGAGGATTGTCAAGAACTGATTCGTTCTTGTAGTCGAAGATGTGCAGCTGTCATTGAGAGCAAGGGCTCATTTACTAAATATTGATTGTACATGTATTTTTATTGTTTTTTTGCCGTTTACATTGTTTTTCTCAATTTTGTCCCTTACTTTTGGACGTTCCAAATTTGAAAATAAATAAATAATTGTTATAATTCTTTTTCTATCCTTTGCAAATGATTCAAATTTTAGTATGTTATTATGGATGATAACGACTACCAGTTGTCAAAATTTCAGCTTTTCACATTTGTTATTTCTAACAAATATTAGGTTTTAAAATTTTGTCCCTTAGTTTTGGACGCTACTGTATATTAGTATTCTCAAGTAGATGCTAGTAAATACTCCATAGAGCTACTGAATCTTATAAACCACCACATGGTAACAGAAATACAAAACATTAAGCAGTAGCTATTTACCTTATTTGCATTGTTCGGACTTTGGCCCCATCTTCATTGTCATATTCACGACGTTTCGCCCGTTGTTCGCCCTGGCAGTCTTCAGGTGATATATAAAAAAGGCCGGAGCTTTCGACGGCCAAAACGTCGTGAATAGTACAGTGAAGATGAGGACAGCAGTCCAAACCATGTAAATAGTTACAATACCTCATTTCAAAAATATCAACAGATCCCGACTAGGGCCAGAGCGTACAATGTCCGAAACATCGTGAATAAGAGAGCAAAGATGAGGACAACAGTCTGGACATTGTAAATAATGTAAATAGTTACAATACGTCATTTCAGAAATATAGACAGATCCTGAAGAAGGCCGGTTGCGTACAACTGCCGAAACATCCTGAATATGACAGCAATGATTCAGTATAAATAGATGCACGGTTTATCTGTCTCTCTGGGAAAGACAAAAAAGCGTAATATACTTGAAACTATTCTTTAAGACATTTTTTTAATGTTTATACGTTCTTTTTATAGATACAAATATTTAAGTAAAGGCTCTGTTTATAATAAACAGTATTAATAACATTTACCGGGTTGAATGTCCGAGAAATTTTCATAGAAAATATGCGTCCTCCGACAGGAATCGAACCTGTATCCTATACGGAACTGTTATATAGGCTGACGTGCCATAACCGATCGAGCAACAGATGAGCGTTCGGTTAGCAAGGCTGATTTTACTTTTTTAAACACAATTCTCAATGATTTTCTCTCATTCATTCATATCTGCTCAATGCGTATCCAAATGTAAACAAATGACGTCATACATTATGAAATGGACAAAGGTTCGATTCCTGTTGGAGGACTCATATTTTCTATGAAAATTTCTCGTACATTCAGGCCTGTAAATATTATTAATACTTTTTATTATAAACAGAGCATTTACTTGTATCTATAAAAAGAACTTATAAACATTAAAAAAATGTCTTAAATAATTGTCGGACTTTGTCCGTTTCATAATGTGTTCTTTTTACGTAATATCACCAGATAACAACTTGTATCAATTTTCAGCTTCCATAAGAGTCAAATCTTTTGAGAACTTTATTAGCTAGCAAGTTACTTAAGTAACTAAATAAGAACTGACATTTAAAAGAATTTATATGCGAGACTCATATTAATGAAAAACGTTGAAATCAATATATTTCTGACCTATATATAAGCATCGATTTACCTTGGAATCGCAAAAAAGGACATGTTCTCATGTGTAGAAAATGAACTCTTTTCTTTTATTCAAAGAGTCACGTGTAATTAAACTTGTGCCAAAAGCCAGACAAAGTTGTACATAGGTAAATATTTTAGTTAGAGATCAATAGCTTTTGAATAAATATATTTTCACTTTGATGATATTAATTCTATCGCATAGTCGAGAATAAAATGTTGTATATCCTGTTTCCGATAATCTGGTGTCGACGTGCACCGACAAAGAACATGTTGGCCCCAAAAAGTCAGAGTAGTGACAATGTAAGCAAAGCAATTTTTTTCTCTCTCGACAGATAACAGTCGTGCAAACTTTTACACGAAAGGTCAGTTGTCAAGCATATTTCCCATTTATATAAATGTTTGTAACGTCACCCACGATAAAAATAATAAAAGGATTAACACATCGCCTTGTCTCGCCTGGTCTTGTTCACTGTTTTCCTCAGGCAATTCATCTCACAAGTGATCAGTTTCTCTCAAGGGTTTTTTAAAGGCCATGTCTGGCACTGGAATATCAACGCTGATAGGAAAATAGCATTGATGAGAGTTGTCTTGGTGCTCATGGAAATGCTAGGATATTTTAGGAGAGGAGCAAGTTGGTAACTGACTGCGTTGGCTTTCTGACATCTGGTCTCGATTTCTCTGTTTAGTGGAGCAGTGATTAAGACCAGACGAGACAAGATGAGGTGTGAGGCAACAAGAGATATGGTAGAAGCAATACCAATCATACAACACATCGAACGACAGATGATCAAGTGTTTCGGACACCTCACACGTATGCCTATCGACCAACCAGCCCTACGAGCATAGATCCTCAAGTACTATGGCTGGAGAGCGAGAGGCAGGACAAGAAGACGCTGAAGCGACTTAGTGGCAGACACTCTCAGAAACTACGAAATATCTCTCCCCTAGGCCACTCGCCTTGCCGCTGACAGACGACGCCTAACAGCACAAGCGGAAGGAAAAACGAAAACTAAACTAAAACATAACACATCATCGCCTTACAGATAGGTTTGGTCAATGGATGCAAGTGATCCTGAGAATGAGAAAAACAAAAAACAAAAACAAAACAAAAAAAACGGAAAATGAGAGAGTGACAGGGTGAGAAGAAGGTGAATGATATATAAGCGTAAATACTTTCGCAAAATTTAAATCGACTTATCTCTCGACCGACTTCAAAGTTTCATGGAAAAACGCTCATCAGGGTCATTGGATATGATAAATCTATTGAATTATTACCAGACATCATATTTTTTTACATAACATGATTACATCTTGTAGTAAGGTATCTGATCGGGAGATTGAAGGTTTTCAGGAGTGTGGGACCAGGTCCACCCTGACCCGAGATGGTAGCATCTGTTAGGGTTCGAGCTATAGTAAAATTACCAACAATACATATTTATAGTAAAGTTACCAATAATACCTATTTATAGAAAAATAACCAGCAATACATTTTATAGCAGAATTGCAAACAATACCTTTAATCTGCAATTGAAGTCATACAATTGTGCTCAAAATATATTTTGTTGAAGTCATAAAAATTGAGTTTAAAATATTTCGATTTCGGCATAGAGATTGAAATGCCGCTAAACAACATCAACCAACAAACCAATCAACTATAACCATGATAAACGCTGAAGTATCTTAGAACAAGTGCCATATACACGCAATCTACTTTCAGCTATTTTTTAGGACTTCAATTGGTTTATTATTTACATTATTCGGACTATTGTTCTCATCTGAGTCGTCATATTTATTACAACGTTTCCGCCGCTGTACGCTCCGGCCTTCTTCAGGTGGTTGGAATGTCAAACTGAACCCTTTATTTCGCTCACTGGGGTAGACTGTTCTAGTTATACGTGCCATGTTTAATGGACGTCAGTTATCAGTTATCTCCTGTTAATTTTCCTCTGAAAGTTCTCCACTGCCTTAACCGGGTATTGAACTCACACTCTTTGGGTCTTGTCCCTAGATCTAACTAACACATTTATCAACTGTGCCATGTGTTCTCTTTTCGTTGAAGGCAACGTTTCCTTCATTTTAAACGATTGGTGATTTTCACTAAGGAAGACAATACGTGTAAATATCTTTTGCCTTAGAAACAGGACGTTCATATTTTTTTTTTTTTATCTGAAGAAGAAATACATTTTCTGAAGAAGAGACATTTCTTCCTCAGAGAAGAAAAATATTTTTTTTAATTTAAATTTTTTTTTTTGTATTTTCAAATGAATAAATAAGAATATCCCATAAATCCCATGCATCAATATCTTTTAACCACTGTTCATCTCTGACATAAAATTATGACACCTGGGAATTTTTTTCACCATTTTTAAGGTTTTATTGAGCCAACCAAAATCGATTATCTCCATTAAAAACAATCTAAAACCTTTCAACAACCTCCTCATTTCTATGGAAGATGACAAATTACCAAACTCCCAAACTAATGGTCTTCATTGTGCTGATGATGAAAATGGCTGAGACAGCTTCAACGGATCCAATAATTACTTGACTTGAATTTTTTTGCAGTAGTACTTGGCCTCAGGATGCTGATGAGCCAATACGATGAGCCATATCTGATGCGGCCCACTGTTGGTATTTAAACAAAAAAAATCAAACAATTCTATAAATATCAATAGCCACGAATGCAGCTGCTGCTTGTCACAAAATAACACAATGGCACCTATGAATATTAAACCCAACCACCAGATAAAGTGCCAACCACCACCACCTTCAAAATTTTGACTTGAATTGTGAAATATCTGCTGTTCGGTCACGATAGAGGCTAATGACTCCGCCATGGACATTTTCAATGCAAAATGTTTGCATAGTTGTTCCATTTTCGTTGTTTATAATCCAGATTGAAAAAGAGTCCACTTCATTCGAAAAATATTTGCTTAACTGTCATTCATACTCACCCAAAGGATTAAAAGAGAAGGTGGAGAGTTTTGCGTCGAGGAAAACAGATAGAATGACAGAGTAAATCATCATCAATAAATCAATAAATACCTCTTATTAGAGTCAGAAGGTCTGATCAATTTATTGAATCATTACCAGATATCATATTTATATTCTACATAATAAACGGTAACAAAAGACACCGTAGTTAAAAACTGAAATTCCTTCTTTTTATTAAACAAATAAGTGTTGGATGCTGTTGCATGGATATCATTCAAAACCTTCATTAATGACTATTTGGCATTTATTTTTGAAGTTAAAAGACATCCCTAAAAGTTATTAATTTAATTGACATCGAGTACTTTTTCACACCGATTTATTCCATTATTTTATAAAGAGAAAATTACGGCGCATTGGCAATCAAATAACATTTTGAAATGTTAGATCTTTCTACCATTTGATGTCGGAGCGACAACATGTTTATTTTACATGGAATTTCATTCCGTCAAAGAAGGTCATGTTATCGAAAAGGCATCAATTTCAAAAAAAAAAAAACGATTGAAGTTCCTACTTCTTTCCCAATTCCTTCTACGTGTCGTGTCTTTTCAAGTCATTTGCGATCATGATTTTGTAATGGGTTCGAATCTCAACAGATCCTGAACCTCAAAAAGTTATTCGGAGATGGAAACCTTGGTAAAACATCTACAGGTTAAGGAAAATAACAGTTATTAAAATTTTGGTTTCAACCTAGAAATGTCATTCACTTGTTCAATCACATATTCTGACAACATGGATGAATAAGCACATTCGCAAAGACACCTGAAGACGTTATTAGTAGCCTATGTCCCATTTGCACCTGAAATCCGCGAAAGAGTCCCTTATTCCGTTTTTTGCCATCAAACAACGGGCTATTCAATCTCTGCACATCTTGTGAAGGGTGAATCTGTTATTGCAATTCGTTACCCTGCTCAAACATGTAAAGTGGATCTTCCCTGATTGTCAGCAAATGTCAAATTATTCATGGTTAACCATGACAGGTTCTGGCTCATTAAACATCCTCAAACTTCAGTTGTCTCAGCGGTTGGACCACCTTCATCTCTTCCATTCTGACTGGGCTGTAAAAGTTTTCAATGGTCCATTTTTGATCATTGGATTCCATTTTCCATACGCCCATTCAAAACATTGGGATCCCTGCTCTCTCTTTTACGCCGTCCATCCATGGAATGGATAACCGCAGCACAAAATCTCTCCATCTCAGAACCAAGTTTCAAAAAGGACAAATGTTTCTCAACAGGTTTTGAAACCCTCATGAGTTTCGTCTGTGAGATTTTTTGTCTTACTAATATTCAAGAAATAGAGGATTCACTAAAGAAAGGCGATTACTCCGTATGAGTTGAAGAAATGCAAGAAATGCAGTTCATGAGCTTATGTAGGAAAGACAAAAATAAATCAGTTTAACCCAATACAGACTTGCAAAAGAGTTTATTTGATAGTAACTTCATCAGGTACCAGCAAAAAAAAAAAATCCTGCTTTGCATAATGAGATGTTCCATTGCTCCACAACTCTCTGTCTCAATGTTGAATTATTCAGTCTGAGTGTTTATTTGTGGAACAAATGAATAAATAAAAACCAATCGCATCAATATCTGTTAACCAGTCATCTCTAATAAATTGAATTTTTTTCATTTTTAATTAAGAAATCTTATCTCAAAAACAATCAACCCATTTTGTATGGTCTTCAGTGATGAAAATGGCTGAGGGCTTCAACCACCTTTGAATTTTTGCAAACGATAAACGTTGATGGACTGTTCGGATTTAAACAAACAAATCAAACAATTCTAAATATTAGCACACCTTGAATAGTTATGAATATTGCGCTATTGCCAAAATTTTAGAAGAAATAAAACGAGGGTGTAACATTTTTGCAATTGTCAGGTAAGCGGAATATTAGTCCCTTCATTGGAAAAATTTGTAACATGTCATTCATACTCACCCAAAGGATTAAAAAGAGAAGGTGGATTTTTTTTGCGTCGAGGAAAACAGATAGAATGACAGAGTAAATCATCATCAATAAATCAATAAATATATATATCAATTTATGAATCATTACCAGATATCAATCCATTAATAACAAAAGACACCGTAGTTAAAAACTGAAATTTTATTAAATAATTAAGCCACATTAATATTCAAAATTAACGACTATTTATTTATTTTTTATTTTAAGTTATTAATTTAATTACATATTCACTTTATTTCATTATTTTATAGAGAGCATTACGGCGCATTGGATTTTGAAATGTTAGATCTCTTCATTTTTCTTTCTCCGCAACATGTCAATTCTAAAACGATGAAGTTCATGTCTTTATGGTCGTAAAATAACACTCCAGGACAGACATCTGGGTTCAGTTATTAAATTTTGGATGGCAACTGGTCTATAGTTATTAAAATTTTGGGAAGAAGGACAAGTCCCTATTCCGTTTTGCCAATTCAAAAAACTGACATGAGGGTCGTTTGGGAACCTTCAGTTGTCTCAATTCAATTAAAAGTTTCCATTTTGCACCAGGTCTCTCCATTCGTCTCCTCTCAGAAAAGTTTCTGTGGATGGTCCTGTGAGATTTTTTGTCTTACTAATATTCAATGATGCCGATTTCAACACTTGAAGAAATCAAGAAAAAGTTCATGAGCATGTGTTAACCTAGACTTGAAGAGTTTATGATCGGTAATGAAAAAAAACCTCGGAAGCTCACAAAATAGCAGTTTCAGAACTTAGTCCTTATTAATTGAAAGAGGTTTCCCCCATTTTGTGCTGAATGTCCCCTCGTTGATGGACCAAGAATATCTTATTAAGGATCTCTATTGAAATAGAGTAAAACAGGAGATTGTTGATAATTATATATATATATATATATATATATATATATATATATATATATATATATCCAGTCGAATCATTACACCCCCAAAACGGGAATCTCCTCTTTTTGAAGACTGGGTTCGTAATGGATGGCAACTGGTCTAGGAGAAGGAGTCAAAAAACAGTGGGACCTTGAGCAAGTATTCGTCCCTTCAAAAGTGTGGATGGTTTCTTCCATTTAGAATTCACGATGGAATGACCCTCATACGTCGGATCCCAGTTGACTATATATATATATATATATATATATATATATATATAGCAGTCAATGAGGAATCACAACCACAGATTTCGCCATTTAGAATTCAATGAATTCACAGTATCCCAGCAGAGATGTTGCAGGATGAACGCCATTTCAGAATGCATTCGTGCAGGAGGACGCCATCTACAGGACGTAATTTTTAAGAAATGAAAATTATATCATTGTTTCGTAAATGGCATCTTTTAAGGTTTCAATTACTATGAATAAAATATTTTTCTTCCATCACTCTTGGTTTTATTGGATTGTTAAAATGTTCCCGTTTTTTGGGGTCACTCTGTATATATAAAAGTGAACATTGAAGTCAAAACTCAGAGGAGACGGGCTGTTTCATGCTAGACGCAAGGCGGCGTGACGATTGCGTCTAGCATGAAACAGCCTGTCGCCTCTGAGTGTTGACTTCAATGTTCACTTTTATATCTATATTTACATACGCTCTATCTCTGATATTGAGCACTTTATCCCATAATTATAGCACATCTTAAAACTATATATATATATATATATATATATATATAGTAAAGGTAATAAATCCGATGGTATATAATCCAAGTGGGGATCCTAGTAATATGAAATATTAAAAGAGATCCACAAAAAGAGCCAAAATTAATAAACGATAAAATCCAAAATCACCTCATATCTGGAATAACGTTATTTTGACAGACGAAAAAATATAATGCGTCATATATCTTATCCAGCAGAGTTATAGACTCATACCGAACTATGCCGATTTTTGACTTTTATTGTGTATTCATATATAGAGGAGACACGGTGGCGTAATTGATAGCGGCTTGAATTGCGGAATCGAAGAGCCGAGTTCGAATTCCAGTCGAAATCATTACATCCACTTACGCGGTAATAACCTTGGGAATGGTATGAATTCTTAGGAAGATTACTCTTCTCCCTCCAGCTATGGGTAAGTAGCCTTGGATGGTATAGCTGTAGGAGAAGGACAACTTTGAATTGGAAACCTGCGGAGAGGCCCTTCAAAAATTGAAGACAGTCATATATATATATATATATATATTATGCAATGGATTAAGTCCGACAATTATTTAATATTAGCAGCATGAGCCGGCTTTGCCCGTCCTTGATTCAGAAATCGTACGACTCATACAGCAATCGCTATCACCTGACTTAAAATATTTTTGCCCTTCCTTGCCTTTAAAGGAGTGCCCTTTGCCGTGCTGATGTTGCTATATGCCTTACTTCTTGCCTATCTCACACTGCGAATTTTTTCTAAGCTCTATACTAAACATAAAATCTGTTACGAAAAAAGAACTAAACAAAATGAACACAAAACGATCAGCTTTAAAAAAGCACTCGTAACTGGAAAAACCGAATGAAAAAAGAATGTTAACAACAAATACTTTTTCACACCCAACCCAGTTCTGCGAAATCAGAATTAAGCAAACGAATGAGCAAATTGGAGTAAAGTACCATGCAGATTTAAATTTTTCCCACTTGTGACGAATGCAGCTATCGATTTTTTTTGCATGCTAGCATGCTAGTTAACATTCGTGTCAGTCAGCTGTTGGCTCTTACGCTGGCCAATAGAATCTTCCTGCCTATTCGTGGCAGCCAGCTATAGGCTCTCACTCTGTCCAGTACAAAATGGCCGCAAACTACATGAAAAAATCGATTATTTCCATTATCGATGTGAGTTGGGAAATGCAAAGTTGGTCTTGGTCTTCCCGCTAACTTGAAGCATGTGCATGTAAATTCTGGTGCAAATCCGTCGAAAATTGCGGCCGTGCATTCGTCACACACACACACACACACACACACACACACACACACACACACACACACATCCTGCCTTTTATAGATAGAGATATTTTCTGTTTATTCGTTATTTTGACAGACACAATTTATTTAACTGAATGATCTGTTTTTTAAGTAAACAGTATTAATGACACTTACCGGCCTGAAATGTCGTAGAAAATATATGCTTTTCTGACAGGAATCCAACCTGTAAACCCAAAGTCAACCATCATTTGATCTGATGTGCTGTTAACCATTCAACCACGAAGAGACGTCTGGTTAGTAAACTCCGATTTACTGTTTCGATATCTTTATTGAACGGTCATATCTGCTTGCGAAATGTACCTTAACTTAAACATTTTGTTTTGTGTTGAGTTCCGCTTCTTTGAACACTTGATAGAGTATGCTGATTTTCTCTTTAAGATCATTCTTGTCCTACCTATGTATACCTATATCATCAGCATAGCCCTCTCATCACTAGTATATTGGCCTTGAGAGGGAAAACAGGAAACTTTGTCTTATACTGCTGTGTAGTCTGGTAGGCTTAAATGATCAGTGTCTATCTCTTCACATCTGTGCATGTATATGCTCAGGATGTAGTATAGGAAAATATTAAAAAGACTTCAGGAGTACGATAAGGAGGAAATTAGTTAAGGCCTTCTTAAAATATTGGTCTTTTTTTCAGGGGAAAAGGAATTAGCCGCCTCCCGCATCTCTACATTCACGTCACTGTGAATGAAAATATTCTGACATTAATTGGTTTTAATTTAAAGAACCTTAGTAAAACAGAGTTTCGAATCGCACAAAACGTGATTTATATTCATATTAACTGTTGTTCCGGACGCTTTACCCTTCGGCCTTCTTTATGTGCTGTGCGGCTCGAGTAATTATCAGGAGGTTGATTTTTCTTGTCGCAATGTCCATTAATAGGGTTATGTTTTATTATTTACTTCTCACTTAAAAACCCTCCTTGTTTACACAGGGTCTATATCAGTACTGCCGGGCCCAGGTATTGAAATCAAAATTATTATAGCAATAAAATCACAAGCCAACCGTTTAATTTACCAGACAAGACATTATTTGTAATCAAGTCCTGCACGTAATAAACGAACTGTATATTTAAAGAAATCATTCTGGAATGCAGTGAACCGTAGATAAATGGAGTTTCAGTAGACTTATATTACTTTTTCATCATTAAATTTTGCGTATTTTTAGACAGATGCAGGAAAAAGATTTTATGATCTAGACGAAGAAATATATCCAAATTCTCTATATTTCTACCAAGAGTTAATGAATTTTAAAAAAATCGATGACCATTTTGTGGCTTAATTATTATATATACTTTCCTCTTATTTATTTTTGTTTCTACTTCCGTTCTTTGATAAACTGATCGCCGACTGACTTAGGTTTCATATCTCAAATAACTATATCTTAATTGTAGTAAGGTGACCTGAAGGACTACAACCAAAAATGTATTTGCGTTTTTATACTAGGAACAGTGAAAATATATATGGGTTTAATAGATTTTATTTTTTGAATGGCATCGTCGGCCAGGTAGTCGACGGTTCAGATGGAGTCTATTCTTTTTATTTTCTGAGATTTTTTTCTAGGTTTTATTCATACATAATTTAAACTATATATATATATATATATATATATATATATATATATATATATATATATATATATATATATATATATAGTAAAGGTAATAAATCCGATGGTATATAATCCAAGTGGGGATCCTAGTAATATAAAATATTAAAAGAGATCCACAAAAAGAGCCAAAATTAATAAACGATAAAATCCAAAATCACCTCATATGGGGAATAAGCTTATTTCGACAGACGAAAAAAATATAATGCGTCATATATCTTATCCAGCACAGTTATAGACTCATACCGAACTATGCCGATTTTTGGCTTTTATTGTGTATTCATATATAGAGGAGTCACGGTGGCGTAATTGATAGCGGCTTGAATTGGGGAATAGAAGAGCCGAGTTCGAATTCCAGTCGAAATCATTACATCCACTTACGCGGTATGATTTCTTAGGAAGAATCCTCTTCTTCCCCCTCCAGCTATGGGTAAATAGCCTTGGATGCTGTAGGAGAAGGACAGCACTGAATCGGAAACCAATTCCCGCTCTGTCATGTGCCTTACGATCAAATCACACTGAAACACCAGTTCAGTTGAGCAGTGTTGAGGCCTGTCAGTACTTAGATAGGGGTTTGCTTGGGAACACATGGTAAGTGAAAAGCTGGTTAAAAACAAAAAAAAAACAATAGTAAATCTTAGTGGCGAGAACTGTGGCCACATACTGCTCAGTGGTGTCTACAGGAATAAAAGAGGAGAAAGAGAAGGAGGGAAGCATTGTCATATTTATATTCTTTATTTTTTCATTTTTTTTTTCGATTAGCTTATTATGAGCGTCATGTTCATACCAGAAGTATTTACCGGTTATCATCGGGACAACTCGACATTTTTTTAAGCAATCGCTTTCGTTTATCTGCAAAATTCAGATCTCGTCTTTTTGAGATGGGTTTGTCTAATTATTAATAATGGCATCTGCACTTCAGAATATTTTGTTATATACATAAGACATTTTATTCTTTTTACCTGCCATTTTTATTCTTTTACCTGCCACGTGTTAAATATATCAAAAATGTTGTAATGAACAGTCCGCAATGCGAAATGGCCCCGCCCTTGTTTCTTGGGAACCTCTGTATATATTATTGATGCTATGGCAAAAGACATCTAGCTATTTTAGCTATGACAGCAGTCTTCTACTGTTATGCTGTTCAAAATAAATTCACTGTGGCACAGATACCCGACTTATCTACCTACGGGTTTACATACCTGGGTCACCAGAGAGGCGGTATGATTATTATAGAATAAATGAAACTACACTATTTACATTATTATTCTCATCTTTGTTGCCATATTTATCTCAACGTTTCGGCCGTTGTACTCTCCGGCCTTCTTCAGGCGGTTGAAATGTCGAACTGAACCCTTGTCTCGTATATCTTATGTTTTATCAATATGCAAATACGGAAGGGTATTAATAAAAATGGTGGAGGAGTGGTGGTGCCCGAAAATCATCTAAAATATAAAACAAATACTGATGCGGTTTTAATAAATACGGAATGGTAGGAAAATTTATTAAACAAAAAGAAAGAAAAAAGATGAACGACACCATTGCTATTAGGCCCCTATTTTATGAGCTTTGAAAAAAAATCTTTCGCTCCTAGTACTCTTATGAGTATGGAAACGATTGTCATCACCAGCAGCAATGCCTGCGGTTTAATTGCTGTGTGGGTTAATTCACTTCGTTTTGTCAAAAACGCCCATTAGGCAACGCTGTGAAATTCCATAAAAAGACAAACATTATTTCCCTCTTTCTCTTTTTCTACCTCTTGATCCAAGATATAGTAGGCATAGACGCGAGTGTCCCCGCTGGGGCGCGTTTATTTCCCCGGTCCACTGACAACTGAACTCACTTACACGCACATTCACACACGCTTGTATCCCACACACAAACAAACACACTGTTAATAGTATTAATTTCTTCTCATTTACTTTCAATTGTGCACACAGTAGTGTAATTCCTTTGTTTTAATATGCATTTAATTGTCATTTGATTAAATTCCATGTTTTGTGATTCATTTTCTACCCGAACTCATATATTGTTTGCCCTACAAATGCGCCAGCAATCATTAAATATGAAGTGAAAAAAAACTACCCCACATTTCAACTAAAGCAGTTACGAACAAATTTCTGATAGGTTCAATAGCATTTAATATTTTAAAACATAAGTAAATCATTTTGCTTGTAAAATCTATATAAATCATAATAAGTAGGTAACTCACTTTTTTGTCAAAGGATTACCGTGTCGAATGTGTACCAGCTTGAGACATATTGATCCCATTCCTTGGTCGTTGTATTTTCAATGGCTCGACATTAACATGTATTTTAGCGCCTTTCTTGACTTCCTTGACCTATCTTAAAGATTTTGGCTATCCAAAAGGTCTGTTGCCGAGACGCTAATGTCTTCCTGATTTGATTCGATTAAAAATACTCACTCAATATGAATAATCGCCTCATATGACGTATAATGTGTGACTGAATTAAACAAGAATAGAATATAATTTAATTGAAAATGTTTCAAAAGCATTATTTACATAGACTACCGATGAAGCAGTTATTGGTAATTTGCCAAAAACAGACATGTGGATAAATGTAAAAGACGGTAACATAATATATATATATATATATATATATATATATATATATATTTATATATATATATATATATATATATATATATATATATATTAAATGTATAAATATCATAGTATTATCACTCATTGTTCAACATATAAACTTTTTTAAACTCGAAATACAATTGAAATTTATAGGATAATAGAGGAAGGACAGCTCGGCCAAATGATTTCTCATAAGACTTATTGAGAAAAAATAGGAGGAAATGTTTTGGTTTGGTTTATCTTGTTTTACGGCATATCAACCTCAGGAGGTTATTTAATGCCGACAACATTTTTAGGATAGATTCGTATGAATAGAATATGTATTCTTTGGTTTAGATTGATTTGGTTTGTTTTGTTTAACGGCATATCAACCTCAATGGGTTATTTAATTCCGACAACATTTTTAGGATAGATTCGTATGAATATAATATGTATTCTTTGGTTTAGATTGGTTTGGTTTATTTTGTTTAACGGCATATCAGCCTCAATGGGTTATTTAATACTGACAAAATTTTCATTGTTGGTAATATATTTTCCAAAAATCTATTTCTGGTTGGTTGGTTGGTTGGTTGTTTTGTTTTATGGCATATCAACCTCAATGGCTTATTCAATTCCACCAAAATTTTTGCTGCTGGTAATATTTTTTTCTTTCATAAATCTATTTTTGGTAATTTTTTTTCTTCAAATATGTATTGCTGGAAATAATTTTTTAAAAGTATTTCTGGTATCAAAATCAATTTTTACACTTTCATAGTGTTTGGGGATTTAACTATTTGCCCATAGCTGGGACCCTAACAGGTACTACCACCCCGGGTCAGGTTGGACCTGGAAAGACCAGCAATTAAGAGGTGGTTCCACGCTCCTCAAAACTTCCTGATCAGAGACCTTGCTTTTGGACGCAAATTCAGAGACCTTACCCAGGACGCAAATTCTGAGACCTTACCCAGGACGCAAATTCAGAGACCTTACCCAGGACGCAAATGTAGCTTATCGTCATACACAGCACGGGCTGTTGCGCGTAGTTTATCGTCTTACCCAGGACGCGGATGCAGTTTATCGTCATACCCAGAACGGAGGAGGAGATGGGGGAACAAATTGTCTAATACTTTTGTGTGACTGGGTGGCGGAGAAATGGTAAGAAGTGACAGTAATACATTAAATGTTGCTAAAAGCTACAAGATATAGAAAGTTTTGTATGATCGCACAACTCCCCCCTCATATATATATATATATATATATATATATATATATATATAGTGTATATTTAGCATATATATATATATATATATATATATATATATGTTCCTGAAAAATTTATTTTGGTTGAGCTCTCTGGGGAGGAAGTGTGGATTTGTAAACAGTGCACACTATGGCTAATAATGCAAGACTCTTCGGTAAATCGAATCGAGTTCTCTCAGTCACTGTGCTTATCTAAAAATAAATACGCTTAAATTCTTCATTCTGCCAGCTTAGTGGTAGAATCCCCGACTGACGCCAATTCAGTCGGGTTTCGATCCTAGCTACAGGCAACCGGACGTCTAGCCACATGGATGAGCTCTGATACAGCGAAACAGTCTGCCTGTGGATGACAATATATATATATATATATATATATATATATATATATATATATATATATATGTGTGTGTGTGTGTGTGTGTGTGTGTGTGTGTGTGTGTGTGTGTGACACACGTGCCATCTCCTGACCATAGCTCATGGCTCAATTAGGCGACCTACGAAACTATCTGCAACATACTTAATAATGCAAATATAATATCGTCATCCACATCGAAATAGGCTAAAATAATGGAAGCATTATTAATAATAAAAAAACGCCAACACTCAATAATATCAATTATGAACGCGGCCACAATGTGCGGATCTTTATGGGAAATATAACATTCCTATAACAATAAATACATATATAAAATAATTCATACATTCACTTAAGAGTAAAAATAAAATTGATCCTTTATAATGGTTAAAATATAGCAGAAAGCGCTCGGACATACAAAACATTTCGACAGTTTCAACATAATTTATGTCCAGAAAAGAAGAAGAAAATTATAAGGATACAAGAGAAAGTAAATAAAAACATATATAAAATAATATTAAAAGATGTAACCGTAAGTTCTATGCTAACAGTTTCTTCTATCGAAATTCTCGCTTGTTGAACTCTCTTCCATCTTCTTGCTTCCTAGTTAACTTTGACCTTCAATAATTTCAATGCAATGTTTACTGTTACCTCCCGTCTTCTTAAATCTTGTTCTTTTATTGTTCTTTTTCCTTGATAGTATAGAATAACAATAATAAACAGCACTTACCGGCGTAAAGGTCCCAGCTAGCGTCCAGCTGGCAGACAAAAATAAAGCAGACGATTTTTACTTTGCGGGGGATGTCTTTTATTACTTCATCATACCTTCGGGTGTAGGCATCGCCAAATGCTAGGTAACCTTGTGGCATCCTCAGGTACATGGACCTTCCCCATTCTGTGATGAAGGTGGTGAGTTGCTGGGACTCTTTATCTAAGGGGGTGGAATGATATCCATCAACAACACATGGCGCTGCGAACAGGATATATGACACCCGAAGATTGGGAACTCTTCTTCATTAAAGCAGGTTGTAACTTAATACAAACCCTGCTTTATTATTGTCTGCCAGCTGGACGCTAGCTGGGACCTTTACGCCGGTAAGTACTGTTTATTATTGTTATTCTACAGATAGCATATTTTTATCATATTCTCTAACACTCAGTAACCCCTTGCAACACAATGACTTTATTGCCTTGTTTGTGGTAAAATGGTTAATAAATATATTAATTACATAATCGAGTCAAAAACAGTTTTCAGATGTAAACGTGATATAAGCTTTAAATATTTGAGTTTGTTTATAATTTTACACTAAAAAAGGCAATAAACTCTCAGTTCTGAGTGTGAAAGAATTAAGGAGAGAGGAGAATAAAAGAAGGGATTAAGGAGACAAACGATGACATCTGTCTTCTTAATTCCTGATTTTTATTTTTTGAAACATATATATATATATATATATATATATTAGCTGGCCACTCGTATTCAAGGATACCTGTCTACTAGGGCGGCTAGCCAATCCCTCTGGCAGACACTCGCTCAGGCACATTTGTGTTTGTTCATCATCCACAGAGACAACATGTGGTTTATACTGCAACTATGCTGAGCCGACCTTAGTTACAGTTTCTGGGAGAGAGCGTGTTATCTGGAATGATCATCAATCTGAACAACACCAGCACACTCAAACCCTCGGTCACGGTGACTTGTGACTTCGTGCTAGCAAAACTATAGACGGTCACAAGTTATACGCCGACCCAGTTTCACTCAAAATGCTTGGGCTAATCCTTTTTACAGTTTTCAGTCACTTTTGAAACTTGCCACACGCTGGGATCGTTCCTCCTTCAGACCAATAACATCAGGATGTCTCCTTCCTGACAAATCGACCATGGTGAGATTCGAACATTGGTAACATGGTTAGAAAGCGAACGTTCAATATATATATATATATATATATATATATATATATATATATATATATATATATATATATATGTGTGTGTGTGTGTGTGTGTGTGTGTGTGTGTGTGTGTGTGTCCTGAAAATTGGTCACATGGTTAGAAAGCAGAACGTTCTAATGTGTATATATATATATATATATATGTGTGTGTGTGTGTGTGTGTTCCTGAAAAATTTATTTCGGTTGAGCTTTATATTTGGGAAAGGTATGAATCCTCTTACTCTCCCTTCAGCTGTGGGTAAAATAGCAGGGCGGAGGGTCGTTTGGGAACCTTGTGGCATTCGGTGCACCAGGTCTCTGTATTCGTCCCTTCAAAAAGTGTGGCTGGTCCTGCACGAAACCTTCACCACTATAATCAAATCTCATGTGCCGTTGTCGGGCTGTTGGTTTCCTGGAAACTTATCTGCTTGACCCCCATACGTCGTATCTCGATGGGAGAGTCGGCTATATATATATATATATATATATATATATATATATAGATATATATATATATATATATATATATATATATATATATAAATATATATATATATATATATATATATATATATACATATATATATATATATATATATATATATATATAAAATATATGTTTCATTAAATAATATAGACAAGTTTTGACAATTTAAGTAAGTTCCATTTCATATTGTCTGATAAACCTAATAACATTATCATTGACAGACGAAAGAAAATCACCATATTGATACATGTTTAATTCCAATCTAAACTTTCGACTTACATAAGCCATTATCAAAGATGACAATTACTTTTCACTATATCAACCAATACACGGAAGAAACAATAATGATAATAATAATACATATACATATATATATATATATATATATATATATATATATATATATATATATATATATATATATATATATATATATATATATACCTACATACATGCGTGGATAAAATATTCGCTTCCTGACAATATGACTCGGGTTCGAATATCACCATGGTCGATTGTCAGGAAGGAATCTTCCTGATGTTATCGGTCTGGAGGAGGAACGATCCCAGCGGCTATATATATATATATATATATATATATATATATATATATATATATTAATAAATAATATTGAATATAGGTAGCTTGGATGCGACTTTTTAGTTCTTTCATAGCCTAATCAGGTTTTGATTTGTTTTCACTGCCAAATTCATGTGGCATTACAAGAATTTAGCTTTATATGTCAGAGCATCCAATGTGATGTTGATTCCTTGTTTTTTTAGACGGAATCTTTGATCGTCTTCAAGGTGGTGATTATAAATTTCATGTCCTAGATAGTTAGATCGTGTTTTTTTTTTAGAGAGAATGATTGGACAAATTTTCAATTTTACTAATTTTATTGTTGGTACTATTTACATTTTTTTGTCTGCGATAATCGACAAGGAATATCAAACCGAACCATTTATTTATTCTACGTGGGTAGACTGTAGTTCTGTTACGGGAGATGTTCCCAAGCAGTCGAACGAGGAACGAAAAGGAAAATGATAGATCGTTTTAGACATGTTCTTTTCTGGATGCTCAGTAGCATATAAAATGTTCTAGTGATGAAATCAAATGAAAATTTATAGAAGCCAGATCTGGTAAGTAGGGAAGATGTGGGAGGACCTCCGATCTGTACGATATGGATTGTTCTTGGGTTTAATTTCTTGCCCTGTTAAGCTAGATACATTTTCTGTTTACTAAAGTAAGACACTTTTGACATAATGCTTCATTTTTGCAATGAAACCGCAGCCTATAATCAATTGTGGCTCGTTCATTTTCCAGTATCCCATATTCTAGCAGTAACAAAGCAAGTAATTCTGTGGATAGAGCCTTTTTGCTATTGCCACTGTTTATTTTTATCATTGTGTGATAACCACTATCCTTTTCTGTCACAAAACCACAGAGACGTCAGTCCAAATAGCCCCGAATACACTCTTCCTTCTCGTCGGCTTCATCCTCACTCTTGACATTATATGCATTCTAAGGCAATACACTAATCCGTAGCCAGCACATCTGGGTTATCCGTAGGTAGTAAATCCGGGTTATTTCATCAAACGTTTTCTGAATGTGTCTTAACTGGTTGTTCTTTGTATCATGGAGCTAAAGGCATCGGCAGGCGCACACCAATAGCTTTTTTTGAAGGTAAATGGATATCTTCTGCAGATTGATTTACAAAACCATATTTTCATTAGCTGGACCAATGCAATGCCTAAATCATCATCATCTTGCGGCCTCAGCCGAGATTGAACTCACCAATACTTTGATTGGTGTAGTCCATAATCTTGTCAAATAGCTGAATTCTTGATGATTCGCTAGGGCTATCAAGGGTGTTTTTATCGTGACACCATCACTAAATGGATTGCCAACCAAGGCTGAGAGAGACTCCATTCACCCTCAAGAGCAGGTTTGAATTCAGATTTTTCCTTCTCCTAGACCAGTTGCCATCCAAAGCTATAGAACCCAGTCTGTCCTGCTATTTACCCATAGCTGGAGGGAGAAGAAAGAGGATTCACAACTTTCCCAAGGGTGTTAGCACGTAAGTGAATGTAATGGATTCGACTGGAATTCGAACTCGGCTCTCCGATTCCTCAATCCAAGCTGCGATCTATTACTCCACCGCGCCTCCTAATGCATAAATAAATGATACGGATTTCCGGTTCAAAGACTGCTGTAGATAGTGGAAATTTGGCTTCGCTTACCAAGTAAAAGCCCGTAACGAATGCAAATTTATTCTTTGGATGTTTTCATAATTAAAATACATGAAAATGCACACTTAATGACAAACTATGATCGCAAAGCTAGTAAACTAATTTTCGACACACGTTGATTCTAGCTTGCTTACTCGATGCATAAATAGGCAAATACGTAATTACTTTCCGAACAGCCTAGTGTATAATATATAAACAATCGTTTCGTACGCATGTATAGACAAGACAACATCAACAAAATCCAGTCCGATGAAATCCTAAGGGATGAAACGCGTCACATGAAATTACAGTTTGTCATATATATATATATATATATATATATATATATATATATATATATATATATATATGTTATAACTATTTTAAAAAGTATGATTCCATCGCTACATAAGAGTTCAAAAATAGAAACTAAAAAATCAGGTCTATTTCATTCTCAAGCGAATTTTAGAATCCAATTAAAAATAATTATAATTTAGTCTCTACTTATGAATTGAGCACTGTTTTTAAAAAAAAATAAAAACAAAAATACTAAAGACCTTTGGATAATTAACTTAACGGTTCTTTCCTAGTTTTCTCTATATTTGCACACACACACACGCGTATATATCTATATATAGGAAGTGTGAGTTTGTAAACAGTGTCTATTACTGCTAATAATGCTAGATGCTTTAGTTTTCATCACCTCTAACAAATCTTTATAATACTAAAGCTCTGTGAACTTTGTTTGCTTGGTTGTTTGCCTGTGTGTTTGCCACCATGCACACGGTGTCATATTTAGAGAGTTGGGGAAGAAAGATATATATTTATTATCGTGTAGGAAGGGAGAGAGAAGAAAAAAAAGGTGTGTATAATGAGTTAAGCTTCCTACCACCTCTCTCTTTCCACCTCTCTCTCTCTCTCTTTTCACCTCTCTCTCTCTCTCTCTCTCTTTCCACCTTGCAACTCTTGCTCTTTTCACCTCTCTCTCTTTCCACCCCCTCTCTCTCTTTCCACCTCTCTCTCTATTTTCACCTTGCAACTCTTGCTTTTTTTTCTCTCTCTTAATACCTCTCTCTCTCTTTCCACCTTTTGCAACTCTTGCTTTTTCACCTCTCTCTTTCCACCTCTCTCTCTCTCTCTCTTTTCACCTTGCAACTCTTGCTCTTTTCATCTCTTTTTTATTACACTCTCTCTCTTTCCACTTGCAACTCTTGCTCTTTTCACCCTCTCTCTTTCCATCCCCTCTCTCTTTTCCACCCTCTCTCTCTTTTCACCTTGCAACTCTTCCTCTTTTCACCTCTCTCTTTCCACCTCTCTCTCTCTTTCCCCTCTCTCTCTTCTCAGCCTCTCTCTCTTTCCACCTCTCTCTTTTCACCTCTCTCTCTCTTTTCCCCTTGCAATTCTTGCTCTTTTCACCTCTCTCTTTCCACCTCTCTCTCTCTCTTTCCACCTTGCAACTCTTGCTCTTTTCACCTCTCTCTCTTTCCACCTCTCTCTCTCTTTTCACCTTTGCAACTCTTGCTCTTTTTCTTCTCTTACCATTTCTCTCTTTCTCTCTCTTTCCACCTCTCTCTCTTTCCACCTCTCTCTTCGACCCTCTCTTTTCCACCTCTCTTCGACCTCTCTCTCTTTCCAATTCTCTCTCTTTCCAACCTCTCTCTCTCTCTTTACCTCTCTCTCTCTTTTCCCCCTTGCAATTCTTGCTCTTTTCACCTCTCTCTCTTTCCACCTCTCTCTCTCTTTTCACCTTGCAACTCTTGCTCTTTTCACCTCTCTCTCTTTCCACCTCTCTCTCTCTCTTTCCACCTCTCTCTTCGACCTCTCTCTCTCTTTTCACCTCTCTCTCTTTACACCTCTCTCTCTCTTTTTACTTCTCACTTTCCAACTCTGAGATTTCGTGCGTGCTTCCTTTAAACAAACAATATTTTAAATATTTAAAAAATATTTTTTGCCATATTTAAAATATATTTTCAAGTGGATATGTTTTTAAAATAATTTTTTGCCATATTAAAAATATATTTTTAAGTTCATGTGATTTAAAAAATATGTTAAGTGAATGCGATTTAAAAATACGTGTAGTTTATAAAGTAAGTATATTTTTTTTCAACTATCTTCAAACAGTCGATATTTTAATGTTGAAATCATCTTCAATGTTTTATAAACTGAACTTTCAGTGACCCAACAGATCAGGCGTAGTATGAATATATAAATTAAAATCCCTGGAGCCGGGTCGAAAAAATGAGTTAATGTC
>CAHIKZ030000277.1:0-110000 GCA_903632075.3 Acanthosepion pharaonis
GTATTGAACTTACACCTTTGGGTCCTGTCACTGAATCTAACTAACGCCTTTATCCACTATGCCATGTGTCCAAGAACTGGCACTTTGTGAAACAGATTCTCTTATAGATGCTTTCTTGAACACTTAACCTTCAAGTCAAGGGTCAATCATCGTTTTTTTCCTCTTTATCCTTATGATCTTCATTTCCTACCACCTTCTCTTCTATTTATATCACACACCTCATTCATCATTACCATTTTGATTCTAATCTGCTACCTTGAGTAGCTCTTGAGCCTTATACTGATTGAAATTTACTGTAAAAAGAAAAAATATTTGACTCTACTATACCAGTTTCTGCTGTAAAGATGGTGTCTATGTCAGACAGGCTCAAGGATATGGTTTGGTGGGGACAAATCTATTCAGAAATTATTTATTTCTAATTCATTCTACTTGAAAAAAGGATATTAAATATACTGAGGAAAAACAAAACAGAAAAAACATGCAAAAACAGGAAAAATACTTTATCTAAGCAATTCAGACAACTTAAAATTTATTGAAACAAGTTATTCATTCAACATTTAAAAATTTATTTTTAAATGCTATTATGATGTCTTTTTAACAGCTTGGTTTCAGATTTCCACCGCTAAGTTAAATAGAATTTTGAAACCACAACTCAAATACACATGTAATAAAGTGTCAAAGTGTAGTCATAATTCTTGATTTTAATTGTCACTATTAACAATTAAAAGGCATTACATATCAGTCATAAAATACTTAAGAACATAAAATGTCTCTCCAGTTTAGTGTTTAACTCCCGTTTAATAACAGATCATTTGATGTTTTTCCACTGACTTAATCCTTCTTCTTCAGAAATTGATTGCTAATTGAATAAACTTCTGATAACTTCAGCTTTTTTATACAACACATGTTTATTTTTTTTCTATATCAAAAAAATTCTTTAAAGTTATATTTAGTAAATTTAGTAAAATTATAAATCAGAGGTGTTGAAAAGTTCTCAATAGGATCAAGAAGCCTTTCCAAAAAGAATTCTTGTTTGGTTATTTAATCAAAATTTGGGAAGACAACTGGCCAAGAACTTCACACCATATCCTGTATGCATAAAAGAGTGTACTAAAAATGGCACACTGTAAAAAAGTTTTTTTTTTTTTTTTGGTGTGCCATTTTATTATACCCCTTCAAGAGTAACTTACTTTTATGTGTTAATAAATATATATATACTTTAGTACAGGGACTTTAAGTATCTAGTATTGCTGAACACTTTTTTGCATTATGCTCCTTTGCCAAAGTCCAAGAATGGAGTATTGATACCATATCTGGGCTGGTGCTGACCAAACCTCACTGTCCAGCCTTGACAGAGTTCAAAAGTACTTGCACAGCCTTGTGGGTGATGAATTATTCTCCATTCTGAAATCCTTATCTCATGGATGAAACATTGTTAGCCTCTTGCTAAATTATCACTATTACTATGATAGATGTTTGAACAAGTTAAATTCTTTGGTTCCACTAGTTCAGACCTTCACGACTAGAACCTGCTATACCATGGTGGCAAACCATCCCCATTCTCTTTTTGTTCTTTTGATAAGGAGCAAGACACACTCAGACAGCTTCTTCCCCAGAACTGTTGCTTTGTGGAATGGACCACCAAGAGGATTCTTCTCTGACAATGACAATCTTGGTCTCTTCACATCCAGGATCAACTGATGATATGCATTTCTTAATTCCTTCTTCCTTACAACAATCTCACTCTACCTTGAGTGGCTCTTGGGTCTTGTATTGAGTGAACTATCAGTAAATTAAAAAAAAAAGATAGTCAAAATATATATCCAGTTTAGACTAGAATAATAAAAAAAGATAGACATATATCCAATTTAGACAAGAATAAAAAGGTAGATATATATCCAATTTAGACTAAAATTAAAAATATAGGCATATATCCAATTTAAACTAGAATAAAAAAAGATAGACATATATCCAATTTAAACTAAAATAAAAAAGATAGACATATATCCAATTTAGACAAGAATAAAAAAAGATAAACATCTTAACTCCTTATATACGTATATGCAGATATTGTCTTTACTTAACAGTTATCCCTACTCAGTTCCTGAGGTTTCTTTTTTTAACTATTAACTATTTACCACCCAGTACAAGGTTCAAGAGCTACTCAAGGTAAAGGTTTATTAAATGAGATTGTTGTAATTGTTGCAGAAGGAAGGAATAAGAAGTGCATATTATAAGGATATCTAAGATAGACTTGGAGAGGTTAGGATCATAGTGATTGGGAAAGCATCTTCTCTGGAATCTGTTTCACAATGCAAGTGATCTGAAAAAGAAGTTGTCTGAATGGAACTTCTCCCTTACCAATGGAATATAAAGGGAATAGACATGGTTTTGATCCTACATGCCTAGCATGGGGAGTCTTAGCTGTAAAGTTCTGGACTGGTGAAACCAAGGAAGATAGTTCACCTGAATATCTGCTATAGAAACAGTGATAGTGTAGTGAGAGGCAAGCAATGTTTTGTCTGTAGGAAAAGGATTGGAGGTGGGAAAGCAATTCATCACCCACAAGTCTGTGCAATCACTTTTGAACTCTGTCAAGGCTGGAAAGAAAGTTCCAGCCCGGGTGTGGCAGCAATACTCCATTTTTTTGGTCTGATTTGGCTCTTGTAAAGATAGTTTGATACAGTTTTCTCTCATTATGATGAACAGTTTGATAGCCAACAAAATATGTAACTTTACAAAAGTACTCCCTTTAACAGGGGTCTTATCCTTCTGCAGTGAATACAGTTGGCATATTCTAATCCCCGATGATAGGGCAAACAAGCAAATGAGCGTAGATCAATAAGTCTATAGACCAACATTGTTTTTAACTGAAATTTGATCCAAAATCTTCACAGTATAATGTTCAATAAATATGATTTATGAAAATGCATTGGATTAAATGCATTGACAAGGAAAGAGATAATGTTTTAAAATAAACATTTGTTTATTAAAATGATTGTTTTTCTTTATAATCAAGTTTCAGATTTATTGATATCTCTACATTTATACTTAGCAAATCAAATTTTATTTATCCCTTTTGATTGAAATAAATGATTTGCCATCAATCATTTTTAACGTAATGTCAAAAATTTTTATGTGTAAAGCTATTTCTCCTGTTGAAAATACAAAAAATAAAAAAAATATTATGGGACAATTGAAAGAATAAAGTTGTCCCAAGGTCACATTATGTTGTCTGCTTTTGTGAATTTCCACTTAGTTCTAGATTAACAAAAGCTTTTCTTATGATAAGCAAAAGTTCATTCAGTGCAAAAAGAGACATGTTTTTTCATGACAATGTCACACCTGATAAACGTTATCTACAACTTGCTAAATGCATCAATTTTACCTGCCCCCACATAACAGCTTGAAAACCAGTTTTGTGTTATGTTTTGTTTTTATTCCTTATTTCTCATTGTTCTCTCCCTTGCTTTGTTGAAAACTTCCTCAAGCTTGACACATACTCACAATATTTATATAAGCTAGAGTAATGGGATCTCTATATATCCCTTCTCAATAACAAATTGAAAATATATCTTGTTGAGGACTGTGTGTGGGGAGTAACTGTCCATAGTGTTAGTTTTCCTGAGGATTTTTAAGATAGTTCTGTTTTGTTTTCTAATCTGCATGTTATTGTAAACTAGCAGTAGAGCCCGGCGTTGCCCGGGGATGTAACAGTAAGAGATAGATCAAGTATCGACCATCATAAAGACTGAAAAATAAAATTGACAAAGATTATTTTTTAAGGTTGACGGACACGCATGTCTTAATTAGTTTTTTTTTTTTTTTTTTACGAATTGGTCAAACCCAAATTCAAACAAAAAACATTGTTTACAATCGTTATGAGTCTATCGATTGGTGAATAGAATTTTATTATAAACAATTGTCTTGTAAATGGAATTTTTAAAGCATTCTGAATGTAAATAAAAAAAAGTGTGCAAGATAATAAGAATACTACCTGCCGAAAAAAAAAAAAAGTGGATGTTTGTTTTATCGGCTGAAAAATGTAAGAAATCCGATCCCATATATAAAGGAAACACACACACACACACACACACACACACACACACACAAACACACACATAAACAACCTGGGTTTTTTAACCTAAGTCACTCCACGGAATCACTAAAACATAGAGCATAGTCTGATGAAAAAAGACGCTTAAAGTTTATGAAAACAAAATTTTATCGTCAAAATGCTTGTTTTTGTGAAGAGGATAGACTAAATTTTTTTTAATTATTTTTTAAAATTTTTCCATCTTTTTTAGAATATTCTAAATTTTGATTTAAAAACCTTGTTTCTCTTTGTCGCAACAAGGGGTAGTAAATAACATAGATAATTTTTAGCGTGTTTTTTGTATTTACACACATTAATTTGGAAAATCTTGCAAAAATAAAAATAATTGTCAGATGTTAATGAAACTTTCAGAAACTATTCACAGATGATCGAAATTATTATAAATATGTTTTTTTTTTTATTAAAGTCATGGCAGAAAATTTTTTTTTATATTTATTAACACCCCATAACTAATTTTATGAAAAACTCAAGAAATTCGAGACCATCGGTTTTAGTGATTACAATAGTTAAAAGCACAAGGCTTTGAAGAATGCAAATCATGTATTTTTTTTTTTTTTTTTGGCCAACGTACCTGAAAATCAGCTGTGAATTGTAACATACAAAACTCAATAAAACAAATATATTATTTAGTTTCAAATGCTTTTATTTGTTTTAATTTGTTTTTTTATGAATATGGACAATATTTTCTGAAAGCAAAAATTTTTCAATGAAAATTGAATTTTAATACAATTATTTCTTATTTCTTTAATTTTGAAAAAAAGATTTTTAAAAAAAAATGTTTAAATTGAATTTAAAAAATATTTTAACATTAGTTAAAAGCAACATCAACCTTTCAAAATGTCCGTGTGAGATTGTCATTGTCTAGCGCTTTGAAAATTGTATAATTTGGACCAATCAGATTAGCCATGGTAATTAAGAAATGTAATTTTTGTGTTTATAGTCGGACAGTAATTATCAAGTACAGAAGACCAACCAGAATACAATTTAGTTGAATTATTTGAGTTCAGCATTGTTCTCCGATGTTAAGCCCTTTACTTTTGCGAAACACGTATGGAGAAGTTAATTTGAGTTTTCAATTTCAACTGAGAAGGATACCTACAAGTAACAGTATCATCTTATGAAATTTAACTACTGCTAAACTTTAATTTATATGATCTTATTTTTATATTAATCTCAGTTATGACATTTTTCCATAAATGAAATATCAAAATTAATAATAAAATGAATGGAAATACAAATAACACAGTAAAATGTAATAAATGTACATAAAATTATAGTATTTTTATGTACACTTCTGATAAAATTTCATAAGAAAGGTACCTAAATTAATTAGATACCTTTTTCTTATGAAATTTAATCTCACTATTAACATTCTTATTTTTTTAATTTCTTTTATATTTTCCATAAAGCATCGTAAACGTAAAAATGAAAGCTAAGTACAAAAAAAAAAATAAAAATAAAAATTAGAGCGCTGAAAGTTTTCCTTAAAAGTAACAAGGTAAATAATTTGTTCACTTAAATAATTTCACTTCCTTCCATCCGTAGAAAGAATTCTCCTCCCGTAAGTTATCTAAACGTCATGAATGTGTCTTTTCGTCAAGTTCGACGCCGAAAGGTTTGACCTCTTTTTGTTTTATTTTCAAATTACATTTTTTCGGCACAGAAGCTAAGTTAAGCTTGGTTCAAAAATATTTTAAATAAACAGTATAATTTCTGTTTTTTATTAAAATCAGTTTTGAAAAAATGATAATTGATTTTTAAAAGAATATCAAAAGTAAGATTTTAATCTTTTTTATCAAATCGAAAAAAAAATGATTGAAAATGATTGATTATCTGCCCTTTTTTTTTGACCAAAAAAACAATATTTTAAATGAAAATTTCAGACGTGCTAGGAACGATTAAAAAATGTAAAAAATACCCCAAAAATACTTTTGATCTTTCCTCTTTAATAATAATATGAACATTAGACGATAAAATTTTCTTTTCATCAAGTTCGGCTTTTTTTTCATCATGCTATGCTCTTTTGTTTACATTTTCGTGGGTGAGTTGTCCCCCTTTCATTCTCATGATGTATCTTAATCATGTTTTCAAATTGATTTTATTAAAAAAACAAATGTATTTTTCCCATTTTCGGCCCCGTTAGAACCACCACAAGGTAATTTTATGTAGTCCTGTGAAGTTTTGTTGAAATCGGCTAAAAAATGTAGGAAATTCGATTCAACATATAAACGTTACAGACACACACACACACACACACACACACACACACACACACACACAATCTGCGTTTTATAATAAGTAAGATAAGCTACATTACCACAAAAATTACACTCCCCCAACTTTGAAAAGGTATTAGCTGAAAGTGCTCAGAAAGCCAACACTAAGAAAAGTTTCTCTACACACTCAGAACTCAAAAAAGAAAAATTGTAATAAGATAAGAAAAAGTAAAAAAAAAAACTTACAAGGTATTCCTTGCCCATCATATTTAATGAAACATGCATAAAAGAAGCATTACTACCCAATACTATTATCTATTTGTCTATACTAATAATAAATATATATTTGTTTCTTCTGTTTGGTACAACTCTGAATTTTATGCATGTGGCAATTTACAGGCACAAATAGAAAATTGTCATACCCAACAAACCACAAATAAATACATATTTGCTATTAATATAAATTATTAGTATAAATTTTAATTCTGTTACTTTACATTGAGCACTGTTTTATTACCATCTGCATTCACTGTGAAGTATATTATATCTATTATTATCTGTCTCTCTCTCTATATATATATATATATATATATATATATATATATATATATATATATATATATTGAGAACCCAGTCAATGCTAGGCATCAGGTCCTCCCCTCCAAACATAAATGCACTCATATCATCATCTGGCATACATAATTCACCACCTCACCAAGGGAACATCACCTACAATAAACTTTGATGCCAAGTTTGTAAACATCATCAAGTAGCATTTTCTTCCCCAACTGGCACTCACACAGCTCTGACTTGTGACAGTTCAAATCTCATGGATTTACTTTTCTGCCACAAATGCAAAAAAGGGAATTATGTTGGAGAAAAAACAAGCACAGAATTTCATCTTGATCAATAACCAAAAAAAAGTAACATCAAAAACAACAATTTCCTGTTGTTGCTGTACACTTTAACCACCCTTACCATAGTATTCATGATATCAGATGTGTTCTTTTAGCATCTTCGTTTAAGAGCCAACAAGAAAGATACAGATCAGAGTTAAAATACATTTTCAAAATAGAATCACTTATTAAAGGATTAAACAGAGATTTGGATTTACTCGAAGAATATAGTTTCCACAGGGAGCCTTCTACAAACTCTACACAACACTAATCCTGAAAAACTATTAGGCTAAACATATGAGAAAAAAAACAAAACACCACAACAACAACAACATTCCCCCTAAGAATGAGTCCCACTTCTTTGTTTATTTCTTGTCTTGTGGAAAAAGGACAGCAGAATCTCTGAAAATTCCAACTTTAAAATCTTTCTTTTTGTGCTTCAATTTTGTTAAATGTTTAGTAATATATAATAAATATCATTAATCTTATTACCAAAATTGTTATCATTTTGTTGGCTTTTTATTCCTCAAATTTCATTAACCAGATTATCAAATATACATATATGAAGAACTATAGTTTTAAGGTGTGCTATATTTATGGGATAAAGTGCTCAATATCAGAGATAGAGCGTATGTAAATATAAAAGTGAACATTGAAGTCAACACTCAGAGGCGGCAAGGCTATTTCATGCTGGACACAATCAACAGACAGCCTGATGATTGTGTCCAGCATGAAATAGTCTGTTGCCCCTGAGTGTTGACTTCAATGTTCACTTTTATATTTACATACGCTCTATGTTGGTGAATGTTTCACAATCCACTATTTGAAGAAGACTTTGAAAGTAGAAATATATAGATTAAACCACAAGATGCAAACCAGTCACCAGCAGTAAGAATTAGAAGGCCAGATTGATATTTGCAAGAAAGTACAGAGACGAGTGACAAAAGTGCTGGAAGATAGTTTTATGGACTGATGCGTTCAAGATTAATCTATACCAAAGTGATAAAAAGGACAAAGTGTGAAGGAAAAAAATGATCTGCTTATGATCCAAAGCATACAAGCTCATCTCTGAAGCATGATGGTGGTAGTGTCTTGGCATGGGCTTCCATGGCTGCTTCTGGAGCAGGCACATTCATATTTATTGATGATGCAGTTCATGATTGTAGCAGCAGAATGAATTCAGAAGTCTACAGAAACATTTTTCCCTGCTAATTTACAGATAAATGCATCCAAACTAATTAGGAGGAAGGACAATGACCCAAAACATACTGCCAACACAACAAAGGACTTCATCAGAAGTAAAAAGTTTTAGACTGACCAAGTCAATCACAGGACCATAATCCAATAAAGCATGCTTTTCATCTCCTGAAGAGGAGACTGAAGGAAGAAACACCCCGAAAAAAAAAAAAAAAACAATTGAAAGAGGTTTTGTTAAAAGTTTAGAAAGCACCATAAATTAAGAATGCAACAGTTTGGTGAAGTCAATAGGTTGCAGGCTTGATGCAGTTACTGCAAGCAAATGTTATGCAACCAAATATTAAATATTATGTACTTTAAGACTATCTGTTCCTTTACTTTTGTTCACCTAAAAAGGGGGTGATCTGAACAAACAGTGCTATGTCCTAAGCTGTTTAATACATCTAAATGTAAGTACCAGGAAATAAAAACTGAAATTAGGAACACTTGCCTCATATTCCTTTTTTGATCTTAAACTCAAATGTCTTTAGTGAACAACAAAATGGAATTGGCCTTGTCGTTCCAATACTTCTGGAGGGGACTATACATATAAACATAAATTATATACTAGCTGATTTACCCGTTCCATGCTGCACATCACACATTTATTTTTGTAAAATAATGATGATTGATTTTAAATGATTGTTATAATTTGTGGAGAAAAATGATGCATTTCAGTATTACTCAATGATCTTTGCTGATGAGACCTCCATCTTCTGGCTTTCTTCTTCTACATTTTAGATAGAAGTCATTCCCTCATTCAAATTTAAATTTAATTTAAATCAAAGAGAAAAAAATTTTCACTGAGGGGTTTGTATCCTTTGATCAAAATGAAATATACTTTTCCAAGTACCCTAGGGGTCATTCCCTTGTTGAAATTTAAATTTAATTTATCTGAAAGGAAAAAAATTGCCCCCCCCCTGGTGACCCCTTTTGATCAAAACAAAATATACTCATCAAAGTACCCTGGGTAATGTAGTTTGAGAATATATATGGTTATAGGGGTCTATCTCCAAAACCCTAGGAAGAGTTCAATAACAAACAATCAAACAGTGTCTACAACATTTTATATATATATATATATATATATATATAATTTTAAGGTGTGCTATATTTATGGGATAAAGTGCTCAATATCAGAGATAGAGCATATATAAATATAATGGACTACTCACAATGCACCACTGACCCATATATATATAAATAGTCAAGAAAAAACACAACACTCACAGCCTGATGATTACATCTAGCATGAAACAGCCTGTCGACTTCAATGTTCACTTTTACATATATATATATATATATATATATATATATAAAGGTACCTGGGATGAAAGCTCATTAGAACAGATCCAGAGCCTTGTCACTCCTTGGCGAAATCCCTCCTTGATTGACCCTCACTTCACGGGTGTAACTATACTCACTACACTTGGCCAATTCTGGGTTGGGTTTTTTTTTATTCAGAGTTTTCCCTCTAGACTGATTGCCACCCAAGGCTATAAGACACAATCTGTCCTGCTATTTACCCATAGCTGGGGGGAGAAGAGATGGATTCATACATTTTCCAAGGGTATTTATGCACATAAGTGAATGTAACAAACTCAGCGCTCAAATTTGAACTCAGCTCTCCGATTTCACAATCTGAGCTGCTATGCATACAAATTGTGATATATTTATAGAGGAATAGAGCTAAAGTCCAGGGCCAAGTAACACAGCAGGACGGCCCTCCAGGAGCCCCTCTTGGCAAGAGTAAAGCTGTCATGCACCACAATAGTCTACCCAAGACAGTCCTTCAAGGTATCTTGGAAGGGTGTAGACATATGGGGAGATAGTACAAAATGTGGATGGACAACATCAAAGAATACACCAGGATGGACACTCTAATGCAGTTTCATGAGGCAGAAGACAGATCTGCTTGGCAGTGGCTGGATGCATCATTACTCATGTCTCCTCCACAATCAGCTGAGTTATAAGAAAGGATGGATGGAGAGCTGAATGCCAGAGATAGAGCACTTGATATCAAAATTTTGAACATATAAGCCATCATTGCATAGCAACTGTCAGTTTCATACCTTAAGCAATCATCAGACCATGTGTATAGCAGTCATATATATATATATATATAGGAGGAACAGTGGAGTAATGGATAGCGGCTTGGATTGAGGAATCGCAGAGCCGAGTTCAAATTCCAGTCAAATCCATTACATTCACTTACGTGCTAATACCCTTGGGAAAGGTATGAATCCTCTTCCTCTCCCTCCAGCTATGGGTAAAATAGCAGGACAGACTGGGTTCTATAGCCTTGGATGGCAACTGTTCTAGGAGAAGGACAACTCTGAATTCAAAACCTGCGGAGGGTCGTTTGGGAACCTTGTGGCATTCAGTGCACCAGGTCTCTGTATTCGTCCCTTCAAAAAGTGTGGATGGTCCTGCACGAGGCCTTCACCACTATAATCAAATCTCATGTGCCGGTGTCGGGCTGTCGGTTTCCTGGAAACTGATCTGTTTGACCCTCATACGTCGAATCTCAACAGGAGAGTCGATTATTATATTATTATTATATATATATATATATATATATATATATATATATATATATATATATATATATGTATATATATGTATATATGTGTGTGTATGTATGTTTAAAATAGGATATAGAATCCCAACAAAGTTTTTAAGAAATGTGACAAATGGAAAATATTTCATTGAAACTAGATTTGATTACATGTTCTTCTTTCCTTTTTTTTTCCAAAAACAAAAGAAAGAAATGTGTGTGTATTTGTGTGTATGCTTAGATAATGAATCATAGTACTTTTTTCCTAAGCTGGCGTTTCTTATGATTAAAGAAGAAAAGATTGGAGTGAGTTTTAAAAATAGTCATTAATATTTATTTTGTATCTTTTCTTTATAATTCTTAGTACATGTCGAAAGTTGTTAATATATTTTCCCAGCTCTTTGTATTGAATTAAAGTTAAAAACGCATTTCATTTTCAGAATGGCTTGAAAGCAAGAAATTCTTGTAGCCTTTTCTGAAATGAATCCAAGGCAAATCCTTATACAATCCTTCAGAATGGGTTGAAAGTAAAAGATTTATTTATATATACTGTAAAAAAGAAAAGGAAATTTACATTTTATGAAATGTAGTCACTTTAACTGCAGAAAACAAGGTAAGTCAGTTAAGATAAATGCTATAGGTACCTCAGTTCTGCCTTACAAAACTGTATCTATGTGTGAGAGAAAGAGCTGATCTCTTAAATGTACTGATATAATATTGCTTGAACTGTTTCTTTAATCCACAAGCTTTATTAACCTGTTCATACCCATTATAAAATATGATATTAATTATTAAAAAATAAAAATTCTGTATTAATTATAGATTTCCAATGTGCACTGTCTCAAAAATGGAATGGTAGCCATTAATGGACTAATTGACTAGTTGTTTATATAGCCCACAAAATCATGGGTAAAATTTATTAAACATTGTAAGGCTTCCATTCATTCTAATGATTATGTATATAGTCAAACAAAAAGGTTTTCCACTATATTATTAGAGAAAATTTGTATTCAGAAGACTAAGAAAATGATGATCACTTTTAATTCAAAGATATGATTAGCTACTTGGAACTTAAGAGGCTGTCAAAATTAACCATTCACTAGGTAACAAATGCCTTGATGCTTACATGAAAGTGATTTTGAACATGTAATCATTAGCTTGTATGCAAGAACAATATTTTTTGTTAATTTTAACAGAACATCTATTTTTCTGCTTTTGATGTTAGTGATAACTATGTCTACTTCTCTCACAATATTTAGGTTGAGCTTCATGTTGACCTGCAAGATCATTTTAGATAACACTTGGAAACAGTCTGTGAATATATGTCTGAAGTAAATATAAAAACTGTATAGAAAGTTTGTACAGAAAATACATTTAACATGAAATCAAATATATTGAAAATAAGAATTCAAAATGTTTCTCATTTAATACTTATGCATATTCTGCTGAAAACTTATTAGTTTCAGGGGCATACCTATCAAGGAGGAAGGATACATTTTGAGTTGACTCTCACAGAAAAATTTGTAATAGCCTACTATTGATGAATGTTGGTTTTGGTACAAGATATTAAAGGACAATGAATGAATGGAAATTACTCTGATAACATTAGCTTTTAAAAATAAAATTTGATGATTTAATCCCCTGATCACCAAATTTTAATTTTTTTTATTTTTACCTAAAATTTGTTTGTAAGCTTTTATATTTAATTTGTATGTAGTGTACTGAAAATCAGGGGGAATAAATTTTCAATAGTCACATTTGTTACTAACAGAACAAGGTAAGTATATTTCTCTATCCAACCTTATTAAAAAAATCTCAGTAGCATTTTCTAATTCTTAAAGTGTGTTATCTTTAAATATTGTATAAGTGTAAGCAAAAAAAATAAAAACAGGAAAATGAATCCATAAGCAGCCAAGCAACTGTCCTTCAAAGCAACATCAGAGCTGAGAGAATGTCCATTCAAATCAAAAAAAAAAAAATTGCCAGTCTTAAGTATGCTTGGTCCCAACGACATACCAGCTGTGATTAGTCAACAACCAAGCATTACTGTTTCCATGTAAATCATTACCACAATCTTGGTAACAGCACCACCTGCATTGTCTCACTATAAACTCTTCAAACAGCCAAGTTTGAAAGAGGACAACTCTTGCTAGGGAAGGTATCAACTGATCAACAAACATTTCAAGGGAGAAACTGATTGTTTCATTTTGCACCAGATGAACCCAATTTAGGGTCTCTCCACATGTTTGCCTAATTTCTACAGTAAGGTTTTAATATGAGCTTAAAGTAGTCACACTTTTTGATCTTATATTGAACTTGCAACTCTAGTTTGCAGTATTCTGTTGTCAGTACTTTACATGACTGTTATACATTTATAAATTATTACTGACTAAAATATTCAAAAAGCTGTTGAACAACTGTTACTCATCTCAGAAGAAAAGCTTTTGTATATGGATACCATATTTGATGGCATACAAGACCCCCCACTTTTCAAAAGAAATAAAGAAAAAATGGATTAAACAGTAAGTTTAATCTTTGTTGTCCAGCCCTACCTACATTAGCCAGAATTTGAGATTTTTTTCTTTTTTTTTTCTTTTTTTTTTAATTAGTAATAAGAAAGAGGAATTCAAGAAATGTGTATATATTTTTGTTAATATTCCCTGGTGAATAGAAGGGGTATTTTATATACCATCAATTACTTATCAAAATGATAAGCCCAAATATTTTAGTATGATTATAATAGCAAAAACTAAAAAAAATGAATTGCACTGTGTTTTCAGTCTTTAGTCTTTAAATAATTAAAAAAAAGTGGGTGCCTACATCTAATGCAAACATCTAATATTTTATGAAATTTTAAACATGTACTTCTCCATATAAAAATTGTTCTATTTTAAAATTAGAATATTCTAAAATTTGCATTCAAATTTGAATTTACCTTGTTCTTTTGTGATTGAACTAAGGACAGATCATTTTAGTGAATTCAAATCAAAAAGAGAAGATATTCATCATAACAGTAAAGTAGTAAACAAAAATGTTAAACACTAAGACTTAACTTAAGGTCAATGGGAGGAAATAGAAATTGAAAGAGTCACCAATATAGAGGAGTCAGCAATCTTTTCAAAATCTTGTTTATATTATTATTTTCTCTTTGACTTATATATGCTATCCATTTTAGTTGTTGCTGCTGTTGAATGTCCACAAGTGATGTGGTTTCTGAAATTTTGTACAGTTCTTTATTTGTGACTTTGTAGTGCCAGTTCATGAGCATCAATGAAGGATGGTACTCACTAAAAACTAGACTTCATTTGCTCAAAGTAATTTTTAATCATTGATCTGAGAAAGCAGTTGTATACATTTGACAATTTAGATATTTATGAAGAAGTTTGGTGCCATGTATGACATCCATATTAAAGACTCAATCTGATGAGGCTACTGAAGAACATGACTTGAGTTTTAAGCTAATGTTTTGGTCTTTTAGTGTTGTGTAAAACTACCCAATGGCATTGGCTATTCAATGTTCAATTTTTTATCTCCTTTATTATATTATTTTATTATAATTAAACAATATATATTGTAATAAAAGTTGTGACGAATAAAAGATTCCTTCTTGACATAGATCTTAATAATTACTTAATCCTGAACTAAGTAAGAGAATGAATAAAAAATGATTTCATCATAAAATTCAGCAAGAATTGATATGTTGCAATATCAACTAAACCAATCCAACCCATCTCATATCATTGTTTTTTTTTTTTGCTTTTTTTTTGTTAACTTAGTCATCTTGGATTTCCAAAAATGGATAGTAACCTGGTGTTTGCTTCCCATGACAACTAATCTACACCATGAGTTACACAACCACACTGATTCAAGAGAGTAGTTGGAGGGAGTAAAAGAAACAAGTCGCCAACTAGGAATTATGAGTACTTTAAAAATTTTGGAGTAACAAAACAGATTTAATGTCATTAGAGGTAGATTCAACTCAACTTGAACTCTTTTATATCCATTTTCTTTTTTTCATCAAATTAGAAAATTAAAAGAAAATAATCCACATATCGAAAACAATGTATATCTATATTGTTAAAAGTGTATTATGAAATGTTCCAAATGGAAAAAGCTGCCTCACTTCTCTAAAAAAATAAAGCCACTAAGATGCAAGGGGTTACTGTGTGTGAGAGAATACAAGAAAAAAATTATCAAGGAGAGAGAACAATAAAAGAACAAGAATTAAGAAGATGGAAGACAACGATTGACATTGCATCTAAATTTTTGAAGATAAAAGTTGACTGGGAAGCAAGAATCTGGAAGAGAGTTGCACAAGCAAAAAGTGCAACTATGGCACCTTGTTGTGTAGTAATAGTTAGCAAACTTGTCTTGTTGACTATTACTACTGAATATTATGTTCAGTCTTGACTTGGTGTTACATAATTGTAGCCTTGTACCAGAGCTAAACTAAGATTTGTGAATAACAACTTTGGCAATTGCTCTAAATATTTATGATTGGGTTTGATTGAATGTACAAGTTCCAGATGGTGGGGCATATATCCCAGGCAGTATCTCACTCATTGCACTAAGTGCAGAAGAATCAAAAAGCATGCCTGATGCTTGAGATGTCTGACTGGAGCAGAACTGAACAATTTTCCTCTCCAATCATGAACCTGTCATATCGTGTCAGCACTCCCACAATTTTTAAAAACTACCAGAAGAAAAAGCTTAACTAGTGATTGTTGTATGACTAGGATCAAAGTATAATATCTGTTCCAGCAGCTGAAAGCCAGCCCATGGCTCCAGCTACCAGCAGCTACAGTTTGCCATCATCAGCTGCCACTCCAGCCATCTCCAACAGGCTTCCAGCTCTAGCCAGCCATCTCCAACAGGCCTCCAGTTACATTCATCCTTGCCTGCGGCAATGATATGCAAAAACTGTTCTTTTCAGGACAATGCTTTTCAATGACCACAAAACCATCATTTTCAGGACAACACTCTTCAGCGACTACAAAACTGTCCTTTTCAGGGCAACATTCTTCAGTGACTACAAAACTGTCCTTTTCAGGACAATGCTCTTCAGTGACTACAAAACTGTCCTTTTCAGGACAATGCTCTTCAGTGACTACAAAACTGTCCTTTTCAGGACAATGCTCTTCAGTGACTACAAAACTGTCCTTTTCAGGACAATGCTCTTCAGTGACTACAAAACTGTCCTTTTCAGGACAATGCTCTTCAGTGACTACAAAACTGTCCTTTTCAGGACAATGCTCTTCAGTGACTACAAAACTGTCCTTTTCAGGACAATGTTCTTCAGTGACTACAAAATTGTCCTTTTCAGGACAATGCTCTTCTCGCCCTCTACATGAGCATACAGAGATATTTTTTGCCTAGTACACTGTAACCTTATTTTTGTTGATGTATTTTCTTTAACAAAAATAAATTTGTCAATATATTTTTTTACTCAAGTCTTCATTTTATTTGTTGTCATCTTCCATCATTCAATATCTTTTTGTGGGCCAACATACTACCTACAACAAACCCATGGGTTTTCCACTTTAAACTAAATCTTTTGCTATATTCTGTTCAAGTAGGTGTGCAGATAAATACATTTGCACTTGCCTGGTAAACTTATACCATTGTGAACTCAGAATTAACACCTTGCTAATATTCTTACTGAAAGGGGTTGTTTGTCTGCCAAGAAAATCAACTTTTGTGATCCTGGGTTTTTTATCAGGGTTTTAAAACACTGACCTCAAGTACTAATGAGAAATATATAATGAGGCAGACCATAATAAGCAGTTTTATAGATAAACCTGCTAAACAAGTCAACCTATCTGTAAGTATCTTAAATTTATCTTTCCCACTACAACTTTGCCTAGAAACAAACTAATGGAGTTCTTTTATGGTTGTCTGAAGAGAATGTCTACTTGACTGAGATTAAGAGGAAAAAAGACATCTTTCACATAAGTTGTGCATGGCGTTTGTGCATTAATAGCAATTATGTAAATTTAAATACTCTAATAAAATATTCTTGCATATACTTGGGTGAAGCTTGTTGCCATAATGGCTTAAGCATGCTTCAGTTGATTAGAGACAGCTTTCGATTTCCAGGCATCTTTATTATTTTCTTTTCTTCTTTTTCTCCATCTTTACTTCCTTTTTTTATTATCCATCTTTTCTTTTTCATTCTTTTTTGTATTTTTTGTCCATTTTTCTTTCTTCATCTTTCTTCTCTTTTTCATCTGTATTTCCTTTTCTTTTATTTTCTTTTATATCTAAATTTCTTTCATCTTTTATCTTTTCATTTTTTTTCTTTTTCAGCCATATTTCTTTTTTTTTCTTCCTATTTAATTTTGCTTTCATGCTTTGTCATTTTTATTTTAGCATCTTTTCTTTAATATTTTTTCCTTTGGAAATTTTGCTCTTCTCTTCCTAGGTTTTTTTTTTTTTTTTCAAGTTTCATCTCTCTTCATTTATTTTTTCATCCATCTTGCTTCCTATTTTTTTAATCAATTTTCACATACCTTCTTTCTATTTTCTTTCTCTTTCTCTTTCTTCTTAGTTCTTTTTTTAAATTTTTATATTCCTTTGCATTTCTTTTTTTTTTTGCTTTATCTTTCTCTTTCTTACATGATTTTCATTTTTTTTCATGTCCATTTTCTTACCTCTCTTTTTTTTCTTACCTCTCTTTTTATAAACATACTTCTCTTTCGTGTTTTCTTTCTATCAACCTTCTTTCCTGTGTCAATCTGCTTTTTTCATTGTTTGACTTTATTCATCATGATAAGATATTCTTACATGACCAGCCATTTTGCTATAAGTAGTATCTCCTATTTTTATTCATAATATCATATGAGTATTCATTGTTAAAGAACAATATAATCACATTGGACAATTGTCTGGCCAATTCAGTTCACTATAGAAGAGTTAGAACTTTAAAAAGCAATAGATTATCAGAGCAGAAAGATTTTACTATCTTTTAACAAGAGGTTTCTGAGTGAAACAAACACTCGTCATATTTAAACATTAGGTAATATTATGGACTCCTGTTAAGGCTGAAAATTGGTGTAACTTATTTCTGTCCCATAACCACTCTCTTATCTTACTGTTCAATGAGATAGATATAGGGGAGTGGTTTGCCTCTCTTTTTCTGCCAATTATGGCAGCATGTTAGCAATGAGACATCTTTCAAGATAATTATCACTAAGACAAAATACAGAGATATAGATTTATACCTTTCTTAATGCTTCCACTTGCATGGGCATATTTATGTCTTTTACAAAATTTATATTGCCAAGCTATTGTCATTATACAGGGTGCGATGGATAAATTGTCATTTAAACTATGTAAAAATGAAAATAACACTGATATCTCATTTTAATAGATATATTTACCAAGATTACACAAAAATATCTTGAAATACTAAAGAGTAAATTTATTCAATAAAATCACCATTTGTCTCAACCATGGCCTCCAGATGACCTCAGAATCTCTTGCAACTCTTCTGGACAGTGTCCTTGTTTAAGTTGGTGAATACTGCCATAATCCTTATCTTCAGTTCATCTTTGGTATTACAATGAGTTTTGTTGGCCTCTCTCTCTCTCTCTCAATTGTGCCCTGCACATAATAATCAACTCTTCAATCTCCTCCTCTGTTTTCTTGATTCCTGGCTATCTTCCTTTCTTAGGAAGAACTCTAATGTCCACATGCATAGCCTGAGAGTTTGTCTGGGAACATCTCCTGCTGGCTAGGGAACTCTATCTTGAATCCCCACACCACTCTTACATGTGTTTCTGGCTATTTCTACTTAACTTGGTCAGCTATCTCTTCTTTTTCTACTGTTCCCCTTCCTTTCATGACTGTTGCATGCTAGATAGTATTTCTGATAATATACACAAGGCGATCTTCCTACACTTGCCTGCAAATATATTTGTGTTCAGTGACTTTAATGTCAAGTAGCTTAATTACTCTGTCACTGATCCCACTGAAATCCAGATCCTTAATTTGTCAATCACTCATTCTCTCATGCAAGTAGTGGACTTCCCTATACATTTCCTCAGTAACCCTGATGGACACACTTCTCTTTTAGATCTCTTTTTTTTTACCTTTATCCTGGACTCATGTCGTACTTGTCAACTCTGCCCTCTTGGCAACTCTGATCATGCGGTAGTGTCTATAAACATCTTTTTCCACTTCACTACCAGCTAAGAACTTCCTACCAACAGAATATCTTTCTGTTATCAATGTGCAGATTGGGACTCATTCCGTGATATCCTTCATACTGTCCCCTGGAATGCAGTTTTTAATCATCCTGTTCATAAATATGCATCTGAGGTCTTCTCCTGGGTGAAAGCTGGCATTGATGCTTTCATCTCAGCAAGAAAATACCAAGTTAAATCATATTCATCTCTTTGGTTCACACCTGCATGTGTAGTCACTATAGCCCAAAGGAATCACTTCTTCCGGCTGTACCAGAGTGACATGTCGGGTTGCAACAGAAGTCTCTTTGTCTGTGCTTATAATGAGTGCAAACATGTCCTCAAACAAGTGAAATTACTGTTTGCTGATAAAATGAAACAACATATAGCATCTTACAAGTTTACAAGTTCAGTACTAAAGATTATTGGTGGCTCTGCAAGAGTGTGCTGAACAACAGAAAATCCTTAATCCCTCCTCTATTTAATCAATTTGAAGTCCTGACATTTACAGCAGATAATGCTTTGCTCGGAAATTCTCTTCCAACTCAATACTCGACTAAATTGAAGTACCCACACCTGATTTCCCTCCTAGAACAGAGGCTCTACTGAGTGATATAAGCATAACCCCATCACAGGTCTCAGACATTATTTCTAAATTAGACTCCCATAAAGCAAGCAGAGATGATGTCATCTTAAAAAAAAAATGCACCCGAGCTGGCTCCAGTCCTCTCCAAACTCTACAACTATTGCCTCACTGCTTTCTGATTGTTAGAAGTCCTCCTCTGTAGTTTCTGTTTTTAAGAACTCTGGAAAACCTTCTGGCCCCTCTAACTATTACCCTGTTAGTCTCCTACTGATTTTCAGCAAAGTATTTGAGACTTTAATCAATGCTGACATGGTTAAGCATCTTACCTTCCATGACCTACTCTCTGATAAACAATATGACTTCCATTTTGCTAGATCTACTGCTGATGTGCTAATGACCATCACTGAATATGTATATCAAGCTCTTGATAATAATGGTGAAGCTCAAGCTGTGGCTGTAGATATCTTGAAGGCATTTGAGAGGGTTTGGCATGCTGGTCTTCTATGTAAGCTCAAGGGCTACAATATTACTGGATGTGTGTTTGATTTAATCCAATCATTCCTATAAAATTATGAAATGAAGGCTATTTTGAATGGGCTCACTTCCAGATCCTTTTACATGAACATGGGTGTCCCACAAGGCTCTATCCTAGGTCCTACACTGTTTCTGATCTTCATCAGTGATCTCCCTTAGGTCACTGTGTTGTGCCAGAGCCCATTTTACACATTTACAAATCTACCGTCCATGCCATATCAGGTCAGGTGCTTCTGCTACTCATCTCAAGGTTCTTGACAAAAGCCAAAAAAGGATCTGCAATGTAACTAATTCTGACTTGGCATCTCAACTTCAGTCTCTTTCTCACCAATATGACATGGCTTCCATCTGTCATTTCTATAAATATTTTCATGGCTACTACTCTGACAAACTTTTTCCCTGATGCCTGGACTACATGTGTTTAAGTGTGCTATTAGGTCCCACCCTTTTACTGCTGAATTAGGTAAATATAACCATCACTTCTACTCCAATAGTTTCTTTTCCCACCTGTGGAAAGTGCTTCCCTGTTAATTACAATCTTCAAAAATTTAAATGCAACATCAATCAACATCTTCTATCTTCTTGAACCCCATTCAGCTTTTATCCTTTCCTTGGTCCCCTCTGTATCCAGTCTTTTCTCTCTCCTTCATTCTCTGTAATCCCCTGTGAACTAGTGGCATTCCTGCCTTACTTGGGGTGAAATGATTTACAAAAAAAAAAAGTGGGTTGCAGTCTGGGAAGTTAGGTTGTCAGATGTAAGGGGTGATGTAGTCAAAGAAATTCTCTGACAGCCATGACTAGGGTTTCCTGCTTGTGTGGCATGGTGCAGAGTCCTGTTGCCTGTCGTAGTATCTTCCAGCAGCTACCCTCTTAACCCAGGGAAGCACTACCTCCTCAACGCACTTGATGTAGGTCTCCATGTTGAGTCTGAAGCCCTCACCAACAGATTCAGGAGTCCTTTTCTTATCAGAATGATCAGAGTGAGTTTTCCAAGCTGCCGTACCTTCATAATCACCATTAGACTCATCCAACTTTTTCTGAATCTTCTGCACTGTCCTCAGATTGACACCCAAATACTCTGAAATGTTTGTATTGAAACTTTTAGTGCAAATACCAAGCAATACAGCATGCCGTTTGCAAATTTCTGGCAGAGTGAATTGTGTCATGGTGCTCTTTTTCTAACAGATGGTGCACAACTGACCTGACTATGCTGTGCAGTTGACAGAATCAAAAACAGACAGCGCATATGCACAAAATTAAAAATATAAAATGGTGACAATTTACCCACCACACCCTGTACGTATATCTGCTTGTTTCTGTCAGGCTTTCTCTTTCCTTATGTTTAACTCTAAACTGATTTATGATTGGGAACTACTGACAATACTCATGTATTTTTTTAAACAACAAAATGGACAAAATCTAAAGATAATGTATGTTAATAAAGGCCAAACATCAAAACCTTTCATTTCTCAAATATTGTAATTATTAACAGTGGAAGACAATATAGGGAACTTTCTGACAAGTAGCCTTTCTACTTTATAAGATTTAATATAAAGTTTAACTCTTTGCTTTGAAAAAATTGTTTTCATTGAAGTTGGGATCATTGGCATTTATTGGGATGTTCATTTTTAATTGTTTTTTTTTTTTAATCTTATATAAGATTTTATAGAATCTTTTGATGATTCTAGTTCTGAAAGTTTTCATGTGCTGCTGGTCAAGTTCTTCTCTAGCTTGGATTTTAAAACATAATTGTCAGTTGGTCATTTTGGCTTTTATTCCAATATAGTCAGAAAGTGTTTTTCTTCCCATTTTGAAATTCTACAAAGAGCTTCAGCAGCTTTGAGGCCCAGTTTAAAATAATATCTCAAAATTGCCATTTACTTTTATCAACTATATTATTATATCTGAAATAAAAGGTACAGCTAAAGAGTGATAATGATATAGTACAATATTAATAATATATGGGAATCATAGTTTTTAGATGTGTATATAAAATAACCTTTGGATTCAAGTTCTTTAAAGAATGAAAATACTTTAATAAGCATATAATTAATATAGTGGAGCCCTAGAAAGTCTTTAAATGTGTACATGAAAAAATAATTAAAGGTCTGTTAAAAATAAATACTTTTGATTATTAGCATGCAGAATAGACAGATAATCAAAATCACCAGGCCATAATGACATATTTTAACCAACCAATAAGAAAGCTTTCACAGCCAGGATATAAGAAAACAAATAAATAATAACATGGAGATCAAAATTTCACCATCTTTAAAAATAGATAGTTTGACCAACCAATCAGTAAGATTTCACGACCAGGTTACAAGGCCGCAAGCCAATGAGAAACTGAGTATCCATTTCAAAGCAGATCTTTAGATGTGCATATAACCAGATGAAAAATCAATCAAAACTAGAATCAATAAATAAATTTTATCCATTGTTTTATGTTGCAGTTATTGTAACATACCCAGAGACAACACACAATATTTGCACAACTAGCTGGCGACTTTAGATGGCTAACCTATTCTGCTACATTAAAAACATATATACCATTCTTTACCCACATTGTCAAGCGGTGGCTACTACATTTGGATACATATATAAATTTACTTCCTCCCAGACTCTCTCTCATATGTGCCAGGACTTTTAAACTTGAACTCTTGAAACTTCAACTTTGACCTTATCCTTCTGTATTATTATATTGTGTTATATAAAGATTTATTTTGTATTTATCAACAAGCTCTGCATTTTCCTTTAACCATTACAATTATTATAACATACCCAGATGGTGAACTTACAGGGCTAAACATCCTTGCTACATTGAAAACAAACATATATTCCTTCACCACATGGGCAGTTGCTACATCTGAATATATATATATATATATATATATAAATTCCTTCCAGACTTTTTTGTTTCTGTCTCTCCTGTACACCAGGACTTTTAAACTTGAACTCTTGAAACTTCAACTTTGACCTTATCCTTCTGTATTATTATATTGTGTTATATAAAGATTTATTTTGTATTTATCACACTCTGTGGTTTGATTGGTTGGTTGTTTTTGTTTAGGCATATCAACATCTATAGGTTATTTAATAGAGAAAGCTAAATATTTTGTGCACAATTTTATTTTGTTTTGAGAAAATAATGGTTTGAATAATACAAGTCTTACTAATTAACCCATAGGTGGGGTGGAGAAGTGGTGGATTCATACCTTTCCCAAGAGTATTTGCACATAAGTAAATATAATAAACCAAACTGGATTTGGAACTCTGCTCTCTGATTAACAATTTCAAAACATTATCCATTACACCACCTTCACATCCAAGCTTACAGCACCTGGTATTTTCAAGCAGTCACCCATCTAGGTACTAACCAGGCTTGATGTTGCTTAACTTCATTGATCGTCTAGAAACTGGTGTATCAATGTAATGCAACCGTATGTCCACACTCTGTGCATTATATTTCAATCATTATGCTCAGACAATATACACCCAAATCAATTATATTGATATATAAATGTAACGGATGTTGCCATAAGATAAACAACTCCTCCATAACTGATAACCTCCTAACATACCATAAACTCAAAAGGCTTTTGTGTCTGAAACAAACTTGAATTGAGATGTCATCAAGTATTGTCAGATGCAAATAGTGCCAACATTATTATTGAACAAAACAATGATCTTTCTGTTGGTAGGTAAGGCAAACCAAAAAGAATTACACAACCAAACATGTAGAATCAGGCTGTTTATATGAGCAATTTTGTACAAGCCATTTGCTGCTCTTCATTTTGGTTCCTTCTGCTACACAGACTACAAAGGAACCATGAAAATCATCCAAAGTGAAGTTTTCCTGGACTCTTGTCACAGCCTCCTTCATCTTCTCACTGTCTTCAAAATGACTGCCCCTAAAGTTCTTCTGCTTGGGAAACAATGAAAAGTTACAAGGAGCAAGGTCTGGACTGTAGGGAGGGTGAGGTTCAGTTTTGATGCCCATCTCTGTCAACATAAAATTTTATTATATAGTGAGCTTCCAAATTGTTTTCATGTACCAACTGCATTCTGCAAAGTAGTCAGGTGTGACAAGCGGTGTTTAGTAGGGTGTATTCAAACAGATGTTACAGCCGTCTCCTTCAATCTGGAATAACAAAAGTTGGCAGGTTGGATTATTGAAATTATAGTAATGATATACTAAAATTACAATAATCTATGACAGTTACAGAAAGAACAGTTATAACTGCCTCTACTAAAAAAAAGTCTCAAAACTTCTGGAATGTCCCTCGTCAGTAGAATCAAGTTCTTCATATGAGCACTTTCGTACAAGACATTAGCTGCTTTTCATTGCTGATTTCTTCTGAAATAGTGAAATTTAATCGAAATATCCAGGGATAATGTATCAGCAAGTCATTGGGTGCCAGGATTTAACAGGTTAAAGAAGCACAATATTTGTAGTAATTACATTACAATGCTGAAAGGATTTGTATAACTTAGTCTAATCTTATATTGGGTTTTAACAAAAATTTTTTAAGTGAATTTCAAAGACAATATTTACATATTTGTTCATAGATTCAATCAGGCACATATGTTCTATTTTCTTCCACTACCTTTCCCTCTTTGAGGCAGCTTAATGATTCTGTCCTCCCAGAACATGGCATCTTTCTGGTTGATGAACTGGCCTAAGTGGTTTTTACAGGCTTGAAGTTAAGGAAATTTTGTTGGAATTGAGTAAGTGGTAATCTGAAGGTATAATATCAAGTGAGTATAGCAGTGGCAGTAGGACATCTCAGCCAAGTTGTGCCAATTTCTCTCAGCTCTGCAAATCTACATCAAGTCTGTTGTTGTTCAGATTAGCTAATGTCATATGCTTTCATCCATTGCTACCTTTAATCAGTCCAACTGGTGGCAGTATTTGTCTGACTTCAAAGTCTGATATTACTGGAGGGGCTTATAATGCATAATGCTCTTCCAATCTCACCATATACACAGCCTCAACTTCTTCAGATATAGACAGACTTTTCATTTTTCACAGGACCTTTTTCATCACCTTTGATCTTTATTTTTTTAAAATTGGGCCATTTTTGTTGCATTTAATCTAAGAAATGCTGATGGAAATGCAGACCATTCATTTTTTTCCATTTAATTATGAGACACCTAAACAGTGTAGTGATTCATATGTCCAAGTGATTTCAAATGCCTTACAATACGTATGTGTAATATATGTGGAGTATCTCTGAATTGTTCTGTGTCATATGACCTGGATTATTTTAAATCAGCATTTTGATTTGGTCATCAATGACTACAAGCCTATTCGAACATTCTTGGTTTACCAGATTAAAATTTCCACTTCTGAACTTACAAACAATACTCCCAGCTATGGTACCATCTCCATAAATGGAACATATATGTTTTGCTGTTTGTATAGTGTTTTTTCCTTTCTGGAAATAAGAGAATGAAATGATGAAAATGCACCTCATTTTCCTGTATTTTCACTTTAGCACGAATATATTTAAAATGCACAATTCACACATGAAAGAGGCACTGAAATATCACTTTTCAGAATATTGCATAAATTTCGGTCATGTATGAAAGGAAATCATGTGTTCAAATACCACCTATTGAAAAATACTATAAACTTTTGTTCCAACTCAATAATTTTATTTGCTTGAAAGTTTCTTTGAAATGGACTTATTTATTACTTTTAAATTTTTTTTTATTTTTAGGCTTGGACAAAGGATCAAAGAAAGCAACTGAATGTTGAGTTACAAAGCCAACATATTTCTTCAGAAAATTTGCAGTCCTCTGCAAATAATGATGTTATTGTGTCAACCCCAATTTGGACACTCATTTCCCCATCACATGACAACACCAAAAATGACAGTGACAGTCATGTGCATTCTGGAAACAGGTAAAATATTTTTATTTTATATTTATTCAATTTCAGGCAGCCCCAGCTTCCATTTCTTTCAAATTGTATAAAAACTTAATAACTTACTTGCTAATAAATTAAGATGATGGAAGATTCTGAATTTTTTTTTGGTGTTTGTGTGTAGTGGGGGGGTGACAAAATATTTTATTCATATAAATTCAGAGCATCAATATTCAGTAACCCAAATAGTACTCAGCTTTATGGGGCCATGCACCATCTTTCAGCTAAATTGCATATTAAGTCATAAAAAAAGGATGCTGATTCTGATTTATTGAATTCTTTAATATTGTTGGAATCCATTTACCCAGGTTTTTGTTGCTATCTGAATTTCGGGATTCCAAATATTTAACAACAACAACGCATCTTTTAAATGAAACATATAAAAGTTTATTTTCAGAAGGAAAAGTATAAACAAAGCATCATTTGAAATAATATAAATTCTTTTCAATGATATACAATGACAATAAAATGTTCGATTTTCCTTGCAGTGAAATTTGTTTTATCAAGTATTTAAGTATTGAACAATCTTACTAATGTTCATAGACAAAGCCTTAGTTGGTAGTTGCTGTTTAATCCCTTCTATTGTGTGCATGGACAAAGCCTTAATAAGTGGCTGCTGGCTGTCGGCTGTCATATCTTCCATTGTGTGTGTGTATGCATGTGTAGATCAAACTGGCCTCCAAAATTGTTTTGAGCCCCGAGAAGCAGTAAGCTTCTATTTTTATATCTGTAAGGGGATTCAAAATCTAATTTCACATAAAGTGTGAACTTTTTAAATACAAGGTTTTCCATTGGTTATAAAATAATTTCACACTGGCTTGTAAAAATCTTTTTCTCAAATTTATGAGAGTAGTGAAAGGAGTTATTATTGTTATTTTCTAAATGGTCCAAAAATGACACATGGTAGGTCTACCACTACGTCTACAAGTATTTTGGTGATATTTGCCCTAATAATTATTGTTTATCCAACAAACTTTCTGATGGGATTTTATAGATTGAAAAATATATATAATAGATTTAATTCCTATAAAATATATATAATAGATTTAATTCCTATAAGATCTTCATTTTTCTGGAATTACTGAACAGACAACATATGAACCTTTATTGGGTTATTTCAAGTTGAATTTTTGTATGGGGCTCCCTGTGAGGTTTGAACTGACTATTCATTTGTAATGGTCAACCAGATTAGCCCAATAGGCTGTACTAGGGGCAGTTTTGTCCAACACAACACCAAAAGTTGCTATAAAAACAAAACCTTAACCGAAGAACTCTTGTCATGTCCTTAAATATCTTCATCTGACAAAGACTTTCCTATGGATATCATGCATGACGCTAACTTGTTCAGAAATGTCTGTCAACTGTATACAACTGTTTTCACAGATCAATGGTTAAAAATTGGCTTTGAGCAAATGAACCCAGTATTCCATGAAAGAGGACCATCTTTCTTTGAACTTTATGGATTGTCATTACAGAATCACAAACATAGAACTGTACCAAATAACAAAAACCATATCAGTTGACAACTTTCAACAGCAATAACAACTAAAATGGATATCACTTGTAACTTGAAGAGAAAATAATGACATAATCAAAATGTTGATATTCTACACTACTTCAAACAAAAGGTTGGGAAGGAAACCCCCATCAGTATTGGCAAGAGTGATAACAGTTACTGGACTTGAGAAATATATTTTCCTGTAAAACTGTTTGAAAATAAGATTTTATAAATTTCATAATATCACATGCTGCTCAATCAATGAATGCCAAATGGCTCCTTATAAGGAAACATTTAATATTACTGTTACTATTGTCATTACATATGTTGTTCCAATTTTCGAAACATTTCTGTATCACTTTGTATATCCAGTGAAGGGAGTAGCATTGCAATTGCAGATCAGCAATGGAACTAAATTAATTACATTTCTCTACCTAAATGTGTATTTATAGACACATATATATCTGTCTATTTTTGTATTTCTTTATCAGATCACTTCATTTATTGGTGATAAAATAGAAGAGTAATATTTGATAAATTGGCTTTGTTAGTTTGACTGAAAATTGTTTAGAATGAAATTGATTATTGTATTGAGACAAGAATTGTTGTGTTGGCTTTATTGAGAAAATCTGACTTAGAGTCAACATTGGTAAGAATAAAGCTGATGGATAAGAGCCTTAAATTATACCTATAAGTTAACAGCATTGTTCTGTCAGTAGCACTTACATTAACTCTTAACTACTGAAAATTCTGTTTTCTCATTTGCATTAAAATTTTTATTATAGAATCATTTGCAATATATTACAATATTTATTTCTGTAAAATTACAGAAAACCTGGCACAAGGTCTAAAAAAAGGGGATGGGGAAAAGGACGGTCTTCATCTGTCTTAATTTTAAACTTAGCTAGCCACAAGCACCGACCCAAACATACAAACAATATTCTTAACACCAAAACACCACATTCTTACTAGCTTTTCTTACTACATCCACCATAATACCTCATTGTCTCAATGAAAATCCTAAATACTCCCCATATGTACAAATCGTCATATGTGGGGGGATAAAACAACAAATTAAAAGGATCTCCAATGATTATATACAATATGAATTAATCTATTTACAAGAGACTAAACAAAACATATATTACCATAGCAAAGCTACTAGTAATGCATTTATATTACAATTATAACCACTCTATTCTGTTGGTTACACTTGCATTAATTCTTCACCACGGAACACCCCATTGTTGTTTTGAATGGATTTTCATAATAAGTTCATTTTCAATTCATTTCTATAATCAAATACTTTAGCAATAAATCTTTAATTATACTTAGAATCCAACTGTCAGTAATGTTTGTATTAATTCCTGACCACTGACAATTTTCTTCATTTGCTGTGTATCTCTATATAGAAACCAGAATAAGAAATTTACATTTATCACTAAATTCCTGATTACTAAAAGACCTTTTCTTTCTTATATTCAAAGCTCAACATCCAGATTGCATGCCCAAACTATGGGAATCTTGGCATCTGCTTAATTCCTTTATATGCTTTTAGGATTTGCTATCACTGTATATGTAATCAATAGAATAAATAAACATCTACACTTATTTATTCAATAAATCCTATTGTTATAATGTTCATATAAACTCATAGTTCTGTTTAATAATATTCCAAAGAAAACACTGAAACAAAAGATTAGTTGGTTGGTTGATTTTGTTTAGTAGCATATCAACCACTACGGGTTGTTTAATGCCAAAATTTAAATATTTTGAATGCAATTGTATGCCTTTAACTACAGATAAAATGTATTGTTGGTCATTTTGCTTTAAAAATGTATTTTTGGTAATTTTACTATAAACAGGTATTGTTGGTATCTTTATATAAAAATGTATTACTGGTATTTTTACTATAAAAATGTATTTTTGTACTTTCATGGTGTTTTGCTTTTGTTTGGAAGTTCACTATTTGCACATAGCTGGGACCCTAACAGAGTGAACAACAGCATTTAAGAGGTGGTTCCCTCTCCTCAAAACCTCTAATCTCCCAACCAGAGGCCTTGCTGCTAAATGTAGTTTATCATCATACCAAGAACTGAAAATATTAGTGAAGTAACTGTTGAATCATATGGATTAATAATACAATAATAGCAAATTCTTTAATTAGTGTGGTAATGTGTGCAGCACACTTTGTGACTCATTTCCCATGAGTTGACATTCCTCTCATGGTGAACGGAAGAGTCTGTTTAACAATTTAATGTAGCAAAGGTTAGTCATCTTTCTACACAACACCTCCTTCTTTTAAGATACATATTCCCTTTTAAATGTAGATATTTTTTTCTTTAGGTCTTCATTTCCATTGGATTTCTTTTTGTTTTACTAACACAGTATTTTTGAGTATTTATAATTGGAGTTGGCAAATCAAAAGTATTGTACATTACTTCCATAGAAAAATCTCTTTTTGGGGTTTTATTTCCTTAGCATAACTTGGTTTTAATTGGTTTAAATGCCTTTTACATTACCAATTTCGACCATGTACCATATACACCATCCTGCCAATGTGATTTACTATCTCACCATCTTCCCAATTTTCCTTTCCTACCTTGTAAATCCAGAAGAAAATCTTATCTCAAGCTTTGAAAGATTTTATAGTTAATTTCTTAATATGCCAACTTTTCATTTTTCTTCTAGGTTTTAATTTAAAAATTCTTTTTTGCAAGGAAGCACAAATTACTACTCTTTCAGCATACATCAGTATTTCAACATAGATGGAAAAAAACTTATTTTCAATAATACTTGGTTTATTTTTTCTTTCTTTCCATCTCACTTTTACATCATTCATCACTTTTAAAATGTAGTTATCCTTCTTGGATTGTATTTTAATTTTGTCCAAAGTTACAGATAGTTCCCTTATTGTAAAATGCAAAACACATTTTATCTCATTTTCAGAAATTAAAGAAGCAATCGCTGTCTCCTCAAGAAGTTCTTTAAATCTGGGGATTAATCTGGACAAACCATCTGCATGTCCCAACTTCTTTTATGGTAAATACTCCATCTTAAAATCATAGTTTAGTAAAAACCTTCCCCAACATTGCAACCTGTTGGTAGTATGTGTTGGAATAACTTTTTTACAGCCCAAAATAGCCAATAATAGGCAGCAGCCTGTTTGCAGAATAAATTTCCTACTGTATATCATTTTGTGAAATTTTTTCACTGCAAAAATAATAGCTAACCCTTCTTTGCCAATTTCAGTATAATTTTTTCTGCCACTATTAGCGTTCTAGATGCATGGGCAACTGCTTTTATCTTACTATTTTTGAATTTATTATAAAAAACTGCTCCAATGCCTTAATTGCTAGCATCTGATGCTACAATTATTTCTAAATCAGGATTGAAATGCCTTTCAGATATTAACATATTCTTTGTCTTCAAAAGATTTTTTGCATTCATCAGACCAATTCCACACCACGCTTTTTTTTTTCAATAATTTATTCAAAGGCACTCTCAATTTATGAATGTTACAGGGTGGTAGCACTTGTTAGGGCCCCACCTGTGAGCAAATAGTTAACCCCAAAACTGGGGTCAAAACACTATGAAAGTGTAAAAATACCAGCAATACATTTTTGTAAATAATTATTACCAGCAATACATTTTTGAAGAAAAAAAGATATTACCAGCAAAACATTTTTTGAAGGAAAAAAAATATTACCGGCAATACATTTTTTGAAGGAAAAAGAATATTACTAGCAATATATTTTTTGAAGGAAAAAAAAATATTAACAGCAATATATTTTTGAAGGAAAAAAAAAATATTAACAACAATACATTTTTGAAAGAAAAAAAATATTACCTAGCAATACATTTTTGAAGGAAAAAAAATATTACTAGCAATACATTTTTGAAAGAAAAAAATATTACTAGCAATACATTTTTGAAAGAAAAAAATATTACTAGCAATACATTTTTGAAAAAAAAAAATATTACTAGCAATACATTTTTGAAGGAAAAAAAATATTACTAGCAATACATTTTTTGAAGGAAAAAAAATATTAATGGCAATACATTTTTTGAAGGAAAAAAAATATTACTGGCAATACATTTTTTGAAGGAAAAAAATATTACCAGCAATACATTTTTTGAAGAAAATAAATATTACCAGCAATACATTTTTGTAAATAATTGTTACCAGCAATACATTTTTGAAGAAAAAAAGACATTATCAGTAATACATTTTTGAAGGAAAAAAAATATTACCGGCAATACATTTTTTGAAGGAAAAAAATATTACCAGCAATATATTTTTGAAGGAAAAAAATATTACCAGCAATAAAATTTTTAAAGAAAATAAATATTACCAGCAATACATTTTTGTAAATAATTATTACCAGCAATACATTTTTGAAGAAAAAAAATATTACCAGCAATACATTTTTGAAGGAAAAAATATTGTCAGCAATAAAAGTCTTGTCAGCATTAAATAACCCCTTGAGGTTGATATACAATAAAGCAAAACAAACCAATCAAATCCTTGGTTGACATGAGTTTCAAAATCCTTATAATGTAAGAATTATTATTTTTTGAAACATGAGTTTCAAATCCTCATCACCACTGTTATAATGTTCATTTAAGATCATAGTTCTGGTTAATAATATCCAAAGGGAAAACACTGGAACAAAAGATTAGTGAAGAAACTGTTCAATCCCATGGATTAATAATACAATAATAGGATATTGCTGTATTTAGTGTTGCGACACACTTTGTGACTCTTTTTCCCATGAGCTGATGTTCCTCTCATAGTGAATGGAAGAATCTATGTCCAACAATTTAGTGTAGTAAAGGTTGTTTGTCTTTCTACACAATACCTACCAATGTTATCACATCAATACTTTGTTCTGTAATGAAAGCATAAATAAAAAGTTCTTATCTTCACTTCAAGTGATATGTCACTGTAAATATTCATGTCAGATTAAGGTATTTGGACACACATGAATTGTTCCATTTTGTTGTGTCTCTTATCTTAACAGATATCAACATTAAAAATTAAAATGCCTTAACCATTACTTCATTATATATCAGCTGTAGGTAGGCTAATCAGATTTTAGTATTGTAATAATACGGGGGATGTGCAGGTAGAATAAGGATTATCAGCAATCAGGTATAAAAAGAAATTGCAAAAAATGCCCATTATAAACTAAGCAAGGTATGAAGAGATAGGAAAGTGTTGTTAGAAACAAAGAAAATGCTGAATTGCTATGCAATATCTGATCTCTTATGTGGCACTGAATACTGGACAATCTCTTCACAGATGAAGAAGAGACTTGGATTGAACAGATGTGATTCTACCAACAAATGATAAGAATATCATGGATAGAACATGAGAGCAATGAGGAAGTTTTTGAAAAGAATAGTAATTACAAGGAAACTGATGCTAACAATCACAAAGATACAGCAGACATTTCTGAAATCCCTAATGAGAATAAAAGGCTAGAAGAATCTAACACTTACAGGACAAATAGAAAGTAAGAGAAGGAATGAAAAATGACAAGTAACTTACTTAATAAATTTAAGGGAATGGTTATCAGAACTAGGACAAAGTGGGATGATAATGGGGCAAAAGTTACTTAGAACAAAAAAGAGAGGAAGTTGTGGAAAGCCATGATTGATGAACAGACATGACATATAAATGAAGAAGAATACAGGAATTGCGTTATACTATTTACTGATGTTGGCTAATTAGTTCTGCATTAACCCATATTTTCCTGATGTTAATTTAAACTCTCACCTTATTTATTTTTTACTTTAAAATTTAAAAAAAATATCATTTTTGGATATTGGATTTTAGCAAATCAAATTTGGGATTTTATCAACTCGTAAATGAAAGTTGTCTTGAATGATCACGTTTCCAGATCTTTTTACGTAAATGCAGGTTCTCCCCAGGGCTCTATCCTTGGATTTACATTATTTCTAATTTTCATAAATGACCTTCCTGATGTCATCCATTCTCAACTCGGTATCTATGGTGGTGTTATAACTATTTACTCCTGCCTTAATACTAAGTCTGATCAGTTCAATAAGGTCAAATTGGCAGCTGATCTAAAAAATGACCTGCAACCTGTTGTTAAATGGGGTAAGGAATGGCTTGATAATTTTAACACCGCAAAAACAAAACTACTCTCTTTTAAGTGAACCCCTTTATACCTTCCATTAGCATGGCTGATGCTAACCTCTAGGAGTGTAACTCATTGTGCTTTCTTGGACTAATGTTTTTAGCTAGACATAAAGTGGAAAGAGTATATTGAATCAGTTGCTGGGTCTGCTGCAAGGAAAGTTGGTTCACTGTGTTGTGCTTGACAATTTTTCTCATCAGAATCTATCTTACATATTTATAAGTCTACCATTCATCCCTCCTTTAATAATTGCTACCATATTTGAAGCCAAATTATGATTTTGTAATAAAGTTAGATTTAAGTTATGATGTAATAATAATTACATATTAATAAAATGTAACTTTATTATAAAATCATAATAAAATAGACTTTTCTTTTTTATTAATATCTTAATATAAAGCATTTTCATTTATTATAACATTTTAAAAATAGTTTTTACTAAGATGTAATAAAATGTATCATTTTTATTATAATTTAACAAAAATAACTTTTTTATATCTTAAAAATTACCTTTCTTTATTTAGATATCCAAATAAAAACTTTAAAAATTTTTTTAAATTTTCTTATTACATTTTAATAAAAACTGTTTTGCTTTATTATAAAATATTAATGAAAATTACCTAATTACTAGATATAATTAATTACAGCTGGGTAAAAAATTAAACATCCTAATAAAAAATATCTTTTACTTATATTTAAAAAAAAAATGCCTTTCTTTATTACAATATCTCTCACTGCAGATAAAAAAAATATATTGGTAAGGAAGTATGGTAGATTTATTTATTCAGCCACACAAACTCTTTGTCTCCTCTTTTTAAGCTCTTAACTACAATATCATGATACTGTTCAATATTAGTGAAATATCAGTGTTATATGTAGGTCATAAAATACAACACATATAAATGCACATGAACAGCAAATGGTATTCATTGGCACTTAAACACAAGAGTTTATATAAAGGGTGTGATAGGTAAATTTTCACCATTTTTATATTTTTAATTTTATACATGTGCTTTGTTTGTTTTTGATTTTGTTAACTGCACAGTATAGTAGGGTCAGTTGGGCACCGTCTGTGAGAAAAAGAGCACCTTGATGCAATTCACTCCCGCCAGAAATTTAGAAATGTTATGCTGTATTGCATGGCATTTGCACCAGAAGCTCCAATATGAAAATTTCAGAGTATTTGGGTGTCAATCTGAGGACAGTGCAGAGGATTCGGAAAGAGTTGGATGTGTCTAATGGTGATTACAAATGTATAGCAACCTAGAAAACTCACTCTGATCATTCTGGTGAGAAAAGAACTCCTGAATTTGTTGGCGAGGGCCTTGAACTCAACACAGAGGCCAACATGAAGTGCCTTAAGGAGGTAGTGCTTTCCTGAGTCAAAAGGGTGGCTGCTGGAATGTTATTCATTCTGATCTATGTCTGGCAACTGGACTCTGCACCATACCACATAAGCAGGAGAACCCAGTTATGGCTGTCAGACAATTTCTGTGACAACATCACCTCTTACACCTGACCACATAGCTCCCCAGACTGCCCCCTTGGTTATTATGTGTGGGGTGCAGTTGAGTGAAAGACCAACAAAATTCCTTGTAACACCAAATATGAACTGAAGGCAAGAATTATGGCAGCATTTACCAACTTAAACAAGGAAATCATCCAGAAGAGTTGCAGGAGATTCTGAAGTCATCTGCAGGCTATGGTTGAAGCCAGTAGCGATTTTATTGAATAAATTTACTCTTTAGTATTTCAACAAGATATTTTTGCATAATTTTGGTAAATATATCTGTTAAAATGAGATGTCAGTGTTATTTTAATTTTAGCTTAATTTATATGACAATTTCTCCATTGCACCCTGTATATATATTGTTATGGTAATTTAACCATGCATGCATGAACTCTCCCAGCTATAAATAGGAGCAGGTACTGCCTTTTGGAGGGGGAAGTTTCCAGCAGTCAGCTCTGATAGTCAGACCAAGCATTCTTGCCATAGCACTCTCATTTGTATATGTTTGTATTACTTTTTCTGTTAATATATTTGTTTAACTCAATTCCTCTCTTGTCTTTATTTCTGGCCCTAACAAGGCCACAACACACATATATATATAGCCTGACGATTTTTTAGCATATAACAGACTGTCGGTTCTGGGTGTTGGCTTCAATGTCTATGTTTATATATATATATATATATATATATATTATTTATTTTAGGATATTAAAACAAAGCTGTTAAAAATCACTACACAATTACAATCATGTTTCAACACTACAAATATTACAAATATGTCTCCTCAGGTAATATTAAACTACTGACGAGTGAATGATTAATTTCAAAAACTCACCTTAAAAAAAATGTTAATACATATAACTCCTAGACAATTTCCTTATGAACAGATACAAGTGGTTACATTATTATGTAAGATGTATATAAGTCTGGCATTCAACTTTCCTAATAAGTAAAAGCTAAGAGGTAATTTAACACTATGCTAACCAGTTTTATGCTCATTCAGCTTCTTACATAAAATTTTTTGTAGTTGATATATAAAAATCATAAATGATCTACTAAGCATTATTAAAATTAGGAATAAGATTAATAAGCTCTGTACCAAAGAATCATATGTCCTAATTAAAGATCATAAACCAGACTTTGAGATCAAACCACCAATGAGGTTTATCAACCCTACTATAAATCGGAAGGATAAGCAAAGTTATCCTGGATAGTCAACAAACAAATTAAACAACGCCTTGGACTTTTACAATGGGGTGGTTCCGCAGATGTCATTAATTGGTTCAAAGGAACAAAAGAAGGTGCTCTTTTATCAAATTTGATATCGTGGATTTTTACCCCTTCATTTTCAAGGATCTTTTTACCTTAGCTTTGGAATTTGCCAAGGAATACTTTTCCAGTGAAGATCTAAATATAATAAAGAACTGTAGAAGATCTGTTCTCATTAACAATAATGAACAGTGGGTTAAAAACTCTGATTACTTTGACATCTCTATGAGATCATTAGATTCAGCAGAGTCTTCTGACCTGGTAGGTTTATTGTCCTATATAATCTTAGCACTTATGATGATGTTATTGTTGATAATATAGTGTTATACAGAGATGATAGTCTTATGGTAGTAAGAAATTCTACTAAGATCAAGGTTGACAAATTAAGGGAAATGTTTCATAGGGAATTAAAAAGCTTAAATCTTAAGGTTAAGATAACTACAAATGTTAAACGAGTAGATTTTCTTGATGTTACGTTAGATCTTGTTAATAATGTATTCCAACCTTATATGAAAAATAATGCTAACCTAATACATATTCACCTCAATTATAATTACCCTCCATCTGTAATCAAATATATACCCTCATCTATAGAATGCAGGATTAGCAACAACTCATTTGATAAAGATGCATTTGATAAATACAGTAATGTTTATAATATTGCTTTAAAAATAGTGGTTCCAAGTATGCTGAAATCAAGTATAGAAAATATGACAATATTGATCTAAGGAAAAGAAATAGAAATAGGAAAATCATTTGGTACACACCCCCATTTAACCAATTAGTCAGTACTAAGTTAGGCCAGAAGTTCTTCCATTTAATCAATAAATATTTCTCTAAAAATAACCATCTTAGTAAAATATTTAACAGAAACACACTAAAACTAAGTTATAGCTGCACTGATAATCTTGAAGAAACACAATAATAAAATTTAAAAATTTGGATAATAATGTACATTTCAAGATAAATACTGTTGATAATATTAACCAATGTAATTGCAAGAATTCTAGTGAATACCCATTATGTAACCAATGTTTAACCAACTCTCTTGTTTATCTAAGTACTATTTCTACAATAGAGACTCTGACTGTTGAAAAATTTTATATTGGTAGTACTAAGAATTCTAAATATTTTTGGAATTTAAAAGAAGCTAATAAACTCCCATGGTAAAATGGAAAATTAAAAAAAAGCTAGAACATGTAGATCTTTAAATGAATCCTGTTTTCTATGCTTACATGAAAAATTAGAAATTATCAGATTTTCCTGTAAAAACTCCTTATTAAAGCAAAGAAGTGAATTGACTGTAAATTGTATGCATAGTCTACCTTTTACCTTACAATATGTTTAAGCTTTGAATTTGTTAATACTTTTTTCTTATGGTAATAATCAGTAGATGACCTGTTGTGCACCTTATATGGCTTACTATTCTATTTGTAAGATTCATTTTGATTTAATATAGCTCTGTATTTATGTTTAGTCAGTATTATTAACATCTTATATGGATGTACAGGTGTTTAGTTAGTATTATAAACATCTTGCATTGATTAGTTGATACTATTAACATCTTATATGGATGCTCTTTATTTGACAGTCACATATTAATTTGCCAAATTAGTTCTGTATTTTTAATCTGGCTTTTTGGTTTGTTTTTTTTTCAAATGGTTGTTATTTACCAGTTTTTTAAAGTGGCCTTTTATTTATCAATTACAAAAAAAATTATGTAAGCTGAACAAGCATATAACTGGTTAGCATTATGTTAAATTACCTCTCTGCATCTTTGCTTTTACTTATTAGGGAAGTTGATCCCCAGATTTATAAATATCTTACATAATAATGTAACCACTTGTATCTGTCCATAAGGAAATTGTCTAGGAATTTCTATGCGTGACAACTTCATGTCATGAGTTGTATTAAATCAATGTCTTCACTTCTGTCCTGCCAAACATGACCAACTTCAAATGCACTTACACCATTTCTCCTCACCCCTCATCAGTTTAAATTATCCAGATGGCCTTTTTGGTTAAGTTCCTCAAAATAATAAAGCCATTTTAATTCAAGTTAGCCCTACTTCTTCCTTTAGGGTTTATTCATGGAAGAAAAATGAATTTTCTGAATTTAACAATCTTGTTTCATTTCTCTGTATAGCTATTGAGCTATCTCTTAAACCTTTCAACATCTTGTTTGATATTGAGCACTTTAACCCATAAATATAGCATACCTTAAAATTATATTCTATCATATATGATAGAATATAGTCTTAAAACTATATTTTATATATATATATATATATATATATATATATATATATATATATATATATATAATTATAATCTAAGCTCTATTTCTGTATGGAGCACTGTTTTTTTAAAAATAAAAACAAAAAATACTAAAGAGCCCTGGATTATTTACCTAATGTGTTCTTTCCTATTTTTCTACATACCTACACACACACACACACATATATATATATATATATATATATATATATATATATATATAATTAAGTAATGAAAATCTGAGAGATCAATGTTAAGTCAGTGAATAATTTAATTTAAAGAAAAAACAGACCATTTTAAGGTTCCATTAGTTATTATTTATTTCACCAGAGATTTTATTTTTCATTGGATCTTCAGACTTCACTTTCAAGGGCAAAAAAAATGAATTTAAAATTGACACTTTTGAAGGGCAGTATTAAGCTTATATAAGATGACATAGAGGGTGGTGAAGAATAGTGTGAGAGATATGGTTGACTTTAGAGAGGGAAGGTTTTAAAATTTATATTTATTTTTATTTTTATTACAATACTTAATATTGAGGAGGAGGGGTAAGGATCAGACATTGACCTGTTTAATCAGTCAACTCATCAGAAATGATATGGGGGGGGGGAGAAAAGAAAAAAAGAAAAAGGGGGGAATTAAAGAAATAAGAGATAGATGTAGGGTTTTGGAGGAAGGAAAGAGAAGATTGGTATAGCTTTTTTTCTTTAAATTATATTTATATATATAGGTTGTGAAAAGTTCTCTGCCTGATTAAGAAGCTCTTCAAAAATAAATTCATATGTTCAGTCATTTGAACATAATTTTGTCAATTTTCAGCACTACCTCATATGATATACATATATAAGTCTTTGTCTAATCTATAAGATCATGCATTACTTACAGTCAGACTAAGGTTCTTCTTTTGACACCTCCAAAATGAAAGTGCTCTTTTAAATGTCTCAGAGAATCCTTTTTACCTTCTATCAACATGGCTGATGCTAACCTTCAGGAGAGTTACTTATTGTGCCTTCTTGGCATGAAGTGAAAATATCATATTCAATCAATTGCTAGGTCTGCTGCTAGGAAAACTGGTTCACTCTGTTGTGCTAGACAATTTTTCTCATCAGAATCTATTTTACATATTTATAGGTCTACTATTCATCTATGCTTTAAATATTGCTGTCACATCTGGGTTTGTGCTTCTGCTGTATATTTAGAGATTCTTGATAAAATATAAAAAAGAATTTGCAATGTTATTTGTCCTGATCTGGCATTTTGACTTCAGTCCGTTTCCCACTGCCATAATGTAGCTTCCTTCTACCTTTTCTATAAATACTTACATAGTAATTGTTCTGATGAACTTTCTTCTATGGTACCTAAACTTTATTAATTCAAGTGCAATACTAAATTATTTATTATTTTATGGTTGAAATAAGTAGATGTGACTGTAAATTCTTTGCTAATATTTTCTTCTCTCTTGCTTGTGGAATTCTCTTCTGGTTTCTTGCATTCCAGTCAACTTTGATCTTCAAAAATTTAAATACAATGTCAGTCATTATCTTCTGTTTGAATTCCTGTTCTTTTATTGCTCTCTCTCTCTCAAGTGTTTTTCTCATATTCTCTAACACTCAGCAACCCCTAGCATCTTAGTGGCTTTATTGCCTTGCTTGGTGGTGTTATATTAAGTGTTTGATAGTGAGAGAAAGGAATAATGAGGATTAGATTTGAAACGTTTATTATTGGCATGTCATACAGAGATGTTGAAGGATGGATAGAATGTATGCTTCAGTAGCCAGTCATTAGGATGGTGGTTGGGTGTAAAGGTAATGCTGGAATTCTTGTGTGTTTGATGTGAGGTTATAGGACATGGTCGGTACATGTTGGTTGTTTGAGGTCACAGTGGTAGGCTGTTTTCATTGGTTGATAGGCCTGTTCTATGGAATGGGGTTGACGTCAGATTGGTGTGGTTGATAGGCCTGTTCTGTTGAATGGGGCCATGGTGATGGTTATGCCGAGGTGACGGCAGTGGGTTGCCGAGGTTTGTGTGTGTGTGTGAGGAGTCATGAATCTGACTTTGCCTGGTGTGGTCATGTTGAGAGATGGTGGTGATGGTCACAGTGACTAGCCGCAACTGTGATGACTGGCACTCTGCCGGGCTGGAACTTTTTCTGGTCATTCTTAGAGACCTGCTTTTAAGTGGCTCTGGTAGTCCCCAGAGGTATCTTTTTTCTGGTGGAAATGATTGCGATTGGCCATTGCTTGAGCTCGCTTCATAGACCGAGCTTAATGACAGAAAATGACTTTTGTTATTTCGATCTCTGCCTTTGTGGCATTCACATCCAGCCAGTATGCAGAATGAATCAGAAAGAGATCTAATTGTAACAGAGTAAAACAGTGAAATGATTTAAAAAAAAAAAACACATCACTTGAGTACTTCTAGAAACAGTGACACCTAAAATGGATAGCACATATAACTCAAAGGGAAAATAATGATATAATCAAGATGTTGACATTTCACACCATCTCAAAAAAGTTTAGGAATAAAGCTCCTATCAATATTGGAAAGAGCAATAACGGTTATTGGACTTGAGAAACCTATTTTCCTGAAGAAAATTGTTTCAAGAGAAAGATTTTCCAAAATTTCAACCAAAAGTAACACTGCTGTTTGGTCAATGAATGCTAAATGTATCCTAAGGAAACAGCTAATATGACCATTACCAGATACTCTCTTTCATTTTGTTTTTAATAGTTTTCTTCAGTGACAGAGGCATCTTTCAATACACCTTGTCATAATGTAAGAATAGTATGGAAATGATTTGAGGAAAATGAAGATTTCACAGTGTTGCTATGTTCACCAAATTCCTCAGATCTTAAGCCCATTCATCACTGATGTTGTCGACATATTGAACCAATAAGTTCATTGAACCAATCTTCACCATCTGACTTGCAGTAGTTAAAGAACCAGCCATTAATATCCTGCTATCAGTTTCCAGAGGAACTGGGAAAAAGGACATGATCAATAATATGCAATTATCAATGACATGGGTAGAGTTTCACACAACATTTGTAAATAAAAATAAAGTACAGATAAAACATAAGGAGATCAATTTGACATTTTATTTATATTATGAAGAGGACCTCCCTTATGAAATGATAAAAATGATAAAAATATTAATATTTTTTGATTCTGACACATTTCACAGATAGAGGAAAGTATAATGTTAATCTACAAAAATTATATAATGATATAGCCATTGAGAAACTTAAAAAATTGCAACAAATAAATGTACATGTAACTCTGAGAGAAAATGACATAATCAAGAAGTTAAGATTTCATCATGATTCAAACAAAAAGTTTATAAGGAATCTCAACATCAATATTGGAAAGAGCAATAAGTTACTGGACTTGAGAAACCTATTTTCTGGAAAAATTGTTTTAATAAATAAATTTTATGAATTTCACCCATCAATAGCAATGGCTGATCGGTTGATGAATGCTAAATGTTCTGTATTAGGAAATGGTTAATATTATCATTACCATTATAATTTAATTGGTAGTTAATGACAAGAAAATGCTTCAATATATTATTATCCCTTTTCAAATTTTTCCTTTCCTATTTTGCCTCATGATCAGTTAATTATTGTTGCTTGCTTAACTTTGAACAGACATTTTATAAAATAGTCTGACTCAGAGTATGTGTCTTTCCTACTCAAACTATTGTCCTTGTTTCTATTGCTTTGATATATATACTTAGGCTAATTCAAACTCTCAATAACAAAGTCTATCCTCTTGAAATGTTTTGATAATTCTTTCTGAATAGTAATAAATTTCTACTGAAATAACAGCCAGCCTTGTGCTTAAAAAATTCATGGTGTGAATAACCACCTCAGCTCCAGCAGGTGGTAAATATTTTATTAAATACTAAAAATGCCTTGAATGGTAGATTTGTATTAGTTTATATATTGGTAGTATTGCATCTAGTTACTTTTCTAGGTGAGGTGTGGGTCATGCTCCAAAATAAAATAAATATTAAATAAAGCCACTAGAAAAGATCAAAGGAGTATAAAAAAAAGAAACAATACTGTCTATGCTTTTCTTTTGTCACCATGTTTTCTCCTATTCTTTCACTTTTCTTTTCATTTTTCTTTAGCTTTCTTACTCAATCTCATCCTTCACAATTTCTTCCTTCCTTCATTCTCTATCTTGCTTTCCCCAATTATGTTGTCTAATGGAAATGAATAAATGAATTTTAATTCTAAAATTCACAGGATTTTTCAAACTGTTTATGGTATCAGTTTGTAGTGGGATCCTGGTTAGTTGGGGAAAGCTCCTTTCCCCAACTAACTAGTACTGATAAGGATATGATATATAATAATAACTAGAAGTATAACCCATCTGCGACTGAGTGTTTCATTACTAGAAATTCTTGCCATACAGACATTAAATTTTGATTTTTTGCACAAAGTGTAAAAAATCAGTTTTTTTGCTTTTTCACCTTCAAGGTTGTAATTTTTTCCAGCCAATTTGGACTCAAAACCGGCACTGAAGAATTATTTATCAAACAAAAAAATTTCATTGAAATCGGATGAAAACTGTGGAAATGCATAAGCAACATCCAATCACACACACACACACACACACACACACATTTTGAGAATTATAGATACAAGGTAATACAGTCAATTTATAGATAGTATTTAAATTTGTATATGAAAGAAACTTTGGAATAAAGATCTGCAGAAAATAGAAATAACTTTGATAAACCCTAATAATGATAATTATGAATAAGTTTTCTTCCCTTTCTACAAAGGCAACATTACTTGCCAATCTGCCTAATACTTGTGTCAACTAATTTTGATGCAAATACATATTCATTGTCATTTTCTCTCTCTGGACCTATTAATGTAAGCATTAAACAGAAATTATCATAGAAGAAAAATAATACATTTTTTCTTTTCTTTTTTTTTTCTTTTTTTGAGGGGAAGGGACAAAGAAAATTATCTTTTGTTCTTGAAAATGTGGTCCTATTTGTTTATTCAGCATTCAGGCATGCTGCAAAGTTCTCAGTTCAACTCCAAAGGGATTGGAAAACAAAATCAGATGTTTAACATTTGGTCAGATTTAGAGAAACAGAACAGATCAGACCAAATACTTTTCAATATCCCCCTCATAAATACAGAAATGGATCACCAAGTATTTGAAATTATAGATATTATTATTTTTCTTCTCTATCATTTAAATCCTAGTGTGATGCCTGTCATATTATGGTGTTGATGGTGTTGGGAATATATGTTGGTAATTTGATTATTATTTTTTCAATTTTTGTCATCCATACTTCATCAGTAATGGCCAGTTAATACTCATACTAAAAGGTACATTCAGTTTATTAAAGTTATATTTTAGAGTTTGGTAAGTTTTGGGAGTTTTTATAAACAGTGAAAGTGAAACTGACATCTATTGGTCTGGATAATAGAAATCTTTATTAAGGAAAATATGCCTTCCAAAAGGTATATTTTATTTATTATGACTTTCAATTGCCCTGACTGGTATTGAAAGTCATCAAGTGATGTGATTTCTGTTATTTGGTACAGTTTGTTTGCGATTCTGTAGTTCCAGTTCATAAGGTTTAAAAAAGTGTGATCTTCACCAAGACCCACAGGCTTCACCCACTGGAAATCATTTTTAACCATTGATCTTAGAAAGTGGTTGTATATAGTTGACAGTTTTAGATATTTACGAACAGGTTTGGCACCATGTGTGACATTCATATGAAAATCTCAATCTGACAAGGTTATTTCAGAATATGACTCGAGTTTTCACATTAATGTTTTGGTTTTGTTTCAGTGTTGGGTGAAACTAGCTCTAGTGTCACCTAAACAATATTCAGTTTACTTGTCTCCCATACTAAATGGGTTATAACCAACCCATACAGCAACGTATTTGAAGGTTTAGTATTTACTAAATCCACATTCTGAATTTTTCGTGATGGATTCAGGGTAGATGCCATCACTGCTATCATTTAAATTTCAATCATTGTTTCTGTTTTGGAAAGTCTTATCTTAATTCCTATTTCTTGGAACACTTAGTAAAGGATATAGATTTTCAGATCAATTTCATTTCCTGACAAACCTTGTATATATGGATGTATCTGCAGCATCTATCAAAGTATATCAAATTGTAATACATCTCTTTTAAGCATACTGTCTAATTATCATTTCTTTTTTTATACTATTGTTCAACCAAGACAAGACCTAAGAGCCACTCAAGGTAGAAGTTGTAAGAGTATACAAGGAGGGCTTAAGAGGTACATATTTTTGTGACACTGGGATCTCAGGGAGTTGATCAAACAAAAAGGGAAAGAAAGAAAGAAAGGAAGGAAAGGAAAGAGTCTACATCTCACTCTCTGAGATCCAAAAAAACACAATGTTCTAGAGGAGTGAATGGACATGAAGCAGGCAAATGCCAGCTAAGTCAAGTGGAACCGTGCACATCATCACAATACCAGTAACAAACCAGCAACATATTAACGAATGAGGAATCAGCTAGATAGTAACCATGGTGGTCTGAAGAAGCTTGAGCAAGGGTTACATTTTGAAGATATGTAGGATAATGGTTGACTCTAGACTTGAAGAGCTTAAGTTTAGAACTTTTGGGAGTCTGTTCCACAATTCAACATTTCTTGCTAAAAATCTGAGTGAAACATCTTCCTTATTAATGGAATATGGAGGAAATGAGGATTAGTTGACACAGTGTATATGGCATGGCAGGTCTTAGCTGTAAAGTTCTAGACTGGCAGTTCTTTTTTTTTTTTTTTTTTTTTTACTTCTGTTAGTAACCTTTGAAAATGTAGTGTGTTTCAAGAGAAAAAGAAAGACAAGCCCCAACATGCACTATTTCTTGTTTGTGAGATGAAACAAATCTAAATGATTAATTCAAAACACATCCTCTTTTGGTGAATTTTAAAAATCAAAGGTCAGAGTTAGACAATACATTAGGAGGTTTGACATTGTTAACTGGTGAAACAAGAAAATAGGTTGGGGATGAGAATGGTTGTTGAAGACAAAAGCAGGTGTTATGTACACTGAAGATACCCTGATAATAAATTAATAATGATTATGAAATATTGGTCTTCTCTTTTAAGAGGTGGCCAAAATACTCTTGAACCACATATGGCTCTTTAATGTGATAGAAGTATTTTGGATAGATGGGACGATGATATTTTTTATTCAGTTGTATATTCACCATTATTTGAAAGGACCTGTTGCCACTTTGGCAGCTCTTTGATAACTTTTGAGTAAAATTTTGCGGGTTTTGATGTGAAAAGGTTTTCAACAAACTCTTAAGTCTGGTTCTCCCCACCAAGGTGTTTTTCAGTGGTTGAAAAAAGATAATAATTGGTTGGCGCAGGATCAGGTGAATATGATGGGTGGGGAATAGAATTGAATAACAAAACTCTTTCCTGCTTTATTCTTGCTGTATGTGGCCTTGCATTTCCATGGAAGAAAACAACATTTTTCCCTTTAATTGACTGTGTATGCTGCCACTACCATACAAAAACAAAGCTATGTTAGTGTGCTTCAAATTTATTCTTAACTGCCACATATTATTATTTTTAATTATACGTTCATCAATATGTTTCCAAAAACAGAAATTACATTTTTTTTTTTTTTGTTTTTTAAGCAAATCACCCCAAGCAAGGCAGGAGTACCACTAGCACACAAGGGGTTACAGAAAGTGAGAGTAAGAGTAAAGAGGAGTGTTTGGGAAAAGGATAAAGAGAATAATAAGGACCAAGGTCAAGGCATCAGAAGATACTGATTGACATTACATTTGAATAGTTGAAGGTCATAGCTATCAGGAAAGCAAGTAATAGGAAGGGAGTTTCATTGACAGGAGGTGTAAGATAAGAAGCTGTTTGAGTAGAAGAGATGGCTACATTTAGCTGTTTCAACAGTGAAAGGCTGGGACTGAGATGCCAACCTAGTAGCATGCTTAAATTCATGCAGTTTGGGAACTAGTGAAAGTAGCTCATCAGGGCAGTTGCCATGAAAATACTTGTAGAAAAGACAGAGGGAAGCCATAGCACCTCTGTGAGGAAGTGAATGCAGACGGGATGCCAGATCAAGACCAATCACGTTGCACATCTGTCTCTGGATTTTGTTGAGGGCCTCAAGATGAACAGCGGGAACACCAGATCATATATGGCAGCAGTATTCCATGCAAGGACAAATGGTTGATTTGTAGATTTGAAGGATGGACTCAGGCAAGAAAAACCTTCTGGCACAACACAGAGAACCAACTTTCCTTGCAGTTGATGAAGCTATAGATTCAATGTAGCTGTTTCAATTCAGGTCAGTGGACAGCGTGAGACCAAGCAGGCACAGAGAGGCGCTCTCATGGAGTTGGGCATCAGCCATCCTGATGGGAGGTAGGGAGGGTTCTCTATGGCAGGTAAATGAGAGCAGTTTTGTTTTAGAGGCATTAAAGTTTACAAGCCATTTCTTATCCAGTCAACCACAGATTGGAGGTCCTTCTCGAGGTCTACGGGCAGGTTAGTTTTGTCAACGATGCCATATCTACTATTAAGGCAGGAGTAAATAGTAGTGTCGTCAGTGTAGATGTCACCTTGTGAGTTAAGGACATCAGGAAGATTGCTGGTGAAGATCAAAAAGTGTAGGACCCAGGATAGAGTCTTGGGGAACACCAGCATTCCTGTGAAAGGAACTGGAGGAGAACCTGTTTAGGACAACCTTCATTTCACGGTTTGACAGGAATGATTTTATTAAGGTGAATAATCATCCTGTAATGCCGTATCCCTCAATCTTATGAAGTCTTAACTCAGATTAACAGAAGGCCAGTGTGCCAGACCCTATCAAATACTTTAGAGATATCTAAGGCTATGGCTCAAGCTCATATCGCAAGTTTTGCTATAATTATTGCATTTCTCTAGCATTCTCGTATATTAATTTGTATGCTTTGCTGGCTTAGGAGATTTTTTGTGACCTAGCATATGTGCTGATTCCTTAAGTTCACATATTTTCTAGTTTTCTGTCTATTATTACAACCTCATCCAACAGGGGGCAGTGATCTCCCTTTTCCCTCCATATACGGTCAGCTATGCCTGATTTTTCTATTTCCCCTTGTGTTACGGCTTTACAATGTTCTTGCAGTCTTACCTTAAGGGGGAAGTCTGTTTCTCTTTTATATTGCTTACCACAGCTGCACAGGATGGCATACACACAGTCCTTAGTCATGTTCTCCTCTATGAAGGGTCTTACTTGAAAGAGGTGTCTGCGAAGTGTTGAACTACTTTTGAAGGTTGTCCTGATGTTATATGGATCATAGATCTTTTGCATTTTTTCTGATAATCTCTTTACATTGGGTAAGCAGAGTGAAGCTGTTTTCTGAAGCTGTGATGTACCAGGGTAGTTGTTACATTGTAGGGTACTGCTTATAGTAACCATTTCTTGTTCATATATCTCTAGGTCACCACTTAGGACTTTTGCATGATGTAACATCATGAATATGTCAATAAAGATGAGGACATCAGTCTGAACAATGTAAATAATGTAAATAAATTTGGTATCATTGGTAATTTACTGGTATCATGAGTTTGATTTTTTTTCTTATATCTTATACCAGACTAAGATAAACTTAATAACTATTTAATTATATATAAGGATCTTTTTTTATGTGATGTGTCCATTCATGACATTGGCAAGCATGGCTCTCCACAATTTCCTGCCCTTTGTAGCTCTTAATAAATTTTTTGTTATCTCTTCTAAATCCTGTTTTGCCATCCATTTACTCAAGCTTGCTAGTTAGGTTATACATCGTTTTCTTCTTTCCTTCAATATCTCAATATCAAATTTTTCACTTTTTTCTCATTATGTGCCATAGAAATTTCAATTGTTTGTTTCTGATGGATTCCATTTTGTTTTAATTCTCTTTAAGACTTTGTCATTGCTCACATGTTCAGTCCATGGTATTCTCAGCATCCTTCTGTAGAACGATATTTCTGTTGCTTCAAGTCTCTTCTTCATCTGTAAGGAGATTGTCCAGAATTCACTGCCATACAGGAGGACTGATATTACATAACAGTTCAGTACTCTTTCCTTTATTTCTAACAAAATGTTCCTGTTTCTTAATACTTTATGTTGCCTAGGAAAAAATGAGTCCAACCTGGTAACCTGGTAAAAGTGGGTTTTTGGTGAATTGATGTAATAAACTTAAAATCTTGTCTTAGTACTGACATACCCAAAAAAGATGAAAAAAAACATTATTCTCTTTTTTACAAATGAGTCAAAGAGCTGGATGCAACCCATTAAGACTTCATAAAACACCTCTGACTCCAACTGACTGTTAAACACACATCATCCTCTTAACAAAAATAGCAGGTCATCTGGTACAAGAAAACTTTTGCTTGTAAAACCCCATGAAAAGACTTTCCTGTACATCACATTATTGAAGCTCAATATTAAGTTCAATAAAAACAGTTTCAGAAATATGTGGGGGAAAAAAGATTACTGTGAAATAGTACATCAGTACAAAGGTCTATTGTTTCCTGTAACTATTCAAACCAGCATTTTACCAATTTATACTGTATGAACCTAATCATAGACAAAATGTACCATACTGAAACATTGTGGTTATGCATCTTGGGTAACCCATGTAACTGGAGCTGCAAAGAGCCTACCAGTCTAAAAACTTCATCAATATCAACTGGGAGTATTTTTTTCTTTAACTAATTTGAGCAAGCATTTTTTTTAAAAAATTAAACTCAATAATTTTACTTTTATCAAAATTCTCAATTTTACAAACTCAAACTCGTCATTAAATATTTCATCATCTTACATAATCATTATGATTCAAAATAATCACCCCTGACCCTTTAACAGGTTTTGTAATCACTAAAGGTTTATTATGGTATGAAGTTTTTAGAACACAAAAATATTTAAGTTTCCACGTTGATTCCGTTTGAGCAAGAGAAGTGCCAATGAACACATAAGTATGATCACAGAGCTTTGCCTTTCGTTTGCTTACTTTATCCACTGGAAGAGAAAGCTTAATAAGTTGAGTGAAGAACACTTCAAATTTGCAAAAAATAACCTCCCATTTTACTGATAGTGGTGGAATGCAAAAACTTTCTCATTATTAATTACCTCCAATCGAGTTGAATGTTTTATCACAGATTGAAGTTTTACATACCAAAAGTTTCAGTAAAATGGGAAGTTACGTTTTTTTTAGTTTGAAGTGTTCAACTTATTGAGCTTTCACCTCTTCTGAGACAGCCATCTTTGTATAAACAAAAGGAATTGTTGTTGGGTCTCAGTGTATACATGTGTCAGTACATTGTTGATAAGATATTTAAACGGTATATTTTGTATGCTCATTTTTCTCCCACTTTCTCTTACAGAGACTTGGGTATGACAATAAACGACATCTTGCAGTAAGGCATCTGGTCGGGAGATTGGAGTTTTTGGGAATTGTAGAACCTCACCTTAATTGCTCTTGTTCCTGGATCAACCCTGACCCGTGATGGTAGCACCTGTTAGGGTCCCAGCTATGGGAAAATAGTGACCCCCCCCCCAACAAAAACAAAACACTATGAAAATATATATTAAAAAAATTACCAACAATTTTAAAGCAAAATGACCAGCAACATATTCTATAGTAGAATTACCAACAAGACATATTTATAGTAGAATTACCAACAATACATATTTATAGTAGAATTATCAACAATATAATTTTAAAGCAAAATGACAGGTAATACATTTTATATTAAGATATACCAACCATATGTTTTATAGTAGAACTACTAACATTACATTTTATAGCAAAATGACCAACAATACATTTTATCTGTAGTTGAAGGTATACATTTGTGTTCAAAATATATTTAGTTGAAGGTATACATTTGTGCTTAAAATATATTTAATTGAAGGTATACATTTGTGTTCAAAATATATTTAGTTGAAAGTATACAATTGTGTTCAAAATATATTTAGTTGAAGGTATACAGTTGTGTTCAAAATATTTAGATTTTGGCATTAAATAACCCATAGAAGTTGATATGTTGCTAAACAAAATCAACCAACTCTTAGTCATTGAGCACAGTGTTTTATAGACCATGATTGAGCTCTGACGAGAGTGGAATGAAAACCAGTCAGCTCTTTCTTGTAATTTCTTTCTCTTATTTTTCGTATTGCCATTTACTGTAACTGAATTTTCATTTGTTCAGTTTCATCATCTCCTTTTTCAATATGTTTGTTTTTATAACATTGATTAATAATACTCAACTAATAATTCATCCAGACTTCTATATCGATTTTTTTATGTTTTAACTCTATTTTGATTTGTAATCACAATTTAATAATTTATAGTATATTTCTTTCTGGTATCTACAGGGGAGTTGTGTATTGAACGAGAATGTTTAGGCATTAGTCTAGTTACTGAAATACAGTAATCAGATTATGAGATTGTGATGACAAAGAAGAAGGTCTTACCTCGAAAATAAATTTGTGTTCTCTGTGCTCAGACAGTGAATGGTTAGTCATTCTTAGAGGGGCATTTGTTTTTTGTTTTTTTCAGAAGCAAACAACTCTGAGCCTGATAACTCCTTCAGAGATAACTTGTCTGGAGAAGAGACAGTGATTGTCCTACTAAAAAGAAGTACAAGACTCAAAAGGCCTACTCTGAGTTGTCACCTGTGGGATCCCAAGATCAGGTGGGAGAATTTGCTGTCTGTTGAAAAAGAAAACCAGAAAAAATATTGGATTGACTTTAGTAACACTTGTCTACTAGTCTTGATGAATCATAACCTTCAGTCAGTTATGTGCCATGCGTGATACATGGTTAGGCAATCATGTATCTTTTGATACATGACGGACAAGTCCGATTTTTTTCCCACAGAAGGTTGCCATTTCTTTCTGCAGTAGACCAGTTGCTATTCAAGGCCATAGAACCCAGTCTGTCCTGCTATTTACCCATAGCTGGAAGGAGAAGAGGAGGATTCATACCTTTCCCAAGGGTATTAGCACGTAAGTGAATGTAATGGATTTGACTGGAATTCGAACTCAGCTCTCCGATTCCTCAATCTGAGCCACTATCCATTTCTCCACCATGCCTCCTTCCTTACTTACTTATAACCTTACTTACCCCAATAACAGAATGTTATTTTGGACAACTGACAGTTTGAGTTTTTATGAGTTGTGCATTGCAAGTTTTGGATACAGATTTTTTTATCTCTTGATTTACACCCTTGGCATTTTTGACTTTGGATTTGCAAGACCCATTTATGCCTTATAAATGAGGAACTACGACCCACTGTATTTTTGCTTATTTTGGATCTAAAGCTCCCTGTTACTATTTTCTCTCACAGAGGTGCATGTCAATCTTTGACATATTTTTTTCTCTTTTTTTTTAAATATGCACATGTCAGAAAATACAGTATGTTTTGGATCCTTGACCATAAATTTTTGGTAAGATTTTACTTTGAAAGAAATACACACACATAAATTTAAAAAAAAAAGATTTTCATGGAGCACCAATTCAAGAAAGGTTTTGGGTGATGCTAGACATCTTCCATTTCAGAATAACTGATCCAGTGGTAACGACTAAGATATGTAACATCAATTGTCATGCTCAAATATTCATTATATTTTTTAATTTCTAAACTGATGAGGGTCATTGTTCAACAGTTCAAAGTGGCAGAATCCACTCAGACATATGGTACACAAAGATATCATATACCAGTCTTTTATGATGAGGAGATGGCAGTTCATGTCTGAGAAAACCTGAGAGAACCATATGATCTGATGAACACTTGTCTTAATAGTAAGTCTGATTGGTTTGATAAGGTCAAATTGGCAGCTGATCTCAAAAGTGACCTAAACTCTGCCGTTAACTGGAGTATGGAATGGCTTGTTAATTTTAACACCCCCAAAACAAAACTACTTTCTACTAATCACTTGAGAGAACTCTTTCTAGCTCTCATCAGCATGGCTGATGCTAACCTCCAACAGAGTGACTTGTTGTACCTTCTCAAGTTAACATTCTCTGCTGAGATGAAGTAGAAAGATTATATTGAATCAGTTGCTAGGTGTGCTGTGAGGAAAGTTGGTTCACTGTGAAATATTAGACAATTTTTCTCTCCAGAATCTATCTTACACATTTATAAGTCTGTTATTCATCCTTGCATTGAATATTGCTGCCACACATGGTCTGGTGCTCCTGCTATATATTTAGAGATACTTGATAAAATCCAAAGAAGAATCTGTAATGTTATTGGTCCTGAGATGGCATCTCTGCTTCAGTCACTTTCCTACTGCCGTAATGTAGCTTCCCTATGCCTGTTCTATAAATACATTGATGATAATTGTTCTGATAAACTTTGCTCTATGGTACATAGACTTTATGAATTTAAGCGCAGAACTAGATTGTCAGCTAAGCTCCATCATTTTACATTTGAAATAGCTAGATGCAACTGCAAGTTCTTTGCTAACAGTCTTCTTTCACACTTCTCACTTATGGATCTCTCTTCTGTCTTTTTGCTTTTCAGCCAATTTTGATCTTCAAAAACTTAAATGCAATGTCAATCGTTATCTACTGTCTTCTTGATTCCTCTTCTTTTATTGTTCTTATTTCTTAATAATGTTTCTTATTTTTTCACTCACTAACTCCTTGTGTCTTAATGGCTTTATTGCCCTGCTTGGTGTGAAATAATTTTTAAAAAAAAGCACATGTTGAACAAGCTCAAGACACTTTAAGTGCTATGGTTCTTTCCAGTACCAGAGATGTGTTGGTAGAATAACAGAAGGTTTTGTGCAGACCCCACAAAAGTATCCACTAAGCTCATTTTTAATGACCCTGGTGCTCATGATCAATGAAGATCATGTCATGCCACCCAATGTCTTCCTGTAGGGTTTTATGGTTAATGCCACCACCTACATCAAGGCATTGGATATGGTAGACAAGCCCTGAATTAAATGCTTGACCGGGAGCAGGTGCTGTATGTGTTCCAGCAAGACTGTGCTGACTTCCACACAGCGCAGTAGTGGCCGACTGTAAATTTTCATAATTATATCACTCCCTCCACACCCCAAAAAAAAACATATGTCTTCTTAACCCTCCTGATTTGAATTCCATGGATTACCAAATATAGTATACTACTGAGATAGACACTAACCAGTGGCCCCATCGTACCAAAAACTTGTTGAATGCAACTATTGTAAATATGATGTGCAATATGAAAGATACCCACATGGTCTGTTTTTTCTAAATTGTATATGTATAAAAATATTTTTGAATATATATGTTATGGGGTCCACCCCTTTTCATACAAGTGGACTCGACCAGTGTGTACTTGTACTGTTGCCGGTGAATACCCGGGGGAGATACACAGATAGAGTGAGTAACAGAGATACACTGATACAGTGAACAGTGAGAGTGTGAGGTAACCGCTTTGTAGGAGTCACAGTTGTGAGCACGTAGACTCAGAAAGAAAGTCATACTTCGATACTGAATTTCCAAAACTGTATATATATTATTATTGTTACTAACCGCATTTCTGGATCTACTAACCGTATTACCAATTGTATTATTACATCAATACATTTATTTGCTATATTTCATTCCTGCATTTGTCATTCATTTTGAGACCGGATTTCATCCTGGAATCCAAAACAATATATACTGATTTTTTTTTTTTAAATTCTGAATATCTTTGTTTTTCTTTATAATTTATCCTCAATTACCTAGCATATACTATATATATTTATCTAAACAAGTTTAATTAAAAAAAAAAATTGATAAGGTGTATCTGTTCATTTTTTTTTTATTGTATTTTTCTAATTTTGGGATAAGGAACTGTGTATCAGGATCAAAATTGTGGATAAACTGTCCAAAGTTCATGTAGTTTTTTTCAAGTACTTTTGGCTACCTGAGTCATTTTCAAGAACCAATATAGTGATGTATATAATGTAAATGTACTGATAACAATTTTCCTATACATTGCAAATAATTTTACTATAGATATGTATAGGAAGAACAAGAGTTTCAGTTCTCAAGAATTAATGCAAGTATTACTGACCAGATATGTATAATTTGTTGACAATCCCACATAAATTCCTCTCTTAAAGGAAATGTTGAAACCTGACTGAACAAGACAAGATAAAATAATTGATTACGAATTGTTATCAAATACAGATGCAACCATATCTACTCAAACTTGTTTCATTCATCGGATGTATTTCCAAACATGTTATATTGTCATTTGATGATCAAATATAATTTGACATGTTCAAACTTGTCCAGAAAAAAAATGTAAGATAAAAATATACAGAAAATTCCAATGTAGGCAGCAATAGCCAGAAGATATCACTTTATATATATGTATCCCATTAGTTTCTACAGCAAGCGTGCCTGCAAAAAATGATGTGTCAAAAAGACAGTTTTACTTTTGACTCCCTCAAAAATGTTTGAAAACATATAAAAGTGAATTTATACCTTTTCTTTATCCTTGAGAATTGAGAACAAAGATATTAAATATTATTTACTTATTAGATTGCATATTTATAAGAATAATTATATATTTATAATTTTATAAGATTATAAAAATATGTGAACCAAGTATAATAAAATATTATTTACCATTTGTTGTAACCTAGGGAAGGTTACTGAATAGAATAATCACACAAAGGTTGGTAATAAACGATAATACTTAGGACAAGAACAACACATATAAGATTCACCAGCAATGTGTAGAAGTAGTCAACTGCTAGAAGTGATTCAAATGAATTCCACAATGAATCTCCAACTGCAGACCAACATACAGTATTTATGTGAATGGGGACATACCCATTATTGTCTGTAGGTACGCTACAACATCATTTTATAAAGAAATGAATATGCAAAATAATTTGTTTTATTCAAAAAACTGTGAACAAGAAAATTAAATTTTCTGAGCATTTCTTTCATTTGCTCTTGCCACATAAATAAGTTGAAATCATTTCTTCCTCTGAACCAAACATTCTTTTAATTTTAGAAACGATGAAAAACATTCAATATTTTGAGTGTATTTCATCCTTTTCATTGGATGGACAAAATTCACCTTGTATTTAATTACAAAATGTCTGTAATTTTACCACAAATATTGCATTGTAGTTGGTTTACATATTTTAATAATTTTGTAGTTTTTATAAATTTTTTAATAAAAAGATTTCTTTTCAAGCATATTTCTTTATAAAATAGTAAATAATAAATCTTTATAAAAGGATAATAAAAAATATCACATTGTACTTGGGTCACATATTTTATAATCCTGTAAATATATTCCTGTAAATAAATATTGCTAAAGGAGTCAGAATTATATACCATAATAGTGCTGTCAAGGGAATAATCATCATTTTGATACACTGATTTTTTTTTGCAGACATGTAAGTTAAGCATTGCTGTTTCTACCTATAAAGCTATTCCTTCCAGTCTGTTCACATCTGACATCTCTTTGGTTGTTAACCATATCATATGGCAATGCCTTACTATTTAGACTATTGAAACCCCAATTGATTATAGAAACAAAAATAAGCCCAAAATTCACAAAATGTAAATTCAAACCACTCTAACTCGTGGAGTTACTCAATCAGTAGTAAGCTTATACACTGAGAGACCATTGCAGAATGAAATCTTCATGTAAGGTTCTGGCAAAACATATCATCCATATAGTTCAAATCTGGCTCACTAAAACTTTTGGCTTTTCCCAAAGCTAAAATTGTCATTGAAATGCCATTTTTGAGATTAGAGAGAATGTTACAAAGTATCGGATGGCAACTCCAAATGCAGACATTGTCTGAAAAAGGGTAAGAGATGCTAGGATAATTTAAGTACTTTAAAGAGAAGTCAGCACCATTTGCCTAGGTAGGATCTGTTTTTTGTTAATATGAAAGAGGCTGGATATTTTCTGGACAGATCTTATAAATTTTACTGCAGTTTATTGAAAATAATTGAATGAAAATATATTGTCTATAATTTTGAGAAGAGTCATTATCATTCAAAGAGTTGTTCAGAGTATTGAACTCATTCTTTGTGTAGAGGACCAGGGGGTGAAGATGAAAAGAAAACATGTGCATTTATATTTCCTGCTAGAAGAAGGTCCAGTTACAAGAAAATGGTGGACTTGAATTAAGTACAACTGAAGATAAAGAAGACAAACAAGACCGAGATATATATATATATATATATATATATATAAACAAATATATGTATTAAACAAAACAATTTTATAATGGACAATAACATTTGTGTGTGTATAATATTGGTGTTTGTTCTTTGGTGAATGTTCATACGTATATGTATGTGTGTATAATGTTCATGGTGTCTCCCCACAAGTGGGGAAATGCTATCTCCTAAGAGAGCTTACATTGTAGTCACTGAAATGAAGAAATGAAAAAGAGGATTTACCTCACCTCCAAGTAAGGTGGGATGCAGCACGAGGCCTGAAGAAAAGAGAACAAGGCAAGAGGTCGCGCAATATTTATAGTATAGGGCAAATGACCCCTAGTGACAATTTGGGAATTAAGGAGGAGCTAACTCCAACATTTGTATTACTGTTGTCATTATCATTCAAAGAGTTGTTCAGAGTATTGAACTCATTCTCTGTATTACTTTTGTCCTGACTACAATGTTTCAGCTGATCCACTTGAAAGCCTTCTTCAGGTATACTATAGAGTGGAATACACTGAGCTGAGTTAACAAGTATATCACCATTTCTTTTCTAGGTGTCACTTTATACTGCAAAAATGAGGTATTTCTCTTTTAGGACTGTTGTGTTCATCTTTGTTGTCATATTCACAACTTTTCGGCAATTGTATGCTCCAGCCTTCTTCAGGTAATTGAAATTTTAAACCTAACCCTTTATTTCATCCAGCAGGCTATGTTGTTCTAGTTCCATGTGCCATGCCTCTTCCAGATATCTCAATTTCAGTTTCAGTTATTTTCCTTTTAATACTCAACTAAGTTGGGCCAGTGGATAAAAGCATTGGTTGAAGTAATCCAATGACTTGACCCAAAGAGTTATGAGTTCAGTGCCTGACCACATCAGAGGTTGAGTTACTAAAAGGGAAATAATAAAATGAAACTGAGATATCCAGAAAAGGCATGGCCTGTGGAACTAGAACAATCTACCTCAGTGGATGAAATAAAAGGTGCAGTTTGAAATTCCAATCACCTGAAGAAGACTGGAGCATCTTTTTCTTTCTTTTTATGTGCCAGGTCCTTTCAGGACATAGGCAATCATGGCTCTCCACCTCCCTCTATCCCTTGCAGCTCTCAGCAAGTTCCTTCCCTCTGCTTCCTCTCCCAGACCACATTCTGTCATCCACTTGCTTAAGCCCGCCAGGTATGTCATGCATTGTTTTCCCTTGTCTCTCTTTCCCTCTATCTGACCCATGAGTATCAGATTCTCCAGGCCCTCCTTCCTCATTATGTGTCCTAGAATTCAGCTGCCTCTTCCTGATATTAAGTATAAGCCTCTCTTTGTTTGCATCCTCTCTAAGACCTCATCGTTGCTCACACACTTGGTCCATGATATCCTTAGCATCCTTCTGTAGAACCACATCTCTGTCGCCTCGAGTCTCTTCATCTTTGAGGAAATCGTCCAAAAAGGCGTGAATATGATAACAAAGATGAAGACAACAATGTAAATAATGTAAACAGTTACAATACCTCATCTCAGAAATATAGACAGAAACTTCTGGAATGGTTTTCTTTTCTACTTCCATAAAATAAAAAAAAAAACTGTTTATATTTAAAAACAAAAATATAGTTCTAATTTTTTTTACTGAAAATAATAAAAAAAAAAAATTGACCTTTTATTTGGATGCACTTAACATTGTTATTAACATTATATTAATTATTGACACTTAAGACGTTTTTGTTATTTTGATTTTCAAAAATAAAGGAACATGAAACCCAAGCAACGGCCAATGAGTTGTAAACCAAGAAATATTCCAGCCAAAAGAAGATTCCAGCAGCAAAGAATTTCTTCATCCAACGAATCTCTTTCTGGCCCCGAAATGTCTGGTAACAAAAGTAAGTTAAAGATCTTTTGATAATTGTTTATTCTCATGATTAGTTAGAAAGTGTCTTGTAATTACAACACCAAATCAATATAAAGGGAAAATGTTCCAAAAATCCCCATCACCAACTATCAAATACATAAATCCATAGATAGTATTTAACCCAATATATACTTATCTATCTATCTATCTATCTATCTATCTACATATATATAATTCTGATTAGTACATAAACTAGGCATAATAAGAGATTAACAAAAAATAATAATAAAATAGAACAATAATTTTTTTTTTCTATATACAAAATGTGAAAGGACATGTGATACCCTACCCTCGGCAGCCACCAACCCGGGGTGGGAACACAGTTTCAGTGGCTAAGGTGGTACTGCCACTCCTGGTGCCACCAGCTGCTTTTGCCAACAGACTGGGTATTGTTTTTTTGTTTAGACATGTCATTCTTTTGTGATTTTTTTTTTTTTTTATTTACAACTGCAAGTCAGATTTTTAACATTATGTTAAAAGCATTTGCTTTTGATCATTAACCAATATAAAACACGCTCATTGTGACTATTATCAATGACTTAGAATGAAAGGTAAACAGATGCATTTCAGGTCAGAAGTAGAATTTGTGTTGTGAGCATGGTTTTAATTAACTTTGTTTATCTTGGGTCTTGACCAGATCCAACTCGATGCCTCTTGAGCTGTGGTTTGGAGATATAATATAGTAATTATTATTATTGCTATATAATGAAACTCTGAGACGGTAGCATGGTGGGAAACCGATTACATCAATGATCAAATAATTGGTTAAATCTCTGTGTAGGCTTCATATCTTAATGATTTTTGTTTTTGCTTTTCTAGATCTTTATTTATTTATTCTTGAATATTTTATCAAATGCTCACTTACTCAAGAAATTGCATTGCCTGTTTTGACCCCAAATCAAAAAAGAAAAAATGAAGACAAAAATAAAAGTAGTGGATGCACTTCAGTGTATGTAAATATCTAACTCCTGCTATCATGATCTATGTTTACAAGAGTCATATCAGACCATGAATGGAGTAGTGTTAGCATATCTGGGCTGGTGCTGCCCAGTCCTCACTGTCCAGCCTTAAGAGTTCAAAAGTGATTACACGGCCTTGTGGGTGATGAATGATTCTCCACCCTGCAAACCTTATCTTACAGACAAAATGTCATTACTATATCACTATAGAAGATATTCAGACAATTTACATTCCCTAATTCCACAAGCTGAGACTTTCACAGCTAGGACCCTCCACCATGTTGTGTTCACAGGGACAAATCATCCCCACTCCCTTTATGTTCCTTTGATAAAAAGTAAGTCCCACTTAGACAATTTCTTCCCCAGAACTGTTACATTGTGGAACAAACTCCTAAGAGGATGCTTCCCTGACAACTAGAATCTTGGTCTCTTCAAGTCCAATTTCAACCAGTATCCTACATATCCTTCTAATTTGCACTTCTTACTCCCTCCTTCCCCCTCCCTTACAACAATCATGCTCAGTAACCCTCTATCATGAGTGACTCTTGAGCCATATATGGGTGAGCTAACAGTATAAAAAATGAATTACAGTAAAAAAAAAAAAGATAAGTTATATGATGAAGATTTTTTTTTCTTATCAATTCAAGAAATTTCAGTGTTCACTTAAAATAGGCATTTTAAAACTTTTTTGACATATCTAAATTTGATTGTTTATTTCTGAAGTTGACTGTTGGTAATAAAATTTTGGCAAAGTTTAACAAATGCACCCACAAAAAAATGGTGTGTGTCAAAAGGACAGTTTTTCTCTTTACACTGTTATTACTGTAAATTCTTATAAATAAACTAACATTTTTATTGTCAGTTCTTGAGAAAAAATGTATAAATCTAATATAGTTACTCATCATTATGTATTTATTTAAATTTTATTGTTCACATATTTTTATAAATTTATGAAGAAAAATATTTTCATAGTTATTCTTTATAAAATAGTACCGAGTTATTTTTATAGGTTATCAACCCTTTGTAGGTTATTTAAAGCTGAAAAATATTTGAAATTGTTAGATGTTACTTACATTATTTAAGGTTACCAAGTGGTCCCTCATCTAATTAATGACTGGGCTCAACAATGCTTAACTTTGATGATTGAACTAGAACTGGTGTTTACAGTGTGACTTACCCATAAGCTTATAATATGGTAAATAATAAATATAGCATTGTTGTCTGTTCATATGTTGTTGTTTTTTTCATTTTTTTTTTAATCATGTCACCCCAAGCAAGATGATAATTTCACTAGTACATAGGGGGTTACAGAGAGTGAAAGTGAAAAAGACTGAGAATAGGGAGGATTGAAGAAAGGACAAAAAATAAATGGGATTCAAAAAGACAGAAGATGGTGACTGATGTTGCATTTAAATTTTTGAAGATTGTAGTTATTAGGGAAGCAAGAAAATGGAATGGATTTTCATAGGTGGGAAGTGCGAGAAAAGAAACTGTTGGAGTAGAAGTGGATGTAATGGAATAACCTATCACCCCCATGAGTGACTACACTATAGGTAGTAACTTCCTATAAGTCTCTGTAAGTCAATGGACTACAGAGTCTAGCTGGGATCTGTTCCAGCTAGACGGTCAAACTCTCTGCCTCCGGGCAGTGAGGAACCCGAACGAGGCTCCACCGAAGGGCAGAGTCTCGTTCAGGGAGGTAGACTGCCCCTGAACTCGTTTATACGGGTTCGAAAAGGAATATTTTTGGCTGAGTCTATGGGCTTGGAGAATCCATGTTAAACCGGCCTTGTGACACATGCATCCCTTGTGGTGGGGTAGCTAAATATACTAGCTGGGATCTGTTGAGTACAACTCAGACTTATGCAAGAACTACCGACTTTCCAATAGTAGCACTCACTACTGGATTGACTTGCGACAACCTTGTGCATAACTGTTACCTTTATTCTTATTGTACTGGTTTTTACAATAAACCTTTACTTATTTTATCCACCCTGTTTTCATGTATATACTCCTATTAGCACGGAATATAACAAAAACAACAAAAATTGCTGAGGGAGTATACAGTAATAGTGGTGTTAAGAGAAAAACCATCCTTTTGACACACCTTTTTTTTTTTACATGTAGATTAGTTAAACTTTGCCAATATTTTTAAATCCATCTCCTACTAGAAGCTGTCAAAAAATCCAAAATTGTTGTTTTCTTTGTAATTCTTCCACAATTTTGCCAGTGTTGAAAATTATGTTCTTCTTTTGCTAGTGCCAAGAAGACATTTTAATTTACTTCTTTGTGAGTGCTTCAAGATTCTCAATGGGATTGGGGTCAGATCAGTCTGTCTACCTGTCAAATCAGGCTTTATGGAAAAAATGATTTTCCAACTTGTGCACAGCTCTAAAAGCAGCACATGAAATCCATTTGTTAATTAAAGTGTCAGACATTTAACTTTACAAAATGAGGCAAATATAGAAGTCCAACAATCTGAAGTCCAGATTATTGGATTTTCAAGACTCTCAGGCATTTAAGTGTAAATAAATAAATCTTGATAGTTTATACATTTGCAAATATAAAATGATTTGTTTATTAAAACAATCAGTTTTAATGACTAATGAAATCAGTATTTGAAACTAGGTTAAAAAATACAGCAAAAAATGTTTAAAACTTGTTGATGATATTCAAAAATAAGAAATGTAAAAGTTTATAGGAGCTATTATTATGGGTTATATATATAAATATATGTATATATAAATATATGTATATATAAATATATGTATATATAAATATATGTATATATAAATATATGTATATATAAATATATGTATATATAAATGCTAACAAATGTCAGTGTGTCGCACTTTTCAACTTTATTCATAGAGGCTATAGACTAACATATACAATTTTAGAATCAGGCCAACTCCATGAGCAAATTAAAACATTCTGGGCTGGATCCGAATCCACAATCCTGAAATTTAGGATTCCCAAGTTTTCATTACTGCAAATGTCTTCAGTGATTGTGTTTTTTTTGGGGGTTTTTTTTTCTTTACATGATTTTTTGCAGCAAACTTTTTTGTACAATAACAATTTTTATAAGTTAAAAAATAAATTTGGAAATAATCAAAATTAATTGCAAAATCCAGCAAAAGTCATTTTTGCACACTACAGTTACCGACCACCTGATGATTGCATGAAAACTTAGGAAAAACTTATAGCTAGTCACTGCCCACTTGAAATTTGATTTTATATATATATATATATATATTATGAATTAAATTTCTGGCACACAGTGACTAACCACGACTGACTTTCATGCAATTATCAAGCAGTCATGTATGTGTATATATAATATGAAAAATTTCTCAGAGTTAACCTGTAGAAAAAGACAATATGTATAAAGGTAAAAGTCAAAAACTGTACATCCTTAGCAATACAATAGTGTTTTCTAAATTCTTCTAGTTGCTAAGGACATTTTGTTTGTTGCTAATAGTTAATTTGTTTTCAATAAATTGCCTTGAAAAAATCCACAATGAACAAAATGCATAAGCTAATAATACAATCTTCCTATTGTCTTTTACCTTTTTATATATATATAGGGAGAAGCAAAAATCACACACTATAGATATAATTTATTAAAAGTATAATTAAACATGAAAATTTTATTTATTAGTTATTTAATTGTTATATGTGTTGTTCAAAATGTCCTCGTCCTCTTCCATTTTCAAAACACATTTTAATTCTGTACCTGCAGGATTCATTAACACATCGAAGAGTTTTTTTCTGTTATTTTACTGCATTCATCTTTAATTTTTTAAGTTCTTCATCCTTTGTTAGTTTTCAGCCATCTTCATCAAAATTGTATCTACAAAATAAAAAAAAATATCAAAACAGCATTTAAAACATTAATTAACCCCTATGGTATATGACTTTTACCTCACCCTGTGTGTATATATATATATATATATATATATATATATATATATATATATATATATATATATATATATATATATATATGGCTGGGTGAATCATGTGAAGTCGCATAAAGAAAAAATCACCCTTTACATTCCCCAGACACAGAGTGTCACAGCCAGCTCCAGACTGAAAAGGCACATGGTGAGGCACAGGAATCAGACACAGTGGTGTGAATCCATCAAGGTTGTAGCACATTGTTGGTCTATCACTTATGCAAGTTCGCAGCCAGCCTGGCAAGGTACATTTGTGGTCATGCAAGAGAGGTGCAAGGTGGGGAGCAAACATGATTAGGCAGCCATCATCTGTGAAGATGTGGTGGATAATCATATATTAATATATTTTCTGTTCATGCATTATTTTTATAGATACAATTTATTTAAGTAAATGTTCTGTTTTTTAATTAAACAGTATTAATTAAATTTACTGGCCTGAATTTTCGAGAAATTTTGTAGAAAATATGTGTTCTCCGACAGGAATTGAATATGTATTCCTATACAAAAACCGCATACTTTCTACAAAATTTCTTGAACATTCAGGCCAGTAAATGTAATTAATACTAATTAATTAAAAAAATTACATCTATAAAAATAAGTAAAAATACTACCTATAAAAATAACACAGAATATATTAATAATTGTCGGACTTAATCCATTTCATATATATATATATATATATATATATATATATATATATATATATATATATATATATATATACACACACACACTGCATGCCAAATTATTATCGAGATAACTATTTTTCTAATATTTCAAAAACCGTCCAATCAATTCACACAAAATTTTCACACAATGTTCGCAACACTAGCCTGCGCAATCACTGAAATTTTCGTACTGATCTGCGCAATGTAAACAAACTGGCGCCATATTTGTTATCAGCACAGTGATTTGAGCGGGCCAAATTATTAGTAAAGTTTAAGAATTTAGTGAAAAGATGGGCCGTAAAACCAGTTTAAGTGATGCTGAAAAGAAAGCTATCACCTCAGAAATCTCAAAAGGTATCTCTACCATAGAAATTTCTAAAATGATAGAGAGGTGTCATCAAACAGTGAAAAAGTTCACCGCTGACCCTATACAAGTACTCAAAAGGGCAGATAAAGGCAAGCCAAGGGTTATTTCATGTCGTCTCATGTCACGACTTAAACGAAAGGCCACGAAGAACCCTGGACTTACCAGTCAAGAGCTTTTCAGTCGCATTGGGGATCTTACTGTGTCTAAAAGTACTCAGTGTCGGTATCTGAGGGAAATAGCAACAACAGTGCAACCTGTATCAAAGCCTCCGTTGACGAGAAATCACATTCAAAATCGATTGAAATGGGCCGAGGACAATATGAAGATTGACTTCTTTAAAGTTTTGTTCACAGACGAAACTCAGGCAACACTTGATGGGCCAGATAGATGGTGCAAAGGCTGGGTAATGAACGGACAGAATCGCCATCAGCGTTTGAGACGCCAACAAGGTGGTGGAGGCATAATGATCTGGGGTGGTATTATTGGAAAAACATTAGTAGGCCCATGGAGAGTACAAGATGGTGTCAAAATGAATTGATGATGCATACATATCGTTTATGAAGGAGCATCTTGAACCGTGGATGAAAAGGCAAAGATTTGCCTTCAGAAGGGCCATTGTTTTTATGCAAGATAATGCTCCCTCACATGCTGCTCACAAGACTACTGAATATTTGAAACAGTTAGGCTTTGATGGACCTCGAAAAATGAAGTGGCCAGCAAATTCTCTGGATTTGAACCCAATTGAAAACCTTTGGAACATCATGAAGCAAAGACTGTACACCAACGGACGACAATTCAGGAGCAACGCTGAGTTGTGGAAAGCAATTCTTGACATATCTCACGGCATTACAGCAGATGATATCCTACAATTAACAAATTCTATGGATCATCGACTTCTTCAAGTAATTTCAAAACAGGGAAAGCACATTCCCTATTAATTTGTTTAAAACTGTGCCTTTGTTTGTATCTGTTATTATTTGTTTGATTATCTTATTTATTAGCTTCTTTTGATCATAAACATTCACGTGCAACATTAATAAACGTTTTGTTTGCTCAACTCTGGGAATTTTACTCAACCTTTCTAATAATTTGGCACGCTCAAATCACCGCGCTAATAACAAATATGGTGCCAGTTTGTTTACATTGCGCAGATCAGTATGAAAATTTCAGTGATTGCGCAGGCCAGTGTTGCCAACATTGTGTGAAAATTTTGTGTGAATTGATTTGACAGTTTTTGAAATATTAGAAAAAAGTTATCTCAATAATAATTTGGCACGCAGTGTGTGTGTGTGTGTATATATATATATATATATATATATATAAAAATGCATAAGAGAGTACAGAATAATTCTCAACCTGACCAAGAAGTCCTTCCATCAAAATTCTGATGTTTAATCATTTTATCAGATTTTGGAAAATGGGTTGGGCCAACCTTTTTGTAGTTTGAGTATCAGTTGGGGCATAAAACTGACAGTCACCATACAATATTCATTCCTATGTCTACACTGTCTATATCTATAAATGATAAACAAGAAAATATATAAAATGTGCTCTCCAACAGGGTTCGAACATTCATTCCCCTTTGTAGGAGAAACCACTGTCTGATCTGGTATGCTTTAGACCACCCAGCCACAGAGAACATCAGCAAAATTTCAATTACCCTTTTGAAGAATGCATATCCATTCACTCTAAATCCCAAATCTGTTCATTTTCTTTATTAAGTCTCTTGAATGTGCAGGCTGGTACATGTAATTTACACTGTTTATAAACCGCAAAATAATGTTTGAAGTCATAGGAATTAATGTTGGATAAGAAATCCATTGATTTCTTAGAAATATATAGTGGCACACCAAAGTGGCAAAGTGATGTGGTGTGATGTTAGCAAGCTTGTCTTGTTACATCAATTATGACTTAGTAATGAGCTTAATCCTCACTGGGTGCTCCATAATTTTGGCTTTGTGCCACATCTAAGCTATGCTAATGAAATTGTTATAGTGACACACCATATTCCAGTAGAAGGATAAAAATTAAACCAAGCTATATTTGCTTCAACACTAACTATATTGGAACTTAATGTATAGAGGAATACACACCAATCATTTGTAAACATATATGCCAATGATATAACAATATACGGGTGCACTGCTAAAACTCTTGATGAAACAGAGATTAGTAGCTGCCCTCTCTTTCGCTCTCACGCTAATTTCCCAGTGGGTAAAACACTGGCTGGTTACATTCCTCAAAAACCAAACTAGTTACATCACCTCTGATCAGACCCTGAACTACTACCAGTCACAATGAATGGATGTTCCCTCAAGGAGGCAAATGTACACCCAACCTCAAGTGGAACTCTTATATGCATCACTAAAGATGCAGGTAAAATGATCAGCTCTATGTACCACTCTAGTAAGTACCTGATTCCTCATATTATCCTCTACCTTTTATAAGAGCCAGATCAGGCCAAAAATGGAACACTCTTACCATATTTGGGCAAGAGCTGCCCAGACCTCACTTTTCAGTCTTGATAGAATTTAAAAGCATATCCAAGTCCTTGTGGGAGAAGAATTATTTTCCACCCTCCAACCTCTCTCTCACTGCTCTGTCACTACTTCTATGGAAAGTGCTCAGATGAACTATATTCCTTGGTTTCATCAGGTCTAACCATTGTGGCTAGTATCCACTAAGCCACTTACGTAGCAGCAAACCACTCACATTCTGTCCGTATTCCATCAACAGGAAGTAAGTTCCACTCAAACTGCTTCTTCCTGCAAACCACTACTCTGTGGAACAGACTCCCAAGAGAATGTTTCCCCAATCACTACAATCTTAACCTGTTCAAGTCTAAAGTTAACTATTATCTTCCCCTCCTATCCATATAAACTACCTCTTAATGTAACCCTCTACTGTGAGTGTCCCTCAGGCCTTGTACAGGGTGAACATTACTGTTTAAAAAAAAAAGGGTAAAATTGCAGTTTTTTGTACAGTTACTCACTAACACTACCACTACACTACATATCATTTTAGTCAATCACTGCACTAACAAATTAAATATTTCTGGCATTTGGAAAAAAGATTAAATAATTAAATATGGAATTTTACAATTTTTGAGCAAAACTATTTTGGGAGCTATTTGTATGTTGCTCATTGAAAAGTATTTCCATGTTTTCCCTAATGACATTAATGCATCATTACTGGCAACATTTTTATAATATGTATAATGTAAATGTCAATGATTTTACTAAAGAAATATATTACAAATTAAGAAAAAAAAGGAATGTTAGTGAACAGAAATTAATGCAATCAAGACACGAGAAGAATCAATTTTATGTCATACGAGGTAGCAATCTCCTAAAAAAAAAATACCCAAATCAAGCACTGAACATCATTTCCACCGGTTGGTTACATTAGTCACTTTGATGTGTGGCTTCCACATAAGTAAAAAAAAATAAACTGTTGTACCTTATTAATATTTCCAAAATGCAAAATAGGGCCAATATCTGTAATAATTTCTTTTTATTTTAATTACAGACATTAAGGAAAAAGCAACTGCTGTAGCTTGGCCAGAAAAAGATAATCAAACAAGTGAGTATTTTCTGTCTGAATTTCTAGGATGAGTATTTAATTAAAGTGTAGATTAACCAGAACTTCACAAAGTCAAAAAAAAACTTGAAAATCTTTAAAAAAAATGATAGTATTATTTATTATCACTTATTTGCACTATTTACATGCAGACTATTGTCCTCATTTTTATTGTTGTTATCAAAATATTTCAGCTGTTGTGCCCTCTGGTCTTCATCAGGTGTATGTCAATCCAGGTAAGCTACATGGAATTCTGAACCTAACCCATCATTTAATCTATGGGAGTAGACTGTACTCATTCCACTGCCCATGTCTAAGGATATCTCCTCTACTTCTTATTTTTAGTACTGCTCAATTACCTTGTTTCCACTGAGTCTGAGTAAACACTACCCAGTTTTAATCCACTAGGAGACAATAGCCTAGTGGATTAAAGCATTGGTTGAGAAATTTGGTGACATAGTTACTGCGAGTTCAATGGGCTGGGCAATGTGTACTTGGACTCAGTGGAAACAGGGTGAGCAATAACAGAGCAATACTAAAAATAAGAACTAGGCATGAATAGTGGAACAAGAACAGTCTACCCCCATAGATTAAATAATGGATCCAGTTTGGCAACCTGTAGTTTACACAGATCTCTATACATCTTCTGAAGGCCAGAGGGCATAACAGTTGATATGGTGTGATAGCAACAACAAAGATGGCAACAATAGTTCACATGTAAGTGATAATAAATAATACTATCATTTTTTTTTAATGATTTTCAAGTCTTTTTGACTGAGTAAAGTTCTGGGTAATCCACACTTTAATTATATTACAAGTCACATGATAAGAAAATAAGAGGAATTAAGCTCCTTAGAACTGGTTTGTTCCATCAGAGAAGATTTCAGATTGCTAAGCTTAGGAGGATTATTTAATTGTAATTATTGTAAAGGTTCCAAGAAAAATTAATAACATTTTTCTGTTTAAGCTGTACTTCAGCACACTTTTCTTGAAGATCATTATTGCAAATCATGTTGGCCACTACTTAAATACTTTTCACGTGTTAAGGAAGTGAAATGATTCTTCTATGATTCTTCTTCTATGTGCCATTCCCCTTCAGAACATAAGTGATCATGACTCTCTACTACCTCCTATTCATTGTAGCTCTTAACAGTCTTTATCATTTTACTATCCCTCTCACTCCCAGTTCTATCATTTATTTACACAAGCTCAATAGATAGGTTACTCCCTGTTTCTTCCTCTTGCCTGCAATATGTCCTGTGAGTGTTAAGTTTTCCAAATCCTCTTTCCTCATTATGTATCCTGAAAATTTTGACTGCCTCTTTCTGATTCTGTCATTTTTTTGTTTCTATATCATAAAAAAATTTCTTGTTGCTTAGATGTTTTGTCCATTGGATTCTGTAGAACCACACACTCTTTTGCCTCAAGTCTCCTCTTCATCTGTGAAGAAATTATCCAGCATTCACTGCCATATTATAAAAGGATTGATATTACACAGTAGTTCAACATTCTTTTCTTTGAATTTCTAATGAAATTTTCTTATTTATTATTACTTTGTTTTGGAAGACATCTTTTGCTATTCGAATGAGTGTTTGGATTTTCTTGCATCATATTTTCCATTATCTATTAAAACACTTCCCAGATATTTATTGGTGAAAAATATTGTTGTGTACGATACACCTAATTTACATAAGTGGAGTACCGACCATATAAATATGGGTTGGTACCGGAAGACGGGGTGAAGATTAAGAGATCGAATCGAGAGACTCTGCCCGACTGCGATTTAGTCAACCCATTATGCAGGAACAGTCTTCCCAAGAATATACCAAAACTAACTGTAAATATTGTGTACCTTTTCCTTGTTTCAATACATTTTGTTAACGTACATTTTGTGTTGTATTATTATTATTCCATGCTTATCCAAGTTTCAACAAATATGTAATCCAGTATTAACTGCTGCATGGTTGATTTATCAGTAACTAAACCAGCTCCTCCACCAGGTTTTTTTTTCTAGTGAGCAAGTGGCATGACACAGGACTAAAAACAAGTCCTGTTAAGGCAGATGAACCTTCTTGTAGGTCAGTGGCTATCTAACACAGTAGGGTAAACTGAGCTGCATCTAGTGCAGTGATGACATGGTATCACTAGGCAGAAGGCTACCTTGACTGAGTCAATAGCCTGAACAGAGGGTTCCACTGATCAGATCAACATCAACATGTTTGTGACAAAGAAAAACCTTCATGTTCAAGGACATTGGCTGTGGCTTGATTAGCAGAAAGATGGGTTCTGTCGGTCTTAGAGACGATCATCCTTCTTTGAACCTTGAAGAAAGGTGCAATAGAATCACAAAGAAAGAACTGTACTTGAGGACATTCAACAGCAGCAACAACTAAAATGGATAGCATATGTAACTCAAAAAGTGAATAATGACATAATAAAAATGCTGACATTCCACACTACTTCAAACAAAAGGTTTGGAAGGAATCCCTCATCAATACTGGAAAGAGTGATAACAGTTACTGAACTTGAGAAACCTAAAAAAATTTTAATAGAAAGATTTTATAAATTTGAAGCAAAAATAAACATTCATTTCTCCATCAATGAATGCCAAATGGTTCCTTATAAGGAAACAGCTAATATTACCATTAGAGATTAGGAAAACAGATACTACACTTGGTATTTACTTGTTCCCAGACAGTAAAGGGATATGGCACAAGGTTGGTTTAAAGTGTGGAGCCCAAGCGTATACACTTGAACTACGGTCAAAAATTACCCAGTCCTCGTAACTAACACTTTGGTGCAATGAGAAAACTGCTGCCACAGGCTTGGAATCCCCAGAATCAGGCATTCTTCATTTATTTATGTTCTGCCTGAAAATAGAAACACATGAGATAAAATATAGTGTGTCTGCCTGAAGGCAGATACTACACTTTGATCCCAGTTTGATGACTGGGGAGTGAAGAAAAGCTTAACTCAAGAAGCACTGGTTGATCAGTCAATGAATGCCCAATGTTTTCTTTACAATTATAACATTTCTAGGAAGATAAGATCATGAAACAGTCTGAATGATGACAGTAGAATAAAACAGTTATTGTTGTTCAATAAAGTTAATGTCCAAATTATTATTATTTTCATTCAATAAACTTAAAGATTCCCCCAACTATTACTTACTGCACAAGTCCTTGTTATGTTACCAGGTAAAAAGAGTTAAATATCACTTATCACTTTCTATTGTATATCTGTTCTCTCTCTTTTTTCACAGATGAAATATCAAGAGAGATCAATGACTTTTTACCAGGTAAACAGAGAACAGTGAGAATATTTCAGAAACGAGACCAAAAGTAAGCCAATAATAATAATGATTTTCTTTTAAGGACGGTTCAAAGGGTTTTCAAAAATTAACGTTTGAAACTGTCCTGGGTATGATAATAAACTACATCTGGCAGCAAGGCCTCAGATCAGGAGATTTTGAGGAACCACTTAACATGTTGGCTTCCACATAACCCACTGAAAGCTCGTGATGGTATGTCTGCAAGGCCCACATGACCCTCCAGTCAATTTCTTTTCTATGAGGATTATTTGGAGAGGGATACTAAGATTGATTATAAGGTCATGATACACCAGAACAACATGTTTTTCCAAAAATATTTAAATATTTTTGATTTTTTTTTGTCTTTTATTTTGTTTCCTTTTGGAATTTCTATTGTTGTTTTTTGGGGTCATTTTTTTTGTTTTACATACACAGTCATATCTTGTAGGTGTGTGGGACTCTGGGTTGTAAAACAAACTCAGTTACCAAATAAATGAATTAAGATATAGTGTTGGGACAACAAGGTAAATGAGGCTTGGAAGCCAACATGTTAATTGCTGCTGTTCTCAGGACCACCCTGATCCAGTGTGGTAGCATCTGTTAGGGTCTCAGCTATGGGCAAACAGTAAATCCCCAAACTGGGATCAAAAAACTGAAAGTATAAAAATACATTTTAATAAAATCTACCAACAATAGATTTTAAAAAATAAATAAATTACCAACAACAGATTTTTGTAAAAGAAAAAAAAATTTCATCAATAGATTTTTGTAAAAAGAAAAATTACTCAATCTCTTAAGAAAATTAAATTTTGGCATTAATTGACCCACAAGGAGTTCAAATGTTATTAAACAAACATTTGAAAATATAAGAAACAAAATAGACAAGTATATTTATGCATTAAAATAAAAACTGCTCTTATATTTTGTTTTTCATTGAAGAAATACAAATTGAAATAATACATTCACTGCTGCCTTGGGTTTTTGAACCCTTACATAATAGCATCTATGTTTTCACTACATATCATTAAAAATTGTTATGTAAGATTATCTATGCTTTATTTTTAGTAAATAAAATAAAATTCATTAACATATCAACTGCTACCTGATATTTGAACCCTTATATAATGCCATTAATATTTTCACTACTTACCATTAATTATTGTCATATAAGACTACTTGGGCTTAATTTTGGTAAACAAAATTAATTTTTTTCACACATTCATTAACTTTGGATAGTTAAACTAACAATATTATTAAGGATCAAAAATAAGATTATTAAATCAAAAAAAATCATAAGCTGAATAAGATAAGGATTTAAATTTTCATTCTTTAATATTTAAATTTTTATACTAAGGTTAAAATAAAAACTAAATTACCACAATTGTTTTATTAATTGAAAGAAATCCAGAGTTCAGAGTATTTAATTTAATTAAATTAATCAGTTATCATTGATATAAAAATATAAACAAATTACCAATCACTGTCAGAAGAAACATGCATTTTTTTTATCATTTCACCCCAAGCAAGGCAATAAAGTCACTAACATGCAAGGGGTTGCTGAGTGTGTGAGAATATGAGAGGAGAGAGAACAATAAAAGAACACAAACTAAGAAGACAGAAGATAGCGATTGACATTGCATTTAAATTTTTGAAGATCAAAGTTGACTAGAAAGCAAGTGGCCGGGAGAGAGTTCCACAAGTGAAAAGTGTGATAGAAGAAATCATTAGGATAGAAATTACAGTTAGATACATTTAGCCATTTCTATTGTAAAATGGTGAGACCTTACTGCCAATCTAGTACTGCACTTAAATTCATAAAGTCTAGGTACCATAGAGGAAAGTTCAACAGAACAATTAGCATAAAAATATTTATAGAAAAGGTACAGAAAAGCTATGTTACAGTGGTGGGAATGTGACTGAAGCAGAGATGCCAGGTCAGGACCAATAATATTATAGATTCTTTGTATTTTATCTAGAATTTTTAAATACACAGCAGGAGCACCACACTATGTATGACAATAATATTCAAAGCAAGGATGAATAGTAGACTTATAAAAATATATATATATATTCTGATGAGAAAAATTGTCTAGTGCAACAAAATCAACCAACTTTCCTAGCTGCAGACCTGGCAATTGATTCAATATAACCTTTCCATTTCATATCAGCAGAAAATGTTAGAGAAGCTGTAATGAGTCACACTCCTGAAAGTTAGCATCATCCAAGTACATTTAAACTTTTCTAGACTTTATTGTGGAATTTTTCTACTCAAATCATTAATAGACCTGTGGGCTGTAAGCTAATTTGTAACAGTAGCTTATTCAAAAGGAGTGTAGAAAATGTTATACATGCTGTAAATGCATAGTCAAAAAGATAGGTGTAAAATAAATGTTAATATTTTGCCTACATTGTTAAGAGATATTAGGGTTCAAGCACACATAGAAGCAATTATTATAAATACTGATTCGCATAATACGATCCTACTAATCCTCTCTACACAATCCTTTTTTTTCTTTGACCATGCTAGGTATATGTATGTTGGCCAATATCAAAGTTGACAACAGATATTTTCATTCAGTTTAATCTCCTCATCTTTGTTGTTGTTATCATAGGTAGAAACCCACCACTTCTCCTTCCAGCTAATGTGTTACATAGTAAGACTTGTATCAGTAAAATCCTTATTATCTCAAAAAAAAACTCTTACAATCGAAAAATATTTTCTGGCTTTAAATACCTTGAAAATGTTGATAAACCATAAAAACAAATCAATTCAAAAATAACCTTTCTAAATATCAATATTTAAAAATAAAAATACAACTGATGAAATAAAGCTGATGAAAAATAAATGAATTGTGCTTGACAGTCAAATTTAAACTTGTAAAAAAATATCTTTTCAATTTGCTTTGTAACAGGGAAAAATTCTTGTTTGATAATGGAGTTGGTGAAGGTGAAACTCAACTTTTTCATGCATCTGCTTTTCCTGCTCGTCATGTGACAATGTCTTTACAACATCGGACATCTGTAAAAGGCAAAAAATATCCAGTAACACCTACATCTTCACTGAAAAGCAACCAGCCACAGGGAGAAATGTCCCAAGAGAGTCACAAATGTATAATTCCTGCAACATCTACAGAACCAACAGTTTATGACAGTATTGACACAGAAAGGTAGATAAACATGTTTTATTGCAAGAAATTTGAACTGAAATATTTCTAAAATAAATTATGGAATCTTTTTCATCTTGAATAATCATTCACTAATAATGAACATTTAGTGTCTATTATTTACATTATTCATATTAGGACTATTGCCATCATCTCTGTTGTTGTTATCACAACATTGCAACCATTCATCAAGTGTATATCAATCGGGCTAACCTACAGGGAATTCTCAATTGAACCCTTTATTTTCAATCTAGGGGGATAGATTGTTCTCATTCCATCTAGTTGTTTTTTTTATTACTACTCAGTTATTTCTCCAATTTCCACTGAGTTAAAATACACACTGCCCGAACCAGGGATTGAACTCCCAATTACTATGTCACCAAATTCACAAACCATTGCTTTAATCCACTATATATTATAGTCAGATATATTCCAATTGATGTCTCTGCAAATATCCTTGAATGTCAAACTAAAATAAGTTTACGAAATACGTTTCTTGCTGTTTGTCCCTACACAAATAAATTTATTTATATATGTAAAATCATTGTAGGCACTGAATGTTTAACCCCAGCACTTGGATTTGAATATGAAACCACCTACTCACATCAAAACTGTGTTGACACACTAGTCATCAGCAAAAGAAATGAGACACCTTGACAAAAAAAAAAAATCAATTCATTTTAATTTTTACTAAGAAGCTCTAAGTGTTCAACAATATATTGCAATATCCAGAGAATATGGTGAAGCATAAAGATGACAATCTTCCAAAGGCTCTCTTGTTCAGCAAACTGGTCTCCAGCAAGGAAGTTCTATTGAAGAGATACATCATTTTTTTCACTACAAAGAACTATGCTTTAAGTGGCTGTATTTATTTTTTACTCTTGATGCATTTAACACACCTGGCCAAAGCTGCTCAAGTAATCCCCTAATCATTGCTATCAAATCAGTCCGTAGCATTTCAAGTTAGGAATAATCAAACTCAAAATTGATACTAAATAATTTCAAGTTGGACTAACCAATTTCATATTGAGACTAAACAATTTCAAGTAGGTACTAAACAAATTCAAGTTGGTACTAAAAAAATTCAAATTGGCAAATATATTTTTCAACAAAATAAATGAGGCATAACAATGAAACTGAGCTAGCAAATATTTATTGTCATTAACTCATGAATTATGGAATATCAATGTACTTGTGCATTTCAAAAATTCATGTCCTCAAGATCCAAGGCTGGCTGTATAAATTGCTGAACATGTGCCAGCAGAGCAGTACATTTAAACACAGTTACTAGATGCATATTATTAGCAATCCACTTGCTCAAGCTGTGCACTGCGAAATTCAGTTTGTGTTGCATTTCCCCATCTTTTGTCTGCAAGAACTCGAGGAAGCTTCAAAGCTACCTCAGATTTTACACCGGACTTAAGAATTGACATTTGTTTTTGTTGATATCACTATTCACATTCTCTGGCTCATTGTAAACTTTTTTGAGTGTGAATAATAGTCCATTCAAATGTTCTCGAACACATTTGGAACTCACAACCATATTGAATCTCTGCTGTATCAAAACTGCCAGCTGCTTTAATGTTATTCGTGGGTTCTCCTCCACACCCTCTTCAATAAAAGCTTTGTGTTCAGCACCAATTTTAGAACACCAAAATCCGCCATGTTGCTTTTCAGGTTCATCACATGTAGTTACCCATCGGTATGCTGTGGATTTTTTAATTCCAAGACTGTTCACAAGACTTTGCCAGTCTCCAATAGTATTGTATGTTACTCTTATTTACTTCTTCAAATCAGCCGCCTGGACTTTTTAATATAATTACCATGTTGATTATGAAAATCTGCCATGACAATCATTTCAGATGAGGAGGGGCATGATTAATTTATTGAACTGATGACACATGTCATGAATTGCTGTTCTTGAGCATTTACATTTACACTTGGGTGGTACCAGCTTGAAATTGTTTTGTCTCATTTCAAATTGATTAGTCCAACTTGAAATTGTTAAGGGTCTAGAGGTGACCTTCTCTGGTTTGGAAATCTTTTGTTTGATATTTCTATGTTAGTTTCACCAGCCTAATCTTCCAGCTTAGGATAACATGGAAGGGAGTGTTGCACTTTGACACCAAAGTTAGAAAGATTTAAGAAAAGCTTTCCTCTTCCAAAATGAGTTTACACATAATAGATACCAACCTGAAATTTTTTTATATTGGAAACTTTCCTTGTCCTATACAAATTGTCTTCTCTCTCAACCCTATATGAAGAGTGACAAGGATTCTTTAAATAAGACCTTTATCTTCTGTGAGATCAACTACTGCCAGTTAACAGAAACTTCTAACAGGAGATCATACTAATGATGTAAGTCTATGAGACAAACTCCTTTCTGAACCAAGCAGCAGAGAAGGGCAGAAGATATGAATGGGCAGCATAAAACTGGAACTCCCACCATTTTTCTTTTTACTATGTTTTTTTTTTTTTTTTTTACTGTGGTTCACCTAATATAATGCCCAAGAGCCACTCAAAGTAAAGGGTCACTGAATAGACAATGGTTGATTTGAAGAGGTTAAGATTGTTGCAATCGGAGAAGCATCCTCTGGGGAGTTTGTTCCACAAAGTAGTGTTTCTTGGAAAGAATATGTCTGAATGGGACTTCGTTATTTACATTATTCGGACTATTGTCCTCATCTTTGTTGCCATATTTATCACAACGTTTCGGCCGTTGTATGCTCCGGCCTTCTTCAGGTGGTTGGAATGTCGAACTGAACCCTTTATTTTGCTCACTGGGGTAGACTGTTCTAGTTCCACGTGCCATGTTTGATGGATGTCAGCTATCAGTTATCTCCTGTTAATTTTCCCTCTGAAAGTTCTCCACTGCCTTAACCGGGTATTGAACTCACACTCTTTGGGTCTTGTCACTGGATCTAACCAATGCCTTTATCCACTGTGCCATGTGTCCTTGAGGAATAATGTAAATAATGTACATAATACCTCATCTCAGAAATATAGACAGACTCTGGAACTTCCTTCTTGTCAAGGGAATACAAAGGGAACGAGAATGATTCAATCCTATATACATTTCATGTCAAGCCTTACCTGTAAAGGTCTCAATTGCTGGAAGTAAGGTATATAGCTCATTAGAACATTTTCCATGAAGCTAGCAGAGGCTTGCAATGTTTCATCTATGGGAAAAGGAGTGGAAATAATTTATGACTCCAAGTTCATGTAGAAAGTGAGGATTGAGCAGCTAAAGCTCAGATATGGCAGTAATACCACACGTTCCTCTCTAGTCTCTATAGAAAATCTTGCCTCACCAATAGAGACCTTGCTAGCCTCAGACATGGGAAATTCTCCTAAATCTAGTACTACATCTGATGCCTGGATTTGTGATATAATATGCTTGCAATGTTAGAAATGCTGCATAGGTGAAACATCTAAAAGTCCACATCTACAAAAATAAGAGAAATCTATATTGAGACAACACCTTGAACTTGCTCAAAATACACATAAATGAGACAGACCATAACTTCAATATATACCAACCTAACATAATTTATTACATAGAAAATACTTAGAAGGAATCCTGATAAATATTTTACTATCTATAAATGCATCACAAACACACTTTATTATATCACCAACTTTTATAAAATCCCTACTTAAAGAGCTGTCTACATACAACCATAATCTAAATTATTTCACTCTCACACAAAACGTCCCCAATCAACATACAGACAACTACCAGAAATAATTAAAAATGCCCACTAGATGCTCAAACGTATGCACACACCTGTGCATGCACATTATCAACTAGAGTTGTGATGCACAAACACACATGAATTATACAAACCAATGCTGCTTGACAGGACAGATACATGTAAGGTCTGCTTAATCAAGGAAAAACAAACAATACAAAAATAAAAAATACCAGGACTTTCTTTTCCCCACCTTATTTCATTTTCTGATGATGTTTAAATAAAAGCAAAACATGTTAAATTTATGTTTTCTATTTATTACTTATCATATAATTTTGTCAGATTCTAATCCGTATTTGAACCAAATTCATCATATATATGTGAGTGTGTGTGTGTGTGTGTGTGAAGGAATATACAAAATACCTTACATTGATTGCATAACTCTTATTTTCATGCCAAAGCAATTATCAAGTGCTGGTATATTTATTTTTATTTTAGGTTGACACCCATTTTGCAATATTTCTGGTTATCACGAGATACTTTATTGTTGGGGTGGAATATTATTGTTGTTAAAATATTTAAATGAATTGTGGTTTAATTTTGAATTTTAATTTAGGCCCAGATTAACATTTAAGACTGAATATAAGGTTGGAAATAAGAATAAAAAATTCTAATTTAAAGAGACGCTGGGCAGAAGTAACTGCTGTTAGATGTCATCAATTTTACTTTTGTCTTATAAAATGCCCAAACAATTTTTCTGAATATTCAACTGATTATTCTTATTTTCAATCTTAAATATCCAAGTGTTATCTGGAATAGTCAAGCTGATTGAATTTTTTTCTGCTTATAAAATAAGCATGCTGATTTGAATATACATCCTTCCAGAAATGTTTATACAAAGTTTATTGACAATAAAAAAACAATGAAAAAAATAATCATCCCATGGAGAAAATTACTTCAGAAATAATAAGCATGCAATACTAAACAAGCCCCGTGCCAGTTAAAGAAAATAATTTGTACTGATACTTGTACTTAGTACATAGGGGTATTGGAATTTCTCAGATTCAATAAGTCCAGTAACTTTTATCTTATATGATACATAATATGTACATAGCTATATAGACTTAAGCATTATTATAATTATTATATATTCTATAGCAGTAGTTCCCAAACTTTTTTTTCTCTTTTTCTTTTGAAAATGTGATAAAAAGTACATTTAAAAATAAAAAACAGAGAGTTAAATGATGATAAGTGCAGAGTCAAAGTCAGAACATTATCATTGATAACTCTCTCCTCCTATTTGCAGACCCCAGCTACTATGTTCTTAAATACTTGATATAATGCAAAAATATCACAATGATAAAATCAATCAGTAATTATTTATAACTATTTATACTGGGACTCATGCATACAATTACAAGTAATCCATAATAATATTTTAAATTTTGAAATCATATTTATTTTTGGCATATGAATTTTTTGAATCTGTTTCTAAATTTTTGATTATCTTTCAATCATTCCTCCTCACCTGCTATCCTCTTCTACCACACATGAGGTGCACCGCACTGTTTGGGAACCACTGTTCTATAGTAATCTTGTTATATTTACAGGTTGTTACGGTTGAACCTTTCTGATCCTGTACTGATGTCAGATTTACAAGAGGAACTGATATCAAGACATGCAGGAGAAAATAAGAAATTTTTGTCTACAATGGCACCACCATCTTCTCCAAGAGTTGCATCTCCAATACCACATGCTAACTCAGCAGCTCAGCAAAGAACCTATAATAGTGAGACCTCTACAAAGGAGCAAAGTGATATCAATCGAAATACTGCCAAACTGAGTGAAAGACATGCAATATCTTCCCCAAAGAACAATTCCCTTATCAATCTCTGTGATGTACCAACTGTTTCATCTTCACCTCAATCTTCTTCCATTGATACCCAAAATAGTGAAGAGAAAGTTCCTGAAAATGACAGGAAAGACAATAGTAGTTTGGTTCGATCAGTAGATGAAGGAATTTTGGACAGACAACCCATGTCAGACGTGCGAGTGAGATCTGTACAGTTGCTTTGTACACATTCTGGCAGATTAAGACACACAGCTACCCTAATAGAAACATACCCAGTAACCTTCCCAACAAAGTATCCAACTTCTGAAAGAGAAGGAGCCAAAAATCTCACAATGACACCCAATAAGGTGTTTGTATCAAAAAGCAATTACAAACCAATCAAAATGGTTTATGAAGAAAACGGACAGTGTAAATCACAGGAGATGGGCATTCCAGTAACTGTGCCTCATTTGCATAGATATTTGAGTAATCTGCAAAAGAAACAGATGAAAATCAAAATGGGAAGAGGTATGACTCCTCAGGGAACAGCATCTTCATTGCCGCTTACAGATGGTATCTATAAAACCATAAAGACGTATGAGTTTGGCCCTGAAGGACCCCAAGAAACTGTTCAGAAAACTCTCATTTGTCAAAATGCCACTGCTGACAAGAGACCAAAGACATCAAACTCTACACCAGTTACAAATAAATCATTGTGGAAGTCAAGGCCACAAAGTGGACCTTCTAGATTTTTGGTAAGTTTTTGTTTATAGTTTGTAATTAGATGAAAGATATAAACTAGTTGAGTCAGGCACAAAGACATTAGCATGTAACAACCTTGGTCAATGATATTCCTTACTTTGAACATCTATTGGGACTGAAGTTCACTCCAGACCTAAAGTGGAACTCATATGTACAATCCATCACTAAAGATGCTGGGCAAATGGTCAGTTCCTTATACTGCTCCAGAAAGTACTTGACTTCTACAGCCATCTTTTATATTTAAAAGAGCCACAGTTGTCCAAAAATAGAGCATTGTTGCCATATATGGGCTGGAGCTGCTCAATCCTCAGTTTTTGACCATGACAAAGTTCAAAAGCTTTGTGGTCATCTCTTTCCCACAGATAAATTGTTGCAAGCCTCTTGCAATTATTTCCATGGAAAATGTTCTGATGAGCTACATACCTTAGTTCCATGAGTTCACATCTTTTCAGCTAGAACCCACTATGCTATGTATAAAGTGCCAAATTACCTTCATTCCCTTGATTTTCAATTGGCCATATCACATTGAAACACAAGGTTCTATAGCCTTGGGTGGCAACTGGTCTACTGCAGAAAGAAATAGCAACCTAAAGCAGGAAAAAATCTGCCTCATCAGTCATGTATTGAAAGCCTTATAACTATTTTTTTCTTTTTTTTTCTTATTGTTCATTCTCATCTTACCTATATATATATATATATATATATATATATATATATATAATAAAATATAGTTTTAAGGTATGGTATATATATATATATATATATATATAGTGGTCAATATCAGGAATAGAGTATATGTAAAAACTGAAGTCAACACTGAGTTGCAACAGTATATTATATGCTTAAATTCAATCTTCAGACTACATATATATATATATATATATATATCTTTTTTATATGTTTCATTGAATATGACAGACAAGGAACATTTAATTTTTTTTATTTACTTTTTTCCAGCAATCTTACATTTTTCCATTTGGTGGGAGTGTGAAAATTGTCAGTGTAGTCCATTGTCCCAAGGGCTTTCAGCTATATATATATATATATATATATATATATATATATATACACACACACACACACACTGATGAGCCAAAACATTCTGACTGTGGACAGAATGACACCTATTACTTCATAACAGCTGTGCATGTTAGGGTCAGAGGTATATAAACAGACAGGTAAATCTGAGTATTGAGTAATTCATATTGATGTTTTGAAGTCAGCACTTACAGGTAAGAAGAAAGATTTATGTGACTTGATAAAAAAAATAAAAATGTTATGGCAAGAAGACAAGGTCAGAGCATTTTAAAAACAGCATGAGCTGGATGGGTGAGGTTGGGTTGACTGATTTTATGACATGTAAACTGCAATTGGGTATTTAATGTTGAAATCTATCCCATTATTATTATTATTATATTTAAGTCTACAGCATTTACTTGGTTTTTAGATAGATAAATAATGGTCATTTATATTTGAATCTGTAATCATTTACTTGGTTGGTGGATGCAGTCAGGGTGTTTTAAATCCCACCGACAGGGTATACAACTGGATGGATGTTTGGGTTTAGATGTGCTATGTACATTGCAGTGATTCAAGGAGGAAAAAAAATTAGCAACCACCAAACAAGCCATTAGGCTGCCAAGATTTTTCCATTTACTAGAAATGACTAGAGGCTTTCTTGCCAAGTACTAACCAACAGAAGTGTTTAGGTGACACAGATTGCTTTAATCAACCTTAAAAATGGAATGATCATAACATGCTATGCATCAAGCCATGTCACATTGTGACAAAATGGAACCCAGCTGTGCTCAGGACACCCACATAGTATTGGATATGTATGATTTGTGCTTTTATGTCCAACAGTAAGTTTATATGGCAAGATCTTCAAAGCAGCCACCCACTTGACCAACAAGAGAATAAAATAGATAGATAAATAAATGAAAACTTTCAGAAACAAGTGCCACTTGGCTGGAAGTTTGAAAATTCTGTTCACAGATTTATATTAACAGTTAGAAAAGTTAAGAGTTCTGATGTTAGAGAATAGTTTCAAGCCACCCATAGGCAGGTTGCAAAAAATGGGCAGAAGTCTGATGGAAGAGAGTCCTCACTAGTCAAAGAGAAGAGCTTGTCCAGTTAGTTTGTCATGACAAAAGATACAGAAGCTGTCCCAAGTGTCACCTACCTAACCCCAAGCCTGTGCACAAATCTATGTAAAACAGTATTAGTATCTTTCGTTTATTTGCCATGGTATTATTTCACGTTGTATTTCCCTTGTGAACATACACTACGCCTCACTTAGTTTTTACGTACACTGATGAGAATGAGAATCAAGATAAATGTGAGGTGATTTGATCTGTCTGTAAAGGACTGAGTGAGAGAGAAAAGAAACCCTGTTGTATGTTTACAGCATATAGGGCTGGAAAACTGCAGTATAATCAGAGCAGCCATGCTAACCAATGTCCATTGCTAAAAGTGTCTACAGTGGACATTGCAAGCATTGGCAATAAAACCTATCAATGGAAGGTTGACTGCTCCAATAAGTTGCAGTTTCTGCTAACAAGGTGAACAGGAAGCACTCAAAAAATAACAGGCTAATGAAGGCAGTGTAATGGTTTGAACAATGTTCTGATGGAGAAATACGAGGGTAAGTAAAAAATTATCTTCTCTTTTGCCATAACATATCTTTGGGTTTGTCACATTGCCTTCTGCTCATGTGTGCTTATAGTTGGTACTATTATGGTCACATGATCAAAGTTTGAGCTTGATCATTCTAGTTTTCTTGCTGCTCTTATGCTGTAAACATGGTTGCAGTGTCCACCAAGGAGGAACAAAGAGCAGTGATCTGATTTCTCTGATTGGAAAGTGTTGTCAGGGGCTGAAATTCAGCAAGCTCAAGAGATGGTAATGGTGAACCAGTGAGTTATCATCAATGAGGTAACATGTTCTCTATAGATTCAGATCACTGCTTTATGTTCCTCCTTGGTGCACACTGCTAGGGGACAGGCCATGTTTACACTGTAACAGCAGCAAGAAAACTGGTATAAATTCATGTGACTGAAAAAGACACAAGGACGTCACATCATGGTAGTGAGAAAATAACTAAAATCATAATTATATATATATATATATATATATATATATATATATATATATAAAGTGCGCAGGTATGCAGAAAGTAGAAAAGAACACATTGGGTGCATGATCCGGGGTTCCTTAGTATTTTTGTTTTTATTTTTAAGAAGACAATGCTCCATACAGAAGTAGAGCTTTATTATAATAATATTTTTTGTTTAAAAATATGATTTGCAAAGGAATCATATTTTTAAACAAAAAAAATATATATATATATATATATATATATATATATATATATATATATATATATCTATCTGAACGCTTTCAGCTATACATTTAGCCATTTAAAAGGATTAAATATTTTAACTGTTAAATAAGAAATAGTTTGTTGCATGTATGTGTTTATATAATTTTTTTTTTTTTCAAAACCTGGTCAAAATATTGTGTCCATGTTCATAGTTGATATTATTGAGTGTTGGTTTTTTTGTTTTTATTAATAAGGCTTCCAATATTTTTAGACTTTTTTGCATGTAGATGATGCTATTATATTTGTGTTGTCAACAAGTATGTTACGAATAGGGTCCAGTAGGTCTCCATGAATATTTAAATGAGATCTAATTGAGCTATGTTAAGAAAGGTGTAGAGTGAGTCTTTGTCAAACATGTTGTAGTATGGCCTATATAATTATTTATGAATTTTGATTGATCAGGAATACAATTCCTTAATGGGCATTTAACAGTTAAAATATTTAATCCTTGAAAATGGCTAAATGTATAGCCAAAGAGAAATTTTATAAAAAAATAAATCAAAGCACCTTGTCTTTCATATTTATTGGATGGTGAATATATATATATATATATATATATATATATATATATATATGATCAGTCAGGTTGGGTACTATGACCCACTACTACTTGCTGCATGGTCATGTTATCGGCAACTGAACTAATTCCCTCACTAGGCTTTTCTGATGGGGAGGACACCCACCCAGAAAGACTAAAAGCAAGACTCATCAAAAGGTGCAGAGATGTATAAATACATTTGAACTCCTTAGCCTTAGTTAAGGTATCCCACTAGGAAAAAGAAAACTCTGATATGACACCTGAAACTTGACAGCATCCAATGATGTTGACCCATTCCTCTTTTTGCACACCTACTATTCTTGCTCAAAGAGTGGGATTGAACCAGCACAATGCTTTTCTCCACTTTAAAAATTTAATGTACAAGCATTGCTTAGTATTGTAACTGACAACTGAGTCTTGCAATTGCTGTCTTGAGATGGCCATACTCAGCAACAAGATAGCGAGTCTTGCAATTGGTGTCTTGAGATGGCCATACTCAGCAACAAGATAGCAGCCATCATATATATCAGTTGAATATTCAGAAAAATTGTTTGTGCATTTTATAAGACAAAAGTAAAATTGATGAAATCTAACAGCAGTTACCTCTGCCCAGCAGGATGCAGGTTTGAATCCTGCGAGAGAGTGTATATTTTCCTTTAATAAAATTTCTCAAATATTCAGGCAAATAGACAAAAATATATTGTCTAATTAATAAACAGAGCATTTACTCAAATATGCATATCCACTAAAAAATAATATTTAAATTGATATATATATATATATATATATATATATATATATATATATATATAAGCAAATATATGGATATAAATCCGACAGTATTAAGAAAAATATATGGAAAAACAAAATCCGAATATGCAAATATGCTGTATGCTGTTTTAATGTCGAAACGTTTGACGTCAACATTGAAATAACATTAAAACAGCATATTTGCATATTAGGATTTTTTTTTTTCCATATATTTTTTTCTTCATATATATATATATATATATATATATATATATATATATATATAATCACAGCACCCTACAGGTATGTGCAGATATACCCTATGAAAAAAAAATTTGCACCAATAATAATGTTTAAAAAGAAAAATCAAGAAATATAAGCAATTAATTGTTGATACCTCCTGACAAGTGGACGGATAGGTTTGTCTACAAAACACTGAAGTTGATATGCTGACGGCAACCTCTAAGGTGGCAAACCTTTACTTTCATGATGAGTAGTACAAGTTTGGATCAGCCTAATCATCTGCTGATGTCCAAACTATCATTACTTGCAGAAATTAGTGATGCTCTTGATGACAAACACACCTCAAAACCATATCATTAGATATCTCAAAGCCCTTCAACAAGATGTGGCACAAATGTTGGCTACACAAACGCTTTTGGTATGGAATTTCTCTATTATAAAATCCTTCTTAACAGCCTAACAGGTAAGTCCCTCCATAGCCCTGACATTCAATGCAGGCATCTCTAGGGGTCACTTCTTGGACAAAGCCCCTTTTTGATTTACATTAATGATCTGCCTAAGAATATACTCATCATTTGTAAATATCTATGCCAATGATACAATTATATACAGGTGCACCACTAAAAATCTTGAGGATCAGTTTGGCAGCTGATTTCTCATCTGACCTCTCGCTCTAACTATCCAGTGGGTGGAAAAACTGGCTGGTTAGATTCAATGCCTTGAAAACCAAACTAGTTACATTCTATCAATGCCAAGTGAACTCTGAACTACTGCTAGTCACAATGAGCAGATGTTCCCTTGGAGAGGCTCCATGCCTTGAGAGACTATTGGACCTTAAACTCACCCCTGACCTCAAGTGAAACTCTTACATATGATCTATCACCAAAGATGCAGCTAAAATAGTCAGCTAGTATGACTCCACTAAGTACCTGAATTCTCATGCTATCCTCTACCTTACTAGAGCCAGATCAGGCCAAAAATGGAGTACTGTTGCTATATTTGGAGCTGCCCAGTCCTCACTTTACAGTTTTGATAGAGCTCAAAAGCATTTCAGAGACATTTTGGGTGACAAATTATCCCCCCCCAACCTCTCTCTCACAGGCAGGATATGGCAAGCCTCTCACTGTTCTATCGTTACTACCATGGAAAGTGCTTGGATGAACTACAATCCTTGGCTTCACTAGGTCTAGTTTTTATAGCTAAGACCCACCATACCACTTATATCATAGCAAACCACCCACATTCCCTCTGGATTCCATCAGTTAGAAGTAAGTTCCAACAGATTTTTCCTGCAAAGCACTGCTCTGTGGAACTGACTCCCAAGAGGATGTTTCCCTGATCACTACAATCTTAACCTGTTCAAGTCTAGAGTTAAGTGTCCTCCTCCTATCCATATGAACTACCTCAAGTGGCCTTGTACAGGGAAGGCCTTACTGTAAAAAATATATATATACAGGGTGCGATGGATAAATTGTCATCTAAATTATGCAAAAATAAAAATAACACTGACATTTCATTTTAACAGATATATTTACCAAAATTACATCAAAATATCTTGAAATACTAAAGAGTAAATTTATTCAATAAAATAACCATTGGCTTAACCACAGCCTCCAGACAAGTTTGGAATATCCTACAACTCTCCTGAATAGTCTTCTTGTTTAAGTTGGTGAATGTAGCCATAATCCTTGCTCTCAGATCATTTTTGGTGTTACAAGAAATTTTGTTTTTCTCTCACTAAACTGCGCCCCACACAAGAAGGTTGCAGTCTTGGGGATGAGGTGTGTCTCAGAAATTGTCTGAGAGCCATGACTCAGTTCTCCTGCTTCTGCAGCATGGTGCAGAGTCCTGTTGCCAGACATAGTCTTTCAGCAGCCACCCTCTTGATCCAGAGCAGCAAGACCTCCACAAGACATTTAAAAAAGGTGTCTGTGTTGAATCTGAGGCCCTGTGGGAAGATGAATGGAAGTATAATGTGATCACTTCAAACACCTTTGGAATTACCCTTTGAATCATCCAACTCTTTCTGAATCCTCTGCTCTGTCCTTAGATTGACACCCAAATACTCTGAAATGTTTATATTAGAGCTTCTGGTGTTAATACCAAGCAGTACCATGATGTTTCTAAATTTATGGTGAAGTGAATTATGTCACGGAGCATTTTTCTTACAGACACTGCCCAACTGCCTCTGCAGTTGACAAAATCAAAAACAAACAACGTACATGCACAAAATTAAAAATATGAAATGGTGACAATTTACCGATCAAACCAATATATGTATATATATCCTACAAGCTCTTAACAATAACACAAACTTGTTATACCACATAAACTTCAAAAAAGCATCTATAATTGCTCATGGCATTGAGTATAAATAGCAAACCAACAAAAATTAATAAAATTGCATCAAATGTCAAACCCAACATAGTAAATATATATATATATATATATTCTTCCATAGTGTATTTAGTTCATACCATTCATATCATTTCCCTAATAGCTGTATATCATACAGCCTTGAAGTTTATTGATTTCCACATCGCACTATGAATATACATAAACTTCAAAATTTTTTCCTGTGAATTTTGAATTCTCAACACCACTGTTATGTCTTCATTGCATTGAATGAAGATTATGAAATCAAGAAGTAGTATGTCACTTGGAGTCAGTGTAGTCTTGCTGAAATAGGTAGTAAGCTAAATGTCTAATTCTCTACTTGTTTACTCTTTCTACTGATGATTCTATGTCAGTCTATATGTATTTGGCCAAGCCCAAAACCTCTTTTGGAGAGATGTGTTCATCTCCTCAACAACTGTAGCATGACTTAGAGTTTCATGCACAATGCAATCTTCAGGTACTGAGTTATGACTTATGTGTTATATTGCATTGAGCACTATTTTATTAACACCAGCACTTAATGGGTGATATACATATATATATATATATATATAATCCTACTACATACACTTGAAAAGTTTAAGTAGTAGTCAGCCAATAGACATACCTTTCTTATAAATAATATTTACTTTGCTATAAAGTATCAAGCACTTTTTGTCTCTCCAATGTCCTTTTTTCTATCCCTTAGTAGATATTTTACTTATTACATAAAGTAAATATAGATAACAGGACCTTATTATTAAATATTTAACTTCTTTAGAAGAGATTAAAATCAGTATCTCCTTTCAGTCAAAAAACAAAATAACATTCTTTGGTGTTTGATCATATTTCATTTTAATGACAGATTTTCAGTGGAGACAATATTGACATGTTTAACACAGAGACTTGAACCTAGTGTTAAATTAACAGTAAAGTAAAGTATTGACCTGGAAAGCCCTTATGAATAATACAGCAGTTGTTATCCACTGACCCTGAAAAGAAAACATTTTAAACAAGTCTGCTATTAATAGTCAATGAAATCCACAGACTGCCTTTCAACCAAAAGTATACTTGTGCTTACTTGTCTATGTTTCTGTACTATATAAATAGGCAAATGCATTAGTGGTCTCTTCTCATGAAGTTATGGGGATTTCAGTTTACAAGATCTATTGAAGTGTTGGTTCTAGTTCAGCTCTAGGAGAAGGAATCTATATGTGAGGCATATATTAGAACATTTTTGAACATAAGTAATCAATACTGACTTACAAAAATATTTAACTAGAGTTGATATTAAATTTGTATCTAATATTGATCATTGGTATCTCATGATTACTTTTAACATCTAATGGTTTAAATCAATTGACTATGGCATATTTTGATGATCCTAGCTTTTCTCAGATTTCTTTGAGCACTGGTACTTAGGTTCTCTTCTACTTTGCTCTAAAGTATCATAATCGATGTTATAAAATAATATAAGACATATCTCAGCTGATTTACAGGCAAATACGCAAGAGCCGGATGTGAACAGGACAAAACCCAGTCACAAAATGACCATTACCTTCAATTACAAATGTTCCTGACACACGAGTTCCAGTTGAAAAATAAAATAATAATTAAAGTGTTCTATTTTTCGTCCAATAAAAATGCTTCCCTCCTAATTATACTCGCTTCATTTTTCGAGCCTGTTATGCCATAAAAAAATGCTATAAAAGGGGTCACATGGAAGTTCAACAGGCAGTCAACAGGTGCCCAGAGTAGAGACCTGTCACAGTCAGCTACTGACAGCAGGGGAGCGTCAACCACTGTCAACATGTGAACTACTATGAGAGATTGACCTAGATCCAAAGCCGGCTTATGAACTTTACCACAAGGTAGCTGTCCCAAACCCACATGTTCCTGTTGAAATAAACCACGTAAATCTATTTCTGCTGTTGTCGTATTTCTTTCTTGCAACCATATGCTTGTCTATAACACTGGTGTCAGAAGTGTACAGCAAGAGAAATATGGCTGACTACACGAGCTTCACCCGAGCCAAACTATTTACTCTCATCAAGGAACAGAAAACATTACTATTCAACTGGAAAACGGGACCAACACAGCCTTCCGAAGCCACAATACAGGAAATTCAAGCCAACGTAAACATAATGCTGACAGCCCTAAAATCAACTACTTCAACAAATCCCGCAGCTCAAACAAACGGCGATTACAGCTTAATGATGTGCCAACAAGCTATACGTAACATATTGAAGCTAGAGAGAACTTTTCACCCTGGACACGACGTGAACCGATTCATCACGGCCCTAAACAAAGCATACACAATCCACGTCATGCCAGAACTCAGCGCCTATCCCAGCCTGGAATGCAAATTTGTCAAGTCTGCTAAAGATTTACTGGACCAAAGTATCTTTCAGCAGATGGTTGACTCAAAAAAGGACATATCCACCTTCGAACAACTGAATGAATACTTATTAGGAGCCCACGTAAGCCAGATGACTAACTTCCAACACCTCAGCCAAGCCTGGGATCTGGAAATGCGAGACGGCGAAAAATCAACAGACTTCGCGGGTCGACTCGAAAACACCCTTAGAGAGGCAGCCGTCCACATAAAAAACAAATACAAAAAGGACAAAAATACTGACTTAACAGTCGATGGACTTATTTCCATCATCGGCGCTATGCTAATGAGTGAAAATTTGGAACTCAAATCTTTACCCACATCTCGTCAAGTCAATGGACAACCACTATTCAGCCATTGGCATAGCCTCCGAAGCTCAAATATACCTTGATCGCGGTGTAAAATCCAACGACATGACTTCACACAACACTGTGTATTTCACACAGAAACTACAGCGGTCAAACCAAAGAAACGCGCCACTCCGACCCAGCAGGCTACCAAACCCACAGCAGACAGGCCTCACCAACCCTCCCGAACATGGCCACCATCCGACACGCAGAAACCATCAGCACACACCCAAAATCAGCGTGTGCAAAAACTACCTCAGAGGTCGCCCCTGCCACCATGGACGCAACTGCCTATATCGCCACCCACCTCGCACTTGGGCACAGGCTCATATCGCCGCAACGAATGATAATATACAAGCCATAAATGATGTGGAACAGGATTTTCGCTTCGGGCAGGACGAGATGTGATGCCTCGTTCGCCATGCCCCTATGTCAGCCATCACACCTTCAACTTTCAAGGACTCGCTCACCATTCACCGCTCGTCCAGTCCACCTTCAACTTCAGGGACATCACCTTCTCTGGCGTAGCAATGCTAGACTCTGGATGCTCCACCTGCATCATACCAATATCTTGGTTACCCAGAGAAGCCAAGAAACTCATGACCCGCCCCGACGTCGTAGTAAAAGGAATCAACGGCAGCACCACCGCCCTCGGTGAACTGACTTGCGACATCACCATCGGCAGTCGAGACTCACCCACATTCAAAAGGTTAACGTGCTGGTAACTACCCAAATCACACCGATCCTGATCGGTCAAAATATCCTATGTCACAACATGCTCGATTCTTATCTAATCGACAACCAAAATGCGACTATATAATTCAGGCGCACACTTTCCTCAGGATGCACAACACACACAGCTGCAATCATATCACCGTCATCGTCAACCAACGATCCAGCATATGGTGCCCAAGCTGACATCATCCAAAACCAGCCTACTATGGAATTACAGCCCAACAGCCAGACACTGGATCAAAAGCTAACCTGGCTAAAGCATAACACGGGGCTATCGCTACCAAACCACCCGAACCGAGACGAACTAGAGGCCACTGCAAATTTACTCTTTGCTACGCTGACATTATCGGCACAGAAAGCAGCAGCAAAGGCACATTCATCCGACCCATCCGCATACCAACCAACAGCTAGTCTCGCAGCCAGAAACAACACCCGATAGCTCAGGCTTTGGAAGCAGATGTAGATACCGAAATTAAACGTATGGCTGATGAAGGTATCATTGAAAACTGCAGCGACCCCAAAGGCTCCAATAGCCCTGTATTTGCCATATGCAAGAAAAACGGATCGATTTGTATCGTTGCTAACTTTAAAAGAACTCTCAACAAGGTCTTAGTCGATCTTGACCCAATGCCAAGGATCGACCACTTGTTCAACAAAATCGGCAAAGGCAATAGATATTTCACTACTCTCGATCTACGCAGCGGCTACTGGCAAATTGAGATCGACAAGCAAGACCGATACAAAACAGCATTTACATGGAAGGACCAATGCTATCAATACACGTGCCTGGCCTTCGGCCTTACATCTGCCGGACAAATCTTCTCCCATTGCATAGCAGAAGCCCTAGCCATGGTCACATCCCATGACAACATTTCCTCCTATATCGATGACAACCTGGTCCACACTAGGCCATTTAGGGAGTACATACTCTCCCTTGAACAATTTTTTACTGCCCTCTGAAAATTCGGACTCAAGCTGAATCCCGATAAATGTTCCTTCCTCGCATCAGAGGCAAAATTCCTCCGACGCATAGTAAACGGCGAAGGATTCAAGGCTGATCCAGAATACATTCGTGCCATCAAGGAAATGAAACCTCCAATATCAAAAAAGGAATTACAAAGCCTTATCGGCCATTTAGTGTGGATCAGACAATTCCTAGAGACATGTCTTCACGAACAAATCAGGTCAGATATGTTTTCAAAACTTATGGGTCCCATACACGAACTCAACAAGGTTAATAAACCGTTTGTCTGGACGCAAAATGCCGACAGAGCCTTCAAAAAAATCAAGGACCGTCTCTCTTCGCCACCCGTCATCTTGATTCCAGATTTCTCCAAACTTTTCACACTCACCACTGATGCCAGTGACGTCGCATGTGGAGCAATCTTAATGCAAGAAGCCGACAATGGGAAGAAAGATATCATAGCGGTCGCTTCCCATACATTCAACTCCATGGAACAGAACTGGTCCACGACGGAACAAGAGGCATATGCAATAAAGTGGGCAATATTGAAATTTGATTATTTCCTTCACAACCGCCCCTTCGTCATCTTCACCGACCACAGATCGCTGACATATCTGGACCAACGAGAGTTCAATAATGCCAAAATACAACGATGGCAAGAAGAAATTTCATGTTATAAATTCGTCTTGGAATATGTTGAAGGCGAATCAAATGTATGGGCTGACATGCTCAACAGAGGTTGCAGACATAAGAAAACGAAAGCTCCGAACGACCCTACACCGGCAGGCAAGATATTCGAGGTAAGCAGTTCAAACCTCCGTGTATACATCCCATCTTGGTGCCTCGGCAAGTTTAACGGTTTACAGCTCATTCCCAAAACTCACACACCACAAAACGCCCGCACCCACAAGCGCACCACCAACGCATTCTTCGCCTATCACTCCACCACCACCATCCCCACTGAGAGAATCTGCAACCACCTCGGCATCGCAGATGAACAACAGAAGGACGGCACCCTGGCAAAGATCATCAGCGCCCTCCAGTCACCCACTCCAAGCGAACCTCATATCGATCCTGATGACCACCGAGCTACGCTTTTCAAAAAACATTTGCACCAATTTTTTGTAGAACCAGGCACCTCCGTTTTGATGATAAGAGACAGTAAACACTCTCCGAGATTGGTTGTACCATACAAACTACGACCCAGATATCTATACCAGGCACACGAGGGCAGCAACCACTCAGGTGTTACCTGTATGCGAGAACTCCTTTCCAGCTACTGGTGGGAATTCAAAAACCACAACATGTGAACGGGACAAAACCCAGTCACAAAATGACCATTACCTTCAATTACAAATGTTCCTGACACACGAGTTCCAGTTGAAAAATAAAATAATAATTAAAGTGTTCTATTTTTCGTCCAATAAAAATGCTTCCCTCCTAATTATACTCACTTCGTTTTTCGAGCCTGTTATGCCATAAAAAAACGCTATAAAAGGGGTCACATGGAAGTTCAACAGGCAGTCAACAGGTGCCCAGAGTAGAGACCTGTCACAGTCAGCTACTGACAGCAGGGGAGCATCAACCACCGTCAACATGTGTGAACTACTATGAGAGATCGACCTAGATCCGAAGCCGGCTTATGAACTTTACCACAAGGTAGCTGTCCCAAACCCACACGTTCCTGTTGAAATAAACCACGTAAATCTATTTCTGCTGTTGTCGTATTTCTTTCTTGCAACCATACGCTTGTCTATAACATCGATAACTGATAATCATCTACTTCTGAACTTTATTTCAAAGGGCAAGTCACCACTCTTAGAATGCTTTAAGCAGTTGTTGCATTAACTTTCTTTCCACTTCCCCAATTAATATGCATCACACTTCACAAATCATTTGCCCCTTTGAGTCAGTGAAGCCCAATTTGTTCAGAGAAATAGGAGATGTCATGGAGAGAAGAAGCTTTCCAGCTTCTCACAACATGATGTACCAGACTTACAAATAATAACAGATTTCGTAACATTCACTAGCTTTCCTTTTCAGGGTTGGTGAGAAAGCCTGTAACACATTTTTACTCTTTGTTAGCATGCTCTTTTTCTAAAAAATAAAACTTTCATTTACATTCTTCTCTCTTCTCCCTAGCCATCTTTATTTTTTTTATTATTTTAAATGCTTGGATGAATATCTGTACCAAAGGCCACTACTACTAAGGCAACTCACATATATTTAATAAACCCAACGTTAATTGGGGACTTCCTGACATTTGTATTAAACATGTTTCTCTATTTCTGTCTGAATTTCTGAGATTAGGAGTTATCATTATTCACGCTGTTTATATTTGGGCTATTGTCCTCATCTTTATTGTTATTATCCCAATATTTTGGCTATCCTGCCCTCTGGTTTTCATCAGTGATCTGGGTAACCTACAGAGAATTCTGAACCACACCCATTATTTAATCTATGGAGCAAGGCTCTTCTCATTCCACTGCCCATGTTTAGGGATATCTTGTCTAGTTCTTATTTTTAGTATTTCTCACTGTTTCCACTGAGCCCAAGTAAACACTGTCTGGCCCAGGGATTGAACTCACAATTACTATGTCACTCAAATTCACAAACTAATGCTTTATCCACTAGACCATTGTCCCGTATTGTTCTTGGACACATAATGAGGAAGAAGGTTCTTTGGAAAACTTAAACCTCATGGGGGAATATTGAGGTCAAGAGAAATAGGGAAAGGTAATGAATCACTTACCTGATGAGCTTGTGTAAATAGAAGGCAGAATGGAGGAGGGAGCCTTAGCAAAGGGAGAAAAACTGCTAAGGGCCACAAAGGATGTGGAGAGCCACGATCACCTATTTCCTGACAAGACACAGCACATAGAAGAAGAATACTCAATAGATTCTATAACACATCTTGATTCATTGGGCTTGTTTGTTTTTTGAATCATTTCATCCCAAGCAAGACAACAAAGCCACTAAGACACAAGGGCTTACTGAGTGTGAAAGAATAAGAAAAAAGAGAAACATTATTAAAGAACAATAAAAGAAGAGGAATCAAGAAGATAGTAGATAATGATTGACATTGCATTTAAATTTTTGAAGATCATAGTTGGCTGGAAGCAAGAAGCCGAGAGATGGTCTCTTTATGTCTTTCTATGGTGAATTCTGTAAGCTGTTAGATGAATTCTATCACTACTCCTTCATTCCACAAAGAGAGTATACTGTTACCCAACACAGATGCCAATAATTACCCCAGTCATCCCAGAAGACTGGTGCTTGAGAAATTGAAGGCAAAATTTAAATAAATGCTTGATCTTGGGATTATTTGGCTGTTTAACAGTGATTTGACATCTCCTTTACATCTTTTTCTTAATGTTCATGATTCATGGAATGCTTCTGGAGATTATCAAGCATTGAATTCAATCATTAAACAGGATTGTTGTCTTATTCCCTTTATTTACAATATTGTGGCTGTTACACTGGGTAAACAGTTTCTAACAAAGATTGATCTTATCAGAGTGTATCATTGGATCCTTGTTGAACTTGAATACATTCCAAAGACATCCATAACAACCACTTTCCATTTGTTTGAATTCTTATGCATATCATTTGGCCTTCATAATGATGCACAATATTTTCACCTTTTCATTGACTATATACGTTCTGCCTTTTGACTGCACTTACATAGACAATGTCTTAATAATAGCTAGTGATCCTATAGTGGAAAACATACAGCATGTTCATCATGTTTTTGAGTGTTTCAGACAGTTTGGTATGGTCATAAATCTGAATAAATGTGAATTTAATAGACCCAAATTTGTTTTTCTTGGATACCACATTTCCTCAAGTGGCATATTTCCTTTGTTAGGGAAGGTAAAAACTATTGATACATTTCCTGTACCAGTCACCGTGAGGCAGTAATGTCAGTTTGGGGACATGATCAATTTTCTTTTTAATGCTTTTTTTCCCCCACTGTGCACACATCTACAAACTATTAATTGACAGTTAACAAATGCTAAAAATTATGACATAATTTTCTCAGATCAACTTTACATTATCCCATGCCATAAAACACATTGTTTCTGACCATAAACTGTGTTTCACAGTGGGTACATCATCTAGTAGAATTGGAGCTGCTTTTTAACATATTGATAGGGACTGGAAACCCATTTTCTTTTTCTCTCGTAAATTGACTTTGGCAGAAACAAGATGCCAACAACATTTGGACATGAACTTCTAGCAGTGTATTCAGCAATCTGTTATTTTCATCAGCTTTTAGAAGATTGGACATTCTACATCTTGAAAGACCCCCAACTATTATTAGGTGTTTTTCAGTCTTTTTTGCAGACAAGTACTCTATCTGTTAAATACAAAACCAATCAGAGGCCTTGTTGTCAGATGTAGTTTATTATCATACCCAAGACTGCAAGTTCATACCATGAAAAAAATAAAGGTTTGGTGGAGCAATTCTATTCTAGTCTAACATCTACTTTACATACCAATTTAGACCAATCAAACTGGTTTAACATTTGCCCTTACTTCTTTTAGGATTTTGCACTTCTGTAAAAAAAGAGAATTAATTTTTCATCTGCGGATATGTTGTATGGTAAAACTCTATCTACCAGGATAATATTTTTTTTTAACCACTTCAACATACTTGAACCTAACTTCATTAATATCTAGGCTTACAGGTAGAATGGCCATCCTTGCATATCACCCTTTTATTGGAGGTTATAAAAAGGACTGTGTAACTTAACTCTGGAAACATTGCACGCCTTCATTTTTACATAATTCTGCTAGAGCTCATGTTCTGCAACTGCCATATAATCTTATTAAGAAACATAAACAATATGGACAATACTTCAACAAATGTTTCTTAGACAGGATGAAATCTGTCTTTTCAAATGATTCTTGGTTGTACATCTCTCAACTGCATTACTGTCTGATGTAGTTCCTGATGAACTGAAGCAAAGAGTGACACATTCAGGTCAGCATGTTAAATGAGCCAAATGCCTTCTACTCTGAGCATTCTTTTTTTGTTTTTAATTTAACCATTCATTTGTTACATGATTTCTTTTCATTCTTTTCATATTCCACATGTATTGGGAGGGGGGGTGAACGTTGCTTGGTTAACTTTCCTCCCTCTTCCTCAATTAATATACACTGCCTTTGAGGGGGGGGTCATGTGATCCATAACAGCCAGTGAATGAAGCCCACTCTGTTTTGACAACAGTTTACTGGGTGATGCCTTGAAGAGAAGATGCCTTCTGGATGGGTGTGTAAAACACAGTTTCTTGCAATATGACATACAGCACTTGTGAGTAAAGACAGATTTTGTAAAATCGTATAAAAGGTATTTAATAAATTTCTATACATTGTTAACATGCTCTCTTTCTAGAAATTAAATTAATGAATCATAGATAATCTTTAGATGTGGACATGAAATGAGCTTTAGAGTAAAGGTCTGTAATGAAATGAAAATACTTTTGACATATGCTAATATCTAATAATGATAATATTCATTCTATAATTGAGTCATAGAGAGTCTTTAGATGTGGATATGAAATGAACTTTAGAGTAAAGGTCTGTAATGAAATGAAAATACTTTTGACATATGCTAATATCTAATAATGATAATATTCATTCTATAATTGAGTCATAGAGAGTCTTTAGATGTGGATATGAAATGAACTTTAGAGTAAAGGTCTGTAATGAAATGAAAATACTTTTGACATATTCTAATATCTAATAATGATAATATTCATTCTATAATTGAGTCATAGAGAGTCTTTAGATGTGGATATGAAATGAACTTTAGAGTAAAGGTCTGTAATGAAATGAAAATACTTTTGACATATGCTAATATCTAATAATGATAATATTCATTCTATAATTGAGTCATAGAGAGTCTTTAGATGTGGATATGAAATGAACTTTAGAGTAAAGGTCTGTAATGAAATGAAAATACTTTTGACATATTCTAATATCTAATAATGATAATATTCATTCTATAATTGAGTCATAGAGAGTCTTTAGATGTGGATATGAAATGAACTTTAGAGTAAAGGTCTGTAAAAAAATAAATGACAATACTTTTGATACACAGTAATAATTATGAAAGTGACTTGTTTGGTATTTTAAACTATGCTCATTATTAATCCTCTAAATATAAAAGTACATTATTAAATTGTTTTCTTAATGCACATTCTAGGTACAAAGGATTTAGCTAATTTTGTTTGATGATATAACAATGATGCCATAGTTAATCATTGATTTTATAGTCTGTTGTAATTGACTATTAATATCTATTTTTATTTACTTTGTATTTTACTTGATCTTCAACTTTGACACATTGTTTAGGCAATCTCTTTCATCTGTTATTGAAACATTACCTTTCTGATACTTTATAGTCATTAATATCTTAATTGTGAGATCAAATTAATAATTGTTTTATTTTTTAATTACACTGATTAATTTTAAAATTGGAGACAAAAACTGTTCATCTTTAGACATATATGGTCTTTTGAGTACAATGGTGATTTTGTTTAATGATACACTTGTTAGATGTTAAGCTGATAATCTATTCTAACTATATGTATTTTTATTTGATCTATGAATTCTCCAACAATGGCTCAACTTAATTATATTGGTTTATTCAAACTATGATATTGTTCTTTACAAAATATTATTCCAAAGCTTATTTCATCTAAAAACTATGATAATGACTACTATTATAACGCTCACATCATGATCATAAATAATAATCAGGATGTTATAATGACATATACAAGAATTGGGATTCTGGCAATTTTGATTCATTACTTTAGACTGAGCCTTGAAGCCACTGAAACTACTTGCAGAAATTAGGAAATGTAAAGAAATAAAACAATGTCTTTACTGCCCAAAACTAGTTTAAGTATTTCAAAATAAAATCCAAAAGTAGACGGCCATCAATATACTTTTCTAAGTTCAAACTATTCTTCTTTATTTGGCTTGATTTCTGCCTGCTTTCTATAACTATCTGGATGTAACTGCTTTTTGAAACTGACTCCAGAGATCACAACAATCTTAACTTCTTCAAGTTTAAAGTTAACCGTTATCTCTCCTAGATAACCTCATGAACAGCACTTTTTTCCTCCTCTTCTTAGACTCATACAACAACATCATTCAGCAACATTCTACCTTGAGTGACTCTTGAGCCTTGTATTGGGCAAGCATCAGTATAAAAAAAAAATTATCAAACAAGCAACACTGGCTTAAATCACATCCACAATTAGAACAGGAGGTACAAGATGTATATCTAGCAAGTCAGTTTTTTTAGCTTCTATGAGATATGGAAACAGAAGACCCATCAGGATGCTCCTGTTAACACCACAACACCAGACTCAGCACCTTACCTTATTTTGTGATGTCACAAATTGAATACTGTAGGGCTGGCAATGTGTGGCATAATTAAATGAGTCATGGTTTCAAACTGATCATTTAGCTCAGTTGTGGTGGTTCCATAATGATGTGGAGTGCATTCACATAGCATAGGCTGGATCTGCCAGTCCATCTAAACCTGTCATTGATGATTGATAGACTACACTGCTTTTTGACCATTTGAACCCATTCATGTATTCCAGGTACACCAAAAATGATCCTTAATTCCAGCAGGATAATACACTATATCATCCAGCCCAAGTTGCCCACAAATTTCAAAGACTTCCAATGAATGCTTTGGCCATCATGTTCATCTGAAATGAGTTCAATCAAGCATTTATGGGATGTTATTGAGAGGTCTATACACATACAAGGTCATTTACCTACAAATATCAGAGAGCTATGGACAGTTGTCAAAATGGCATGGGTTAACATCTCTCCAGATGTCTTCTGATGATTTGCAGAGTTGATGTCATACTGAAGTACTTTGACAGGTTAAATAAGGTTCTTTAAGATACTAGGCACTATCCTATGATGTTTTGCATATTAGAAATTGAACAGTATATCCAGTGGTATACTGTTTGCTTCTTTAACTACTTGGCTATCACTTAGTGCTTTAAAGATGTTTAAAAAATTTAAACATGTTATTCTATTACAGATAAATAATACTTTTCAAAATATTTTTGTGTAAATGAATAAACTGCATAGATTAATGTCAAATTATTGAGTGATATAAAAAGTTTGATCTGTATTTGATATGGCATTAGGAGCATTTAGATTTAATTAATTTTAATTATAAAAAAGATAAACAACATTTTTGGTCTGTTATACTTTTTTATTATTTTAAGAAAGGTAAAAATGTAACTGAAAAAGTTGTGCAGTTTCTGTAGAAGGCAGTATGACTGATCTAAGTTGTTTGCAAAGCTTTGTTTTTGGAAATTTCCTTCAGACTGATATTTCATGATTGGTTAGACTTGTTTAATCAATGCCATACATAGAGAGAGAGAACTAACATAGTTGAAATAAGCAATTCAATAACTAAAGATCATTTACACCAATTTGGTTATGTTAGTCATTTTGATGTGTAACTTCCACATAAGCAAAATCTAAATTAGCAGCATTTTACATGTATGACTCAATATTTAAATAGGATGAAAGAAACTATGGCAGACAATGAAAAGTGGATTCTTTACAATAGTGTGAAATGCAAGAAACTGTGGGACAAGAGAAATAAATCATTAACTATGCCAAAGGCCAGTTTTTATAAAAAAATAAATAAATAAAATTATATAATGGAATTTAAATGAATTCCTCTACAATGTGCAGCTTTAAGTGAACAAAACGATTGATTGAACAAGTACTGTTCCCAATTAGATGAGTAGCAGTTTATGAAAAGTGTCTAGAATTAAGAGAAATAGCATAATAATGTTAGATGGAATGTTCTTTTGGTGACCAGAATGTGATTGTTCCTGACTGAAGAATTTTCATTCAATTCACCAGGACATGTTGTAGTATAATCAGCTGATCTTGTTGACTATCAGTGGTGAGTTCAATTCTCACTGAGTGCCTATACTTCTGAACTAAGCTAAGCTAACAGATATTGCATCTTGGATTACAATTTAGTCTGGTGATTACTAAAATCTCTAAATTTAAAAAAAAATTCAATTTCCTTGAAAGCTGAAAAAGTCACCTAGCACAGTTCTTTACTGAGAAATATTAAATAGTTTGGGATCACCTGGAACAAATGATGAGGAGCAATATAAAAACTATAATTGGGATACCTACATAGAAGAGGAACATGTGATTTTTATCTTGATTTCAAGTGTTTCTATTTTATAGATGATGGTTGGGGTTTCAAAGTTGGGTCTTCTAAGCAGCACCCAAGAGGAAGAAAAGGACAAATAAGTAAAAGAAAGCATTTGAGATCAAGTGGAAACAAGATGGACATTTATGATTTCCTGTTGCAGTTAGGACAGAAGGAGTCAGTTCTGGTCTGACTTTGGCAGAAGACAGACTGTCCCCTTGGTAGTTCTGATGCCACTCATTTGTATTACTAGCTGCATATGATGTGTAGATGAGCAGAGAGTTTGTTGTGGGAAGAGCTGAGCTGTTAGTATGACATGGCAGAAATTGTCCCAAGCTTCCACCTACCTACTCACTTAGTAAACTATTACCAGTTTTTCATGCACACTGATTTGAACAATAATTAATGACACAATGTTAGGGGCTCAGTGACTGGTTGGTGGAAAACTGGGTGAGAATGCCATTATATGTTCACAACAAAACAATAAATATATTGTTCAATAAAAGTCATGTCAAAAACTTTTAAAAAAAAAGAAACTGTCTATATTTCTGAAATGAAATATTGTAACTATTTACATCATTTGGACCAGAGGATAAAAGTGTTGGTTGAGTGATCCAAAGAGTTGTGAGTTCAATACCTGGCCACAATAAAGAGAACAAAATCTTGAAGAGTTGAGTTACTAAAGGGAATTAACTAAAAAGGAGATATGCAAAAAGGCATGACACATGGAATTAGAACAATCTGCCCCCTGGACTAAATAAAGGGTTTGGCTTGAAATTCCAACATATATCACCTTAAGAAGGTCAGAGTGTACAACAGCTGAAATGTTGTGAATATGGCAATAAATATGAGGACAACAGTTCAAATGATGTTTCTTATTTTTATATTATGTTATGGCTAAAAAAAATTGATGGGGAGATAATAAATGTATATTTTTGAAGGTATGTAATATATCTTTTTTTTATTTCTAAAAGCTATTTAGATATGCAAATGTTTTTGCATTATGTTACAAGCAAGTTAAAATTGCTTGGTTTCTCTTTTCCTGATTTTAGGCAACTAAAATAATTGTCTGGAATAATGACATCAATTGCTGAGATAAAAATCTTATCTAAAACTTATGTCATTGATTTTTTTTTTTTTTGAGTATGATATATAAGCATTGAATGAGAGTAGCAATTGAGTGATATTAATCCGTTAACACGATTATGTTGACCAGAGGTCAATTACAAAATCTGACTTCAAACAACAACTTTGTAATAACCAACATAGGCAATAAAAAATTTCTATGTGTTGATTTATGGATTTATGGCTTCAACTGAAGTTTTAAACATTGTTGTCACACTAAAAATATAATTGCAAATAAACTCGTTGGTGCCTGCAGATGAAAATGTATCTGAAAATACCAAGCATGAGATAACTTGAAGTCAGCATCATAATAAAAACTACCAACAATGAGTTATCTTGTGACTGGCAGTCAATGTGTTAACTGTAGTTCAGGTGCCATTTTCAAAGCAATTAGTGAAACATTTTTTAATTCTTTGTCTTGAATATGACTTTAAATAACCTGAATGAAAAAATAAACCTTGCTGAAAGAAATGGTTGTATTAATAGTAGAAATATTATTTTCAATCTTTATTAGATGAAACATTGTTAACCATTATTAATTGTTTTTACTAGTATTTCTTTCTACTTAATTATAGGTGCTTTTCATTGCTACTTGTCAGAGTCTTACACTATCATATACTAATTTTGTATAGTGTGTATCACCAATAAGGATAAGCTGGTGACAAGACTTGAACTCTAATCCCTTTTTCATCTTTTACCCAAATAAAAAGATTTGCAACCATATCATGTTAAAACACTGGTTCTTGTATTATCCCTGAATTTAAGCAATGTTGACCCTGGTCAGTACCTAAATGGGTGACCTCTCAGGAATACCTGGTATTGTAAGCTCGGATGTGCAGGTGGTATAATGGATAACAGCTCGGAATTGAAAATTGGAAAGGTAAATTCCAATTATAGTTGGTTAGTTATATTCACTTATGTGCAAATAACCTTAAAGGTATGGATCCATCTCTTCTTCCCCCAACTATGGGTTAATTACTAGGAATGTTATCAGTAAATCTTTATTATCTGTAAAAAATTATTGTAATCTGAAATTATTTTCTAACTTTAAAATAACCTGCAAAATGTTGACAAGCCATGAAAAGCAAATTAATCAATCAAAAAAACATAAATCAAGATAATGTTACTACTAAAAATAAAAGTAGTAAATATGGTACCAGATGATCCAGGCGAGAAGATGGAGATTAGATTTAACCTTCTGTCACCCATAGGCATTTGCAGTTTTAACCAGCAGAGACACTTTTATAGACAATCAGGCTTTCTGAGGAAAAGGGGACAATTGCATTAGTTGTAACAAAAGTAATTATGATTAAAGAAATACTAGCAAAAAATTAATGATGGTTGATAGACATGCTTTCTAAGGAAGATTTACTGCAATCACCAGTGCAATTAACTAAATATGATACATGTCATTAATTTTTCAGACCAACAATAATATTGGTAGAAAATCTCCCAGTACAAAAGTTTGTGGAGGAGATAAGCAGATCAAAAAGAAGGCAAACCAAAATTCAAATGGGGAAGAATCAAAGCAGCCTAAAGCCATAAGCAACCAACAAAATTTCCTTGAAGAAGATGATGACAGCCAAGTTTCCATGGAAACGCAGCCAAATCAGATGATCCCTAGAGTACATTTTGAAAGCAAACTGAAAAACAAAAATGTGCCTTTGAATTCCATTCTGAAAAAAAGCTCCCAGGAAACTGCTTCTAATCAATTCATAAATTCTTCTGAGTCTGACGCTAAAGAAAAAGCCTCATCTTTTAATACTCCTAAAAGTAATTCAACTTGTAAACCTCAGAATAACATCCTGGAAAACTGTGAAAAAGAATCTAATAAAACAACAGTAGATAGTCATTTGGATCCGAGTGATTTTAAAATCTCTGAGGAATTGCACACTCCAAAATTTAACAAAAACTCTGCAAATGAATCTCATGAACGTAATAAAGGAAATGTAAACCAAACAGGTATACGTTTCAATGGTATTGGTGCTTCTAGTGATTTTTGTCATGTCAAAGATGTTTCCCTAAAAGAAATACAAAAACCATTAGAAGAAGAAGCCAATGAAATTCCAGTATCAACCAATCAAAATTTTGACACAGCAGTAAATATTTTCAATAAAAGTGACAAAGAAAAGAAAAGAGTTTCCTTTCAACAAAAAGAAAGCAATTCCTTTTTGTCTACATTGCCACTTCATACAGTAAACAGTTCAGAAAAAGACAATTTCTTTACCAAAGAGAGAGACAAGAATAATTCAAGTAATCTTTTTGAAGAACTTGGGGAACCAGTAGTGGATGAAAAGATGGAGAAAGAGTCTGATTATTATTTAACCACAACAAAATACATTCAAACCGACAAAAAGGTAAGAGTTCATTTTTTTATCACTTTCAAGAATATACTTAATATATTATTTCAAAACTAACATAGTAGTCATAAAAGAAATAAAAGATTCATTTATGTATGGATCAGCATGTCTGCCTAGAATCAGATTATCTGTGCACACTTTCTAGGATCAAAGTTTTGCACCCAGATCCTCTGATCTAAGTTCAGAATATTACTCTCCAGCCCTTTGATCTAGGATCAGTGTTGCTTTCCAGCCCTTTGATCTTGAATCAGAGTCTGGTTCAAACAGGAATTCAGGTGTAATGTATTAAATTAAAACTAATGCAATGCAATATTTATCATTTACCAATTTAAAAATAAATAAATATGAAAACAATTTTTTATTCATAAATTTATAAACATTTACTAAATTCATATGTGAACCAACTATAAGGATATCCCTTATTATTTACTATTTTATAAAGTTTGAATCAATCAGCAATTAGCCAATATTTTGCCAACCATTCCAATAAACAATATAATAAAAAGTGTTTATTATTTTTGTTGTCAATTCTCAAGAACAAAAAATGATGTATAAATTCACTTTCATCATATGTTTAGTTTTATTACAATTCTAATCATCACTTTTTAACAGAATAAATATTGTCAAGGAGTGAAGGTAGTTAAAATAATATCAGTGTCAAAGAGAAAACTGTCCTTTTGACACTCAGTTTTTATTTGTGGGCACAAAACTTCAAGTTTGTCTCAGTTTTTTTTAGTTTTTTTATAAGCCTATAATACCAGATTTTAAGGGAGGCATTAATGGATTAAAAAAAACATACATAAAATAGGTGATATTTCTTTTAAAGAAAAAATGATTTCTATTATTTTAAGATTCAATATCTTATATTCATTCAGTAAATCTATATGTTAACATTATGGGCATCTTACCATCCACATATATAAAATGCAATGTGTGTTTATATATATATATATATATATATATATATATAGGATGCAATTGGTAAATTGTTTGTCACAATTTTATATTTTTAATTTTGTGTGTGCACATTGTTTTTGATTTTGTTGACTGTACAATATAATCGTGTCAGTTGGACACCATCTATGAGAAAAAGAGCACGATGACACAATTCACTCCACCAAAAATTTGGAAACAACATACTGTAATGTTTGGTATTCATGGCAGAAGCTCCATTACTAACATTTCAGAGTGTTTGGGTGTCACATCTGAGGACAGAGCAGAGGATTCGGAATATCCAGTCAACATCATGGTGTTTGAAGTGATCATTAATGATGGTGATGTTATGCCTCCATTCATTTTCACAGGGCCTCAGACTCAACACAGAGGCCTACATCAAGTGCCTTGAGGAGGTAGTGCTGCCCTGTGTGGCTGCTGGAAGGCACCATGTCTGACAACAGGACTCTGCACCATGACAGACAAGCAGGAGAATCCAGTTATGGCTCTCAGACAATTTCTGCAATTACATCAACCATTACATCTGGCCACCTAACTCCCCAGAATGCAACCCCCTTGATTATTATAATGTGGGGCGCAGTTGAGTGAGAGACCAACAAAACTCCTTGTAGCACCAAAGATGAACTGAAGACAAGAATTATGGCAGCATTCACCAACTTAAACAAGGTGACTATCCAGAAAATATTCAAGAGATTCTGAAGTCATCTGGAGGCCATGGTTGAAGCCAATGGTGATTTTATTGAATAAATTTACTCTTTATTATTTCAAGATATTTTTGCGTAATTTTGGTAAATATATCTGTTAAAATGAGATGCCATGTTTGCTTAATTTAGATGACAATTTATCCATCGCACCCACTCTACATGAGTGTGTGTGTGTGTGTTTTACAGAGCACACAGATACTATACACTGATCACTGGTAGAAGTACCAATTCATATGTAAATAATCCTATCGTTTTCAACCGTAGGTTCACCTATCACCCTGTTCACAATCCATCCCCATCTTTTGAACAGGAGTATAGGTTCATCCCTTGTTTCCTGTTTAGGATTGGGTTTCTGATTCCTTCTAAAGTTTACTCATTTTCTTTCACTTCCAGTAACCACTTTTGCCTTAGTGGCATTATCATCTTGCTTGAGGTGAAATGATTTAAAAATAAACTTATATGGTCATAGTTTATGAACTTGTTTAAGAGATCATTACTACTTTTTAGGAAGTTGAATCTTCACTGTGGGTTCCATATTTGGTGACTGTGCCAGATTAAACTTAGTAAATAGTCATTATGTAGAGTTCAGTTTTAAATAAAGCAACTGATAAAATGAAAAGTAATCATTTTATATTGCAGCCTGTTTCTCTTACTTGATTCCAACTGGTCAGTACGTTTCTGTACTTGTAAAATACACAGTATTTCAATTGTGTCAGTAATACTATTCAACTGATAGAAATATAATTTACTTTAACTATCTTGGTGAATTGAATAATCTAATAATTATTGACATGGAGTCAGTGAGTTCATGTTCTGCCTGTTCCATTTACTTTCACACAAATACTCTTGCAAAATCATGAATCAGTTTCTTATCTCTTCAGTTATGAGTTAAATAGCAAGGTAGACTGGGATCTCTAGCCTTGGATGGTAGTTAGTCTAAAATGATAGTTCTCAAATGCTGAAGTATTCCTCATAGGTTTGGCAGAAAAGGATAGCAGGTGAGCTGGAATGATTGAAAGACAATCAAAGATTTAAAAACAATTTTTTAAAATTTATATGCCAAAAATGAATAGGATTTCAAAATATTATGGATTACTTGTAATTGCATGCATGAGTCCCAGTATAAATAGTTATAAATAATTATTGACCAATTTTATCATTTTTGCATAATATCAAGTATTTAGAATATTTATAAAGGTAAAAGACAATAGGAAAACTGTAATATTAGCCAATGTGTTTTGTCCAATGTGGACTTTTTCAAGGCAAAAACGAAATGAATGTATTAAAACAAAGTAACTATTAACAACAAAACAAAATGTCCTTAGCAACTGGAAGAATTTAGAAAACACTATTGTATTCTTCCAGTTGTTGTTAATAGTTACTTTTAATACATTCATTTCATTTTTGCCTTGAAAAAGTCCACATCAGACGAAACACGTCGGCAACTATTACAGTTTTCCTACTGTCTTTTACCTTTATAAATATTGTCTTTTTCTACAGGTTAACTCTGAGAAATTTTTCATATTAAAAATATAGTAACTAGGGTCTGCGAATTGGAAAAGAGTTATCGATGATAATGTTCTGATTTCAAATTCACAGTTATCTCCCTTTAACACTCTCTCTGTTTTTTTTTATTTTTAATGTACTTTTTATCACATAAAATTTGGTGAGGAGCAAGGAAAATATTCATTCTAAAAATGTGACCCAAAGAAAAATAAATTTGTTAATCACTGGTCTAGAAGAAGTACTCTGAATTCAAAAATGTGTAGAGAACAACATGAAACCACTCTGCTATATTTAACAAGAAATCAGATCAAATTGCAGATGATAAAATAAGGTATCTGTGGAGAGCCAGGAGGATTTCCTACATCTTAAAAATGCAGGGCATTCAATTATGAATTTACAAAAAAGGGATGTAATCAAAAGTATCCTTTTAACAAACTTTATGATTGTAGTTAAAACAGAACCAGTGAATAAACTTATACCAAAGCTTTATTGCACTTTACTCTGACTACTTGTCTACTGTCAGTTATTACAGGGTGCTTTTTATACCTCCTAGATTTTAAGGGGAGATAACTAATGATTTATCAGTACAATGATCATGTATGTTCTAAAGAGAACTGGAATTAAAAACAAAAAAAAAACTGTTTTGAGACATTCTGAAACTATCGTGATCAATCATCATGGTGTCATAGTAAGCTGGTCACATGAATCATTACATCTGAGTGGAGATTTCGATTCTCTTTGGGTGTCCCATGCATGGAATATAGTTCAATCTATATAGTTAATCAATCAATATAGTTAATCTGTGCTCAGTAAATAACTACACATTCATATATTTGTAAATTACTGAATTAACTAACAAGACACTCAAGTTAGAGGTTATTGTGGGAAGGAAGATGCAGGAAGTGCATATTATGAGGATATGTAGGATAGATAACTGTTGAGCCTAGACTTAAAGAGATTAAGATTGTAGTGGTTAGAGAAGCATTCTCTTTGATATTTTTTAAATTTAGCTTATTCTGGTACAAAACCA